>BCHZ01000004.1:3809988-4208323 GCA_001599795.1 Exophiala calicioides | reverse complement strand
CCTTGACTCTGTCCCCCCAAAAAATCTGACAGTGGGATCCTGTAGGCGTCCCTTACCTTTCCCGGTGAGCTTCAGCTCCAGGTCATCAAAGGCGGAGGCCTTATTGAGAGCGGCTGTTCGGGAGTCTGCGTGATGGTCATACTTATTACTGCATGCGAAAAAAATCAAAAGCGAGTCGCAACAACCTAGAAAAGCCATTCCTTCTACCTTGTGTCATGCATAGGTACTAGGGAGTGCCCTGTGAGCCTTCACATCTGATGATGCCAATCTTGGATCTTCTCGGATTATCTCAGAAAGCTGATGGATTAGAGGTAACGAATGCTCTGCGGGGTCCCATTCTGGAGTCTCATCCATACTGCAAGATATCCGCCTCGGATTCTGTAGGGTCCGCTCATCGGTAGAGTCAGGAGATTTGGTCGAGCCTGCAAGGTTCTGAAGAGCTTGGGCTCGAGCTGTTCCTGGGTCATGAGCGGCTTAAGTGATGGTTGTCCGGAAAGTGAAGGTCTAGACCTGGGAGTTGAAAGACGAATGGCTAGATGATGGTTTGAGACTGCCTGGTCGATGGTGGCGTGTTCCCCCTGCCGCGTACAGTAGTTGATAAAAGCGTAGCCCCATTGGACGACGTCTTCCCTTCGGTCTGCTTCCTTGTTGAGGTCGTGCAGCTGTCTCTTTCTCTGTACTGGTATCCCATCTTCGCTTTTGTCTAGTTTTCTTCGACATGACCACCTCTCTCATGAATTATATATGGATTGCTGTCGGGTGTCGGCGTTATGTGGAAAGTGGAATACATTGTGAGGTTGCGGTTATTCTCAGGTTAAATAATGGAAGTATTTGTCGTCCTTTATAGCCAACACACAACGCTAGAGCCTCGTCGCTCATCGGGACCGGCAGCTACGCGAAACGGTAGTGAAATGTTGGGCCAAAATCTGTCCGCTCTGGTCCAAATCTTTCGCTTCATCTAGTCATTCGGCCTATTTTGAAGACAGGGGTTGAAGTCACTCGCCGATGAAAAGGAGAAGCTGACAGGGGAAGAGACAAGCCTCTTTCCGGCAATGAATCATCCCGAACCTAGTCTAGTCGAATAACTACTAGGGTCTCCAAGGGTAATAAGAGCGAGCCATGGTGTGCCGAGTAGGATTTCACTACGACGTGGACGATTCCTCTCTTCAAGGGTATTTATCGACATCGTGTCGCGCAATCCTCTCCGCCAACTGTGAAAGTGACGAGATCTCCAATGTTAAGAGCACGCGGAAATGATCGAAGTTTTGCATACTTCATCGGAAGACGTTACTTAATCGAGACCAAGTTTAATGAAAGGAGAGGGGGCGGAGGTCGGGAGGTTTGAAGACAATGATGAAGCCACACGATATCATCCCTAAGGGACTGTTTTTCCACGATTCAAGCATGCTTTCACAGCTCAGGGTAACGGTAAGTCGAAAGGTGGAACCTGTACGGAGTACAGATTAGGCAACACTACTCCTACGATGAGACGATCGGGTGAATCCGAGAGACAGTGATATCCCGGTATATAGCAGGGGCCAGGCCTTGCCCGCGCCTCCACACTGAGGCAGCTCTGGCGTCTACTCATTATGCGATGAGTAAGAATTTGCTCAAGACGTTAGCGTACTAAGATTCATTCTACCGAGGAAGTAGAGTCTGAGTTGTTTCTGACCGTGACATCTTACGTCTGAGCGAGTTCGTTCAACTGCAGGCGAGACTAACCAAACGAAATCATAATTCCGAACCCAAATGATAAAACCTTGACCTGTCGGCCAGTCTCAGCCGAGCGTACTCCGTACTTCCCGCCCAATCGCCCTTCTGACGTCAAAATTACGCAGCTACATCCGACTATGGGCATCATGGGCATCATAGGCATCATCGAGCCATCCATGTCATGCCATGGCTAGCATGCTTCTCTTGTTTCCCTTTGTATAAATGGACATATTCCACGCCGTCACCCAAAGTGTCGACAGCGTCTTGACCTGCGATTGGTACGACAGCTTTAAAACCATGAAGATGGACCACAGCAACAATCAAGATGACCAAACTTCAGCCAAGACGATGGATACAGTCCCCGGGGGCGAGACCTCGCAGTACGAGTTCCCTCTCCTTCCGAGAAGGCTTAGACTTAAAACTGATGTTTGTGTGTTTATACAGGTATGAGTCTATCAAGACCGCGACAGTCCCAGCTCCCAAGCAGAGAGGCCAACTGGGAGGTACGTCCACCCCGTCTGCGTCTCCTTTGAGTCACCCGCTTCCCCCAAACTGACCCAGTCTTCCTCCCCAGCCGGCCTAAGCACCACGTCAGTGCCCGCCGCGGTCTCCCAGGACCGCGGCCAGCGGACGGCGGAAAACATACGGTACGGACAGAATATATCCGAGTCAGGCATCGGCGGTATGACAAACACCTCGAGCGGGTCGGCCGGCCAGGAAGGAGGATACGGTGGCACACCCGACCAGGGTGAAGGCAAGAAAGCTACACGGTCGCAGCAAGGGTATGGGTCGGGATCGGGGGTAGGAGCATGACTGTCCGCCGAGGGGATTCTCGCAATAGATGGGTACATCTGTAGTGATTGGGATGGCTCAAGGTGAGAGGTGGCTAGCCTTGGGTGTTTCGTCCAAAGTTGTAGAGACAGTCTGCGGTGCCCCTAGCGCGGAGGATTGCACAATCGGCTGTTTCCCTTCCACCTTGTCCTTGGGCTCGACCATTCTTCTCGCCGCCTTGAGACTCTCCAGCGTGATTCCTCGGGTCAGCTTGGTGATGCCCACAACCGGTGGGTCCCCTTTCTTGACAAACTCGTACATGCCAGGCATTTTGTTCCCGGCCAGCCTGAATGCATCCCTGGCGATCTCCTCGTGGAAGTTCCCTTTCAGTTCGAAGATAATCCGGCTGACGGGAACCCGGGCTGCCCAGTAGTCGAAACCACCCTTCCCCTTGCCCATTCTCACGTCACTGCCCTTGGTATATACGCCAATGTTCGCACTGACTCGGGTGTACAGCCGGAAGTTCTCGCCCTTGAGGCGTCTTCGAATCGTCTCCTCGCCAATCTTGAGCTGTTTGGCCGAGACACGGCGGTCGTGGTCTTTCATGCGCAGTCCGAAGTCGCCCCAGACGATGGTCGTGCCGCGTGTCGAACCCCCGGTGGGCATCCGCGGCCGGCCGACCATCGACTTGCGCGTCTCGGGCGCTTTGGGCGTGAGCCAGTCATACCGTGTTGGTGTTGTGGAAAAGGAGCGTAGGCATCTGGAGGACGGTGCACCAAAGGGAGTTGGGATGAGGATGGCGTGTTGTGGGGAGCTGGGCCGCACCGAGGGGAGGATCGAGCATCTCGAGCGAGTTGTTGAGACACGGAGATATCTCAGGCAGGCCACTGTGCGGTAACATGTTTAGTTTTTCTCCGTCAATGGACAAGTCGACGGCAACTTACCAGAGGGCCCAGTTGATTTCCCGGCCATAGCTGCGCGTGGTGCGCGAGCACAGGGAGGCCTCGGTCTTTGGGCTGTGGCAGAATTTCCACGGAGCAGCAGCCGGAGGGTGTCGGGGTGTCGAGCCTGGCACGCACGATGTGAGGTAGTGACTGTTTATGCGTGTGGTGGACAATTCGACACGGATTGAACATTCATGAACGAAGCTTCGATGAAATCTGCCCAGAAGCTTGCCCTTTAACCTGATTGGTGGTAGCATCCACACTACGGAATACGTGCCACCCAGCTCGCCAGCCCACCAGCCACCACCACCCCCCCTTGGGCGACAGCCTCGTTTAGATCAAAGATTCTCGGCGAAATCCATAATACTGTAAGAGAGACTGAAATCGTCGCATCGGTTGCTCTCAAGTACCTCCGGCAGATAGCCGAGACTGGGAACGAATGAAAGTCTACTATTCAAGTCCCGTTGGAATCCTCTTTCTCTCGGATCAACGAATGAGATGCGAGAGTAAATCAGGATTTGTAAACGACAGCTGAATCAACTATACCTTGACCGGGCGACAGTCCAGGACTCCATGGGCATGATGCTCACAGACTGACTGTCACCAAACCAGGCTGGCAGGCATTAAGGTCGACTCCAAACCCAGCACTCCCCTAAAGCGGCGAGGCATCTTAAGATCTTGGCAAAGTGGTGCCTGCCTCCGTGCTGCCTGTCGCGTCGAGTCGCGTCACTGCACCTCGTAATTGATTATTCCCGAAACGCCCTTTCCGCATCTACCTGCAGGACAAAGTCCAGCCTTTGGCATCTCCTTGCCCTTCGAGCGATTTTAAATGTTCCTCATTAACCGTTCCTCCTAATTCTCTTTCGACACTTCTGAACATCATCATGCCTTCTGACATTAGAAGTTTTTTTGGTGGCGGCGGGGGTGCAGGGAAGCCTGCTGCAAAACCCACTGGTTCGGCTGCCACCAAGAAAGACGTGGTATGTCAAAAATCTACCCGATGCTGGTGTCGGGAGTAGGCAAGACTGATCCGAGCCCAGAATGGCACCAAGCCCGCTTCTAAGCCCCGAGGCCGTCCTCGAAAGGTCGTCTCCGACGATGAAGACGACGAGGTCGTCGAAGCCCAACCGAAGAAACTATCTACCCCAAAGCCGAAGAAGACAGTAAAGGAGCCCGTGCAAGAGGAGACAACTAGCTCGGCTTACTTCGCATCCACAAAATCAAAGCCATCAAAATCAACACCTGTGCGACCCAAGGCGGCAGCCATGACCAATGGAACCGGCAAGACTCCGACAAAACCGGTCCACGTTGGAACACCCTCAACTGGTCGAAGATCGGCTAGGAAATCAGCCACCAAGAGTTATGCTGAGGACGAAGATGAGGATTCTGCGGTCGTGCTAAAGGACGATGAAGAAGGCAAGGACGACATCTTCAATGACTTCAAGAGCAGAAAGGTTGACGACGATTACGAAAAGGATACAGATGAGGAAGATTTGAAGCCACCCAAGAGAAGTGCCAAACCTGCCAATGGGCATACCAAGAAGACTCGATCAAGAGATTCAGACTCGGACAACGATGTTGAAATGGCTGAAATACCTTCACATGACGGGCCCGGGGATGGGAGAAGAAAGCAAACCACCACGGCAGCTGCCTCGCGTCGCAAGCGAAAGTCGGTTGATGAGGACGAGGAGGACGATTTCCTGGATGACGACGACGCCACTCCGAAGAAGAAGCCGAGAAAGACAGCCACTGCACCGAAGAAACCTCGTGCTCCTGCTAAGAAGGTGGAGAAAGAAGAGAGCAAAGATATCCAGAGTATTTTGGATGGAATCCCTACTGTCCGACCGCCCACTCCTCCGCCTAGGGATGACAATCAAAAGTTCACATTTGGAGGTAACGCGAATACAGCACCTCCAGCTGCCGGCACTGCGGAAATCCCTGTTGGTGCGGACAACTGCCTTGCTGGCCTGACCTTTGTCTTCACAGGCGTGTTGAACTCGTTAGGCCGAGAAGAAGGACAGAGCTTGGTCAAGCAATACGGCGGGAAAGTCACCGGTGCCCCTTCCAAGAAGACTAGCTATGTTGTGTTGGGCAACGATGCTGGACCCAAAAAGCTCGAAACCATTCAGAAACTGGGCATCACGACAATCAACGAGGAAGGCCTCTTTGCGCTCATCAGTAAACTTCCTGCTAATGGTGGTGATGGCAAAGCCGGCGAAGCTTATGCCGAGAAACAAGCAAAGGAGGAACAACGGATCCGCAAAGAAGCTGAAGATATGGAAGCACGTGAACGAGAGAGGCAGAAAGAGGCTGCAAGAGCTGCAAGGGCTGCAGCAGCCAGAACCGGTGCCCCTGTTCCACCCACCAAACCCCAGAAACCGACAGCCGACGACAGATTGTGGGTTGATAAATATGCTCCGGATGCACTCAGCAGTGTGTGTGGCAATAAATCCACAGTTGAAGGTCTGCAGAAATGGCTCCGGAACTGGCACAACAACGCCAAAAGCGACTTCAAAAAGGGTGGACAGGACGGAAGAGGCATATTCCGGGCAGCTATGATTCATGGCCCTCCAGGCGTGGGAAAAACCACTGCCGCTCACTTGGTAGCCAAACTCGAAGGTTTCGATGTCGTTGAGAGCAACGCGAGTGAGACTCGAAACAAGAAACTCTTGGAGACTGGCTTGAAAGGTGTTCTAGACACCACTTCGCTCTTGGGTTTCTTTGCCGGGGATGGCAAGAAGGTTGATTCCGCCAAGAAGAAATTGGTTTTGATCATGGACGAAGTCGACGGCATGTCAGCGGGTGATCGTGGCGGTGTCGGTGCTCTGGCTGCTGTCGCAAAGAAGACCAGCATTCCCATCATGTTGATCTGCAACGAGCGAAGACAGCCCAAGATGAAGCCATTCGACTCTGTGACGGCAGACTTCAAGTTCATCCGACCAACCACTGATATGATTCGGGGTCGAATTGCTACGATATGCTTTCGTGAAGGAATCAAACTACCAGCACAAGTCATGAACGCTCTGATTGAAGGATGTACTGGGGACATTCGTCAAATAATCAACATGATTTCGACCATCAAGTTGGACAACAAGGATCTCGACTTCAGCGACACCAAAGCCATGTCCAAAGCTTGGGAGAAACATGTCATTCTCAAACCTTGGGATATAGTCGGCAAGATCCTACGAGCACAGATGTTTGCGCCGACCTCGACAGCGACACTCAACGATAAGGCCGAATTGTACTTCAATGACCACGAATTCAGCTACTTGATGCTTCAGGAGAACTATCTGAAGACACAACCTAGTCTTGCAAGTTCTTACAAGGGAAAACAACGAGACATGAAATTGCTCGAACTCTTCGACGACGCAGCTGCTAGCATTAGCGATGGCGACTTGGTTGACAGGATGATCCATGGATCACAGCAGCAGTGGGCCTTGATGCCGACGCATGCCATGTTCAGCTTCGTTCGACCTGCCAGCTTTGTGTATGGTAACTTCCAGTCCCAGGTAGGGTTCGCTGGTTGGCTTGGGCAGAACAGCAAACAGGGCAAACTCTCTCGCTACGTCCAAGAGATCCAAGGACACATGCGTCTTCGCTCTTCGGCCGATCGAAATGAGATCCGGCAGCAATATCTCCCAGCCCTCTGGAACAAGACGGTGGCGGTTCTGAAAGACGAGGGCAAAGAGTCAGTGCAGGACGTCATTGACTTTATGGACTCGTACTATCTTACCAAAGACGACTTCGATGCCGTGATGGAATTGGGCCTCGGACCTATGGACGCCGAAAAGGTGAAGATCGACACAGCTACAAAGTCAGCGTTCACGAGGATTTACAACCAGCAAAGCCATCCTATGCCGTTCGTCAAGGCTAGCAATGTCTTGGGGATGGCTAAGGGTGGAGCTGCAAAGAAAGACAAACCTGATCTCGAGGAAGCCGTTGATGAGTCTGAGCCAGATGAAGGCCCAGGTCCAGGCGCCGAAGGTGCCGATGATGACGACGACGAACTCGATCTAAAGAAGGACAAATACATCAAGGCCCCGAAGAAGAAGAGCGCCGCTACTGCTGGTACGAAGGCGAAGGCAGCAGGCAAGGGGAAGAGGAAGAAATCAGATGACGATGACGACGACGAGACCGATGCCCCAAAGAAAAAAGCCGCCGGTGGAGCGAGGGGTGGACAAAAGGGCAAAGGCAGGGGATAGGGAATTGTCGGCTTACACGATTGCAATTGTGGTGGGACAGTAGACTGGAGGTGGATTCCACGGGGTGCTCGATGGACATTATCAGGCGCATGTACGATGAGAGCTGGCTTTGTGCACACACGACGGATGTCAAGAAGGGGCTAAACCAGCGGAAGCAAGCATACCACATACACGTGCACATACCACCAGGGCGGCCTATGCCTGCGGAGTATAGCTCCGAGGAGGTAGCGTGGCGTGTGCAGGATCCAAGAAGTGGCCTGTTTGACCGGGCGTGGGATCCAAATCCCAAGAATCACAGGTTACCTGCAACACCAGGCGAGGCAAGTCTTGCAAGTATCTTACACTGATGTTTCTCCAGTTGTGAGGGAAGATGTGTATCGTTGTCATCCTCCGGTGCTATACATATTTGTACAATTCTGTATCCCAACCCAATATCGTTATGTCTATCATACCACGTCCGCCTCTCATCAGTTTTTTGTAGCGCGCCTGTGGCCTACTGTTTCAAGGCAAGTTTCATCCTAAACAGCCCTCGGACTGACCAGTCCTGTTTTCCTTTTGTTATTTTAATCAAACGCCTAAACCACCCCCCTTTCCCCCGGGGGAAATCCCAAAGGTAGATAATCGCCGAAAAACTTTCGATTACGCTCGTGATGACACGGATTCTCGCGTAGAGTCCGGGCACGACTGGGTATATGGTTTGCTGAAGGGGAAATAAAACATGTAGGGGTAGGGTTCCTCGGAGCTTCGTACGTGGATAAGCAGGGTGAAAAGGGATACATCGCACCGAGGATATAAGGAGAATCATGGCACGTATTTCGGCAGCTGCGAGTCGCCGCCTCCATCGCCATATCCCCCCTCGGGACCTGCAACAGGCACGAGCGGGCGTTGTGCAGCTTGCATTCCCAGGTCGGTGGAGGCAGCAGGACCAGACGCCTCAACTCCGGCGCGAGAAGCACCGGAGCTATGATGGTGTTCCAGGGGCGACGGGAATGGACTCTGGTAGCTCGACTGAATCTCGTGCAGGCGGGCGCGGGCGCGGTCTTCGGCGGCTTCGTCCTGCTTCGACAAGGCCCGACTCGTGTCGCCTCGATTGACACTGAAGCCCGGCTTCGGCCCGGCGCCGGGCTTTTCCCTACCCTTCTCACTCGCCTGTTGTCGTGTCCAGAAAGCAGAGGAGGTCGAGCTGGACTCGGATGTGGTACTCGCCGCCGACATGATGGTTGGCCCTGCAGCTGCTACAGCAGTGACCGCAGGTGGTGGTGGCTCCATCGCACCAGGCATCGCCGAGCCCAGGATCACGGTGCACTCGGGGCCGTTGCGGGAGCTCCATCTCTCGACCTTGTCCGCGCACACCAGCTCCAGCTCCCAGTTTAACTGGTATGTGCGGGAGAGGTGGTACGAGGTGAAGCTCGGACACAACGGTGCTTCGAGGCGGGAGCCAAGGCTCGCGTTCCCGAGGTGTAAATTCGCCAGGGTTCCGAGATTGAGGGTGGTGCCGGTGGGTCGATTGGCCAAAGACGAATTGGCGGAGATGGGGAAGGGACGGTTCAGTTGTGTTTTACCCAGCAGCGGAATCAGATAGGTCTTGTCTTCGGCGAAGGCCCCCGGTGCTCGGCAGTAGACGCTGGCTTTCAGTTCGATCTTGGCGGAGCGAAGGAAGAGGGTAGGGAGGTCGGCGGAACCCGTTTCGATGGTTGTCTTCTCGGGTGTGAGGTCCGGCGTGGCGGTGATCAGGAAGGGGATGGGTTGAGGGTGGAAAAGCTGGATGAGGCGCGGGGCCTGCACGGAGAGGTTGATGGTGTATTTGGGAATAGTGTCGCGCTGGAAGATGGAACGGGCGCGGTCCCGGAAGCCCAGCGACGTGCCGACATGTTCGGGGAGGAGCTTGAGCGTGGTCACGGTGAAGGTGCGGTGCAGCTCGAGGAGATTGTAGTTCTGGATCGGCTCCGGGGTGGACAGCGGGTGGAAGATGATGGGGTACGTCGACGTTCGGGTCTGGGGCTTGCGGAGGTGGTGCAGGCCGTCCGGCTCCGTCAGGGTCATCTCCAGGACGTATTCGATGAAGCATTCGGAGCTACGGCCGAGTAACTGCCTGGTATGGTACATGGACGCAGGGAGGACCAGGTTCAGGTTGGCAGGGTTGACGCTCGTGGAGAAGTGGTCCTTCGGCTTCCACTTCTCGCCAGCCAGGATTGCCTCCGGGTCCGCTTGGCCGGGGACGACGAATTCGAACGGCCAACTGAAATAGCCAGGCCGGTGCGTGTAGGTGCCTTGGTAGAGGACCTTTTCCAGGTCGAAGAGTTGCGTGCGTGCGCGGTGGTAGGTGACACTCTGCCCGTTCTGTTGCTTGATGCGCGTTTTCGCTCGGCCCCAGAAGGCCACCGTGACTTTCCCAATGGCGATGTCGTCGTGAGTATTGAGGACGACCCGGCCGCTGATCAGGTCGCCGGGGGAGTAATGCTGGCGGGGTTTGTCGAGTTCGACGGAGAGACCGATGGCATTTTCGGCCTTGGTGAGGCCCATGGCGAGGGCAGTGATGGGGCGTTGGTTGAGCGGCGATGCTATCACCGGTTAGAAGATGGTGCTATTGGTCTTGATGGCTTGATGGTCCTGATGGTCCTGATGGTCCTGATGGTCCTGATGGTCTTGATGATCTTGAACACCACTTCGTCCGCTGCTCTACGGGTTCGAGGATGAAACGGCGACTATTAAGTCTCTCCGCGAGTGGAGGGAGGCCTTTCCCGATTTTCTCGCGTGACATCTGCGAAACCGAATACGCTGGTCCCGTGACTCAGCCACACTCAGCCTCATCGAGGGTCAGCTCGCCAAGGAGGTGGCCTGGGCGGTAGGCAAGGCGTATTCCTGGGCTGATCGCTGATGAATGGGGCTGAAGATCTACCAGTTGTCGAATTACTCCACGAAGAAAGGAAGGCGAGGAAATAAACGATTATGGATGAGTGACGGTGAAGATCAACCGCCTCAACCGAAGCTTCGTAGCCTGGGCACGTGATCTAACACTGCCCCCCTTAGTAGGCGATCGGTCACTTCTCCTTGCCCAATTCCAGTCTATCTATGCTGCCTGTCTGCCGTCTATGGACTGTAGAGAACATCGCTTCCAATGCCAAGGGCTTGCCTTTGCCTCTCGTCTAGAATCTATATCCGTGTCGATGCCTTCCTTGACCGTTCCACCTCGGCCTGGCCTCGGGTCGTCGTGCCTCTCAAATCATCGCGACCGCATTCCGTTGAGGCTGTCTTTTCCGACGTGGATCAATCGTCACAAAAAGACCGCTGCCTTCTGACAGGATCCGTTTCTCCGAATCTTCTATGGTTGCCTTGACGCGAAGTTTGTTGCCCTGGATCTCGGAAAACCATGCTCGAACCACCACCACACCCCCTGTAGGGACAGGTTTCCGATACTTGACGTTTAGCTCCGCCGTCATGGTCATTGGGCCGCCTTCATACTGGGGTAGCGCCTGCTCGGGCGTTTCTGGTCCGTCGACGGGGTTGGAAGGAGGCGACGAGCCCGGCTGGCCTTGGTTGGCCTCGCTCCGTCTTGCGTTCCCGTTGATCAGCCACCCCATTGTTTCGTCAATGATGGCAGCGACAAATCCGCCGTGGCAGACGCCGGGAAAGCCATTGACCCCCGCCGCGAGGGCGAAGAAGGCCCTGACTTCGGTGGTGGTCGGCTGCGACGACGACGACGACGACGGGAGAAGTTTTAGACTGGCGTTCAGGTCTGGGAGTCGCCGTTGGGTCAGACAGGCCGATATGGTCTTATCGGTGGCTAGGGTTCGTGCGAAGAATTCGCCTCCCTGGTCGGACCTGGGACGTCCGAATTTGGACCATTGGACCGTGTAGCTGGGATCGGAGATGAGGGCAGCGCACCACGGGATTGCTAGGAAATAGGAAGCGTCTGTAGAAGGCATGGCTGAGACACGAGAGCGAGAAAATGTCTTTGCTCGTCGAGGGCGAGGGCTTCCAGAGACGCCATAAAACCGAGTATCGGCAAATCCGGCAATGGAGGAGCAGACATCAACCAGAAAATCGAAAAGAGCCGCGGCCCATCCGTTCCTCTCACTGTGTGCCGCAAGTCACCTGGTCCTTTCCAGCATCCACTCCGAGGACCTCTCTCCCGCGGGGCTATCCACGATAGCTAGAAAATGATTTTTTAAAAATAGCGACAACACCGAAAGAGGCTGGCCAGAGACAGGCAGCCTCTTGATTCTTGAGTCTCGAGGCTTTCGTCGCCAGGCCTCCAGGCCGAAAATGAACCGACCGAGAGCCCAATCGCTTAGCCAAGGAACGATAGGCTAGATAGCAATGCCGTCACAAAGGCTCCCGAAACTGTGGAAAATGCGGAGAGAGACTTACAATTGTTGTCATTGCCAACATCAAGACATGCAGCCTCAGCTCCGTTCATCGGTCCAGGATGGAGATGGGATGTCGACAAAAGGTGCTGCATCCACCAGCACCATCTCACTTCTCTTTATAGAGAGGTTCACAGTATCTTGAACAGAACATAGAGTTTTTCCGCAAATAGCGAAAATAGGAAAATCATCGAACTGGGGCTCTCGAAGATGGCTGGAAAGGGACCTTTCGTGATCGGGGTGGACGTTGGAGGTAAGTAAGGAAGCTGTCTTCGAGGCTGTCTTCAACCAATTCGATCGGGCAGTGAAGCTGACAGCTTGTCTCCAGGAACCAACACAGACTCGGTCCTCCTAGACGTCTCGCAAACAGGCACCGGTGCGGTCCTTTCATCTCACAAGGCTGCCACCACCTCCAACGTGACCTTGAGCGTGCGTGAAGCGCTAAAGGTGTTGCTGGACCAGTCTCCTGTCGACCGAAGAGATGTTTCGGCCATCGCGATTGGGACGACCCATTTCATCAATGCCATCATCGAGCGCGATTCGTCGCGGGTCGAGAAGGTCGCTGTGCTCCGACTGGCCTCGTTCCACTTCTCCGAAGGAACGCCTCCATTCGCAGACTGGCCGCCTGCCCTGACCAGGATTGTGCACGGTCACTCGGCCATCATCCCCGGGGGCTGCAACCTGGACGGCAAGCTCATTGCCCCAATCGACAAAGCCGCGGTCCGACAGCAGGCTGAAATCATCAGGTCCAAAGGCTTGAGAAATGTGGCCATTGTAGGCATCGGGTCGCCCACGGATGTCCACCATCGACAGGAAGAGAAAGTCCGAGAGATCTTGGTGGAAGCTTTGGGAGATGATGTGAATATTGTCTGCTCTCGCCACGTCGCAGGAAGTGGACTCCTTGCACGAGAAAATGCCACCGTCCTCAATGCCTCCATTTTGAAGTTTGCTCAAAGGGCCATTCGCTCCTTCATGGCTGCGATCCGTCAGGTCGGCCTTCAATGTCCTCTCTACCTGACCTCGAACTCGGGCCATCTCTTGCCCTTCTCCGAAGCCATCCAGTTCCCCATCCGCATCTTCTCCTCCGGTGCTACCAACTCGATCCGCGGAGCTGCCTTTCTGCTCGCCTCCGACATTGCGCAAACCGGATGCGTTGTGGTAGATATTGGAGGCACCACCACCGACGTCGGCTACCTTCTGAAGAACGGTTATCCTCGCCTCGCGAAGAGCTAAACGGATCTTGCGGGAGTTAAGGTGAATCTAGAGATGCCGTCAGTGGAGAGCGTGGGCCTGGGAGGTGGTTCGATTTTGCATGTTGGCTCTGATGAACAGGAGGTGCTTGTTGGTCCAGACAGCGTCGGCCACGACCTCTTGACAAAAGCCTTATGCTTTGGCGGTACCGAAGCAACCACCACCGATGTCATCGTGGCCTCTGGGGAGACGACCCTAGGAGACTATCCGGTCAAGTTGTCCGAGGCTGTCATCACCAAGTCCAAAGCAAGGATGAAAAAGATGTTGGAGGCAGTGATCGACCGCTCCAAATCATCTCCAGAGCCCTGCACTGTCATTTTGGTCGGGGGCGGTTCGATACTCTGCCCACCCGCACTGCAAGGCGTGGCTAAGATCATTCTTCCCCAACACGCCGGTGTCGCGAATGCCATTGGCGCCGCAATGGCCAAGATCTCAGGATCGGCCGAGTCGATTATCGGAGGAAGTGATATTCAGGGTGGAATCGCCCGAGTCAAGGCCCAGGCAATCCAAAACGCCGTGCTAAAGGGCGGAGACCCGACTTCGGTCACCTTACTGAACGAAGAAGTCGTCAAAGTTCCCTACACGACAGACCAGTCGCTGATCAAGGTCGAAGTGGCGATGCCGGCAAACCATGGCAAGGCCCGCGAGCAGATGCAGGCCAGCCCTAGTCCTTTGGACGACGAGGAAGATGAAGTCATGTTCGAAGAGACGAAGAAACATGAAATATCTCCTAACGATAAGGATCTGGAAGGTAAAGAGATCGACTTGAAAGGATATCGTCCGCAGGTCACAGCCGATGGTGTTTGGTTTCTATCAGAAGTCGACGTTCGGTTCATGGCTATAGGATGTTACATACTGGGAACTGGTGGCGGAGGGTCTCCATATGGAGCTTACCTTCATCTGCGGCATCTGCTGTCCGAAGGCGAGACAGTGACTCTCGTCAGCTGCGATGACTTGAAGGACGATGATCGAATCCCCTCTGTCGCCGGTGTTGGAACGCCAGCAGTAGGTCTGGAACGCCCTGGTGGAACTGGGTTGCTTGATGCCCTGCATATGCTGTCAACGGAACTCAAAACCAGCTATACCAAGATCGTCGCCTGTGAGATAGGCGGTGGTAATGGTCTAGCACCGCTCGTCTGTGGAAGCTCGAAGCATTATGGTATCCCAACCGTGGATGGTGATCTTATGGGTATGTTGGCGCCATTGATTGCCACGGGATGACTGACGACGATGAATACAGGCCGGGCTTATCCAGCCTTCGAAATGGTGTCCATCTATGTCGCGGGAGATTCGATCAATGAACTGCTTCCCGTCACTCTTTGTAGTGGAACTGGTCACAACGTCTTCATTCCAGGGAACCGAACCGACGAGAAGTCTGCAGGAATCGAGATTAGAAATGCCTGCGTCGAGATGGGGTATGTAATTCCTGCTATCCCCTGCCATATCCATGTGTGTTCGCACTAATGGAGGGCAGATTCGCCTGTGGAGCCGCTGGTGTTCCTCTGAGCGGCAAGCAGATTCGAGCCGCCGGCATTCCAAACACGCATTCTCTTGCCTGGCGGCTTGGTCGGGTCGTATGCCTGGCGCAGCAATCAGCTTCACTATCTACAATCCCGGAGGCATTGATCGAGGAGTGTGGGGGACCACAGACGGCTCAACGCCTGTTCCAGGGAAAGATCCGCAGCGTCGAAAGTGGCATCACGGCAACTGCTCACAGTGTGGGCAAGGTGACTATCGAGCCTTTGAGCGAGGACGAGGCGGAGAGTGATGCAGACAAGAATAGTCACTGGGCTGAAGTGGTGATTCCCTTCATGAATGAGAACCTTGCCGTGCTCGGAAGGGACAGCCAAGGTAAAGAAACGGTATGTGCTCGACCCTGGAAGCATGAGAGGAAGATGCAGAACATTAACCAATCTGGCAGGTCCTTGCAACGGTCCCTGACCTGATATTTTTGCTGGATGTCTCGACGGGAGAAAATATCGGTGTCCAAGAATATAGGTAAACACGATGTCAAGCTGGATTTCCGTCGTGCAATCGCTAACGGGGGGGCATATAGGTACGGCTTGAAAGTGAGTGTGATGGCCATGGCACCACACCCGCTCTGGACAACCAAGCGCGGACTTGAGATTGGCGGCCCAAGTGCGTTTGATCTGCCTTATAAGTATAATTCCAACCTTCGGTACACAAAGCCAAGAAGCGTCATTGAGGAGTTTCGGCCGAAAGTCCACGGCGAAGCATCATAGGGGTTAAAGGTTCCTGCCATTCTGCCTCGGGTGACGGTAAGGTGGAGGATATTTGAAGACTAGAGTTATTCTTAGCTATCTGACCATGAAAGTCGACCTGTCCAATAAACGCAACATTGTCTGCAACGAGGCTGAAAGGTAGCAAGGCTGACTGCCACATGGCTAAATGCTCCGCCGGTTAGAAAATTTGGCAGTTGAGAGACGAACTACGCATTCACGTGTTGTGTGGGCTTAGATTCAGGTCGCGGAAAATTAATGATTAATACGGAGTAGGTACTATTTAACGCTATTAGCATGGGGCATCCTATGTCACAATGAGTCTCAAAATGCACTAGGGATGATACAGAGGGATGCTATGGACTTGGCAAATACCCGACACTGGACGCTAACGGTACATAGGCAGCTTCTTTTGACAATGGATGTTGATGGTATAGATGTAGCTTTTGTTGACACTGGATGTTGACGGTATATATGCAGCTGCTTTTGACACTACGGAGGTGGTAACATCCTCTGGATCTTTGATGGCGCGTCAATGTCGCCCTCGATCGAAGGCACGGCATCGTCGGCCGCCATGTTTGCAGAGCGAGGCCTCGTCCACAATTGAACGATGGGATACATTCCCTTCATTGTGTCTCGGACGACTGGCTGTTAACGCTCTCAATCGATGGTTCCGGATCGTCTGCCACCGCGTGTTAGGGATAACAAGCATATCACCAGGAGATCCAGCATTACTGGGTACATTGTGCTAATGTTGTAGTCTTTTTAGGCGCTCCCCTTAGGGCTGTGGGTCTCTCCTGGCACAGCGTTGGCAGAGCGAGACGTCTTCCACAACTCTGTGATCGGATGCATTGCCCTCATCGCTTCTCGGACGACTGGCTGTTGGATCTCTAACAACCAATCTTCGACGTTCTTGTTGAAGTTTCGACAATTCTGGATATCCCTGAAAAAGTAGAAGCTATCGATAAAGGACATGTAAAATTTTTCGTCCTCCGGGTTGTAGTAATGCACGTATGCAGTAGCTTGTCTCTGATTGACGGCGGCCGAGAAGACGATAGCGTCGCAACTCGATCGAGATCGGTTAGGCTCGATTTTGTCTAGGGCCCATAGTAACGATCGAACACGGTGGAAGCCAGCGGTGGCTAATTGACCTTCGGCCGCATATAATGTACCTCCGGTTGCCTCTGACTTAACCTCGATAAGGAAGGACGGGAACAGGTTTTCTGTTGTCGGCTGCGAATAGCACCGGACCTCTTGGTGATTTGCCGTAATAAGTCCTTGCAGGGGCCACTTAGAATTCCCGGGGGGGGGATATCCTATGTGCATGTCGGTTTTGGGTGCGATAAGCGGGTAGTCGGCGATGTGAGGTAGTGCTTTGGTGGACCAGAGATTCTGGGCTCCCTTTGCAAGATCAGAGGTGCGGATGGAATCGAAAGGGAAGAGGGGAGGCGCGATGATGTCCGAGACCCCAGACTCATTGCGATTCCAAGCCCGGTTGATCATTTGTACGACACTAGCCTTCTCCTCAACTCCTAGCTGTGGCGAATTACGCTCTTTGCGTATGTGTTTGGTGACTAGGTCTTGGAGGTCTCGTGGTATCGCAGTCCCCGAGCTATCCACCACCACCCCGTGCATCATCAGCGTCAGACGGTACAAAGGGTTTCCTGGATTATTTCTCTCGGTCATCGCTGCCGAGCTCGTGGATTGCAAGCCCTCGTTGTACTGTAGCGACGATATTCCGTTGGTCGATGCTTCCCACACAGAAGGTTCCTCGACAGGTAGAATGATGTTGCTGTCCTCGACGCCGTCGATGGTGGGAAAGTCTTTGTCTTTGTCTGCCTCCTGAAGTTCTCTCGGGTGAGGGATATTTCACAGCCAATTCTCGATGAAACAACCTCCCTGAGGCGTTACCGGCTGAGGTTCCGAGGCTGATGAGGGTTGTTGACGACGCTTGCCAGTGGACAGATCACCGTCGGCTCCGTTAAGCAAACGCTTCTTACGTTCTGACTGCGCCATGCTGGGCTGCCTGTGTGCTTCGGGCGGTGCGGTGGTGGGCGCTGGCGTTGGCAGCAAACGTTCGTTTTGCTAGGAAGATGTGGGGACTGGTGGTGAGGGCTCTAGCTGTGATCGACGGCGTTTGCAGGCAGGTTGGGGGGGCTCGGAGTGGACTTCACCTTCTCGCTTGCGAGGCTGTTTCATCACGGTTGGATGACACATGGTATATAATATTCGATGAAGTTGGTAGGTGCAGGAAGGAGTGATATACCTCTTTGTGAGATGATTCGGAAGGCATAAAGGATTCTTGTTGGGGGGTGCAAGCAGGCGTGATTTATGTCTTAGACATGTGCGGAAGGCACAAAGGAAGAAGTTGGGGGGGTTGCAAACAGGCGTGATTTATTCTTGTGAGATGATGCGGAAGGCACCAAGGGCATGTGAAAGGGTAAACATGAACACGTGACATGACAAAGAGAGCGGAGAAACTTGAAGGCGCCAACCCCAAGGTTTCTTGGCAATGGCGGCTAGAGAATGATTGGCCAAAACCAGGCCTCCATCCCCAAGCCACGTGCCAAGCCTAAAGTGGTCCCTGACAACTACATAAATCCCAACAAGGCTATGCCCGCCTAACCAGTGACCGATCGATGCCACTTTCTACGAAACTATGCTATTCGACGCTAGCGGCACCGCAAGCTACGCCTTGAGTTGAACCTGTTAAAGGATATGATTCATGGCTACGAAACTATGAGAAGTCGGGGTGAAGCGGAGGACCTTAAGTAGTCCAGATCGCTACCTGCCCGCTATGGTATTCACTCCTGAGCCTGAGTGGCAACAGGACTGAATGCATATCACGGTGACCTACGTAACTGATCCTTGAGATCCAACTCCGCCATCGTGAAGTCAAGACTCCAATCTATCGCTCATCGCATGGTTCTCAACAGTTGTTCGCAAACTTTTCAAACTTTGCCGACTTGGTCAATTCAATCAGTCGCTTTTGCCAGGTTATTTTGCCCGAGGGCGTACTATGGCGACTCCTCCACGCAGGAGCGCTTGTATTCTGCAGCGCCAGGACTGCAGCGCTCGCAGCATGACTTCTGGTGAAGGAAAAAAGAAAAGCCTCTTACCACCTCCCTCAACGAATGGTTCTTTCGGAGAACAGGTACGTGAATTACCTGCTCTGTCGATGACCACGACTAATGTGTTCGCAGCAATGTCAAAGCAAACAGGACTTCGATCCACAACTCGTTTCGAAGATATCGAAAGTTCCTTCAGAGAACAGTGGACTGCGAAAAGCCAATACAACAAATCCTGGCTCTGACAAACTATCTGATCTAAGACACGGACAGCAGAGAAAGAGAACGGAATTAGAGGCCACAGAGAACTCAGTCAAGCAACAGCCCTATGCATCGGCCTCCAAACGATTGAAGCTTACGTCTTTCGTCGACTCAACACAACCGTTGGCCAATTACGACAGTGAAGACCGAGGCGATGGTGATCCAATTGAACATGGGCCACCACCGGGTTGTGGCCGAAGAACTTCTCAGATATGAGTCAAGGGCAGAGTGGGCCGTCCGAGAAGCGCGGAAGCCAGTCGAGCTATACACAAAGTACCAAAGATGATGATGTGCCTAAAGCCTACACTCTGCGTACGAAGGACACATGGCTCAACACGGCATCATTATGGGGCAAGCGATAGGCAGATCCTTCGTGTCCAAAGACAGCAAGGCTCTTTGCGAATCCCTGTTGCTGGCTAAGTACGAAGACCCAACGTTCACGAACTTCCCGCTATCGTGCTTTTCGGAAGTCTTAGAGCGGTTACGCACCCGAACCGAGCCCCGGATTCTCAGAGACATCACGCCGCTCCTCTTCCCATCAGCAGAGCTCTCTTTTTCTGTGGCCACCCTGATTTAGAACATATCGCAGAGAAGGTCTCTGTAGATTGGACGAAAAGCAATCCGATGGGAGGACCCCAACCTAGACCCGACTTTGTTACGGGATAAGCAATTCAGCTTTCACGGATGATGAAGTTTTGAAACTGCAGAACCACATTGCTTGGGAAAGAGCGACACTCTTTACCGATGATATGTATTTTCCATTTCTCCTCTGCGAAGCTAAGAATAGTGATCAGAATATTGATCGAGCGGATCGGCAAAATGCACAAAGCGCCAGCATGGCTGTCAATGTCATAGTTCAACTATATCGGGTTTTGGGGGATGAAGAAACATCACAGCTGAGTGGCCAGGATCTAGTTTTTTCGGCCTCACACCACAACGACATGGTGAAGATACACGGCCACTACGCTGTAGTTGAGGGAGCCAGGGCAAAGTCCTTCCGTTATCCCATTGAGACATTCAGCATGAATTTTGGCGATAGTCAAGGCAGAAAGAGGACATACGACTTCGTCCGAGGTGTGTATGACAAATTCTACCCAGAGCATTTGAAGAGGATTCAAGGTGCTCTGGCTAAAATGGACGATCCCCAGGCTCAGGAGACGACGTCCATCATGAGTCTGGAGGAGAGCGAATCCTAGGAGCAGCTCGCGTTGCTAGCGAGACGGCTGGCTCAGCAACTGGAGCAACAAAAGAACCGCCAGGAGTAGCTAGAGAGGCAACTGGCTCAACAAGCGGAGCAGATTGAACTGCTTGTGAAAAATCAACGCTGAAGCCCAGCAGCAGCACTCCGGGGACACTGCCCTAACGGAGACTGAAAGTAGTTAACGGGTGGGTCTTATCTTTGCACCGCAAGGATAGGAAGATGCATGCAACAAAGAGTGGAGGAGAATTCGCCTAGTCAGACAGGATTACAACAAAAAATGTGGCCAAGAAAACACGCCGAAAAACAACACAATAGCCTCAGTGCTTGGATCACCGATGGATGCGTCAATTTGGAGGACATCTATCCTTTTGAGCTCCAACTGTGCAGTATCTAATAACGCCACGTGACTAGACTGTAACCGTACCTAATACGACATTGAAGATAGACGCCTCGGCCGCCGCTAGGCGAGAACGCCAAGAAGAGAGATCGATTAGGGTGTGGCGCTTAGGTGCTCTGGGCGGAGACGCTTAGTACTAAGCATAAAAGGGGTTAGCGTGAACTTGTTAAATATCAAGCGCCTAGGCGCCAGCAGCCGCAGCCGCAAGTTCAGACAATTAGACAAGACTGCGCCGACTTGATCTGGTTGATCTTTGCAATTCGCAACATCCACGGTTGGAACAGGAAATATGCTCATTGAAGACCAGAGGTTCCTCCACGAGGACTTGGAGCGCCTGGAGCAAGCCATCACCGATCGCGTGGCAGAAGACCCTCGAAATGCAAGTCAACCGCAGCGCCCTCCGACCGGCAACCAGCTAACTGGATTTCTAGATCAAAGATCGATTAAACCGCGATCATCAGATAAACAACTTCCTGGCCCGGACCCAGGAGCAATCCAAACGCTTACTCGACACGTACAAAGATGCCGACGGGCTGCGGTTGAAGGAGATCCAGAGCCTGTCCACCGGCGACCCGTTTGAAGAGTTCTACAAGCAACTGGAAGAAGTCAAGGACTTCCATCGCCGCTATCCCAATGAACCCGTCGAGAATCTGGAACGCGCCTACAAGCGCCGGCGCCCGGATGAGGGCGAAATCGTCACCTCGGAAATCGACAACATGTTCACCGGAGAAGAGTCGAATGGCCGGTTTCTGGACATGACATCCCTCCACGAAGGCTACCTCAACCTCCCAGGAGTCAAGCGCCTCTCATACCTCCAATACCTCGACAACTTCGATGCCTTTGAGTATCCGCGCATGCCCATCAAGAGACAGAACAAGATCACAGACACATACCTGAAGTACGTGGCGGACCTGGCCAGCTACCTCGAAGGCTTCGTACGAAGGATAAGGCCCTTGGACGACCTCCCGAAAACCTTCCTGCGGATGGATCGCGAATTTGAGACGGCCTGGGAAGATGGGACCGTGCCAGGATGGACGAAGGAACAAGGGACAGCCACCGCTTCCGCAGGACCACAAACCGAAGGCACCGGCTCCGGGATCTGGTGCCCTGAATGTGAAAAGGAATTCAACAACCAAAACGTGTACAAAGGCCACCTGACAGGCAAAAAACATCTGCGCAACGCCCAGGCCAAGACGGCGCAGACCAGCAACGGCGCGACCACATCGTCCACCTCGCTCTCCGGTGCACAACTAAAGGAACGGGTCATCGCGTCGCACGAATTCCGGGTCCGCGCGCTCGCCGACCTCCTCTCGAACGAACGCAGCAACACGCGGGTCAACGTGGAACGCAAACAAGGGATGACGGAGCGCGAGCGCCAGGCCGAACTGGACGCTCTCTTTGCCGAAGACGATGCGGCGGTGGCGGCCTCGGAACGTCGCGGCGGTGGTGGCGGCGGTGGCGACGACTCCGACTCGGAGTCGGATGCGGACGAGAAGATCTACAACCCGCTCAAACTGCCGCTCGCGTGGGACGGCAAGCCGATCCCGTACTGGCTGTACAAGCTGCACGGGCTGGGGGTGGAGCTGTCGTGCGAGATCTGCGGCAACTTTGTCTACATGGGCCGGCGGGCGTACGACAAGCATTTCAGCGAGGCCCGCCACATCTACGGGCTCAAGTGTCTGGGCATCACGGGCGCGGGCACCGGCGGCCTGAGCCTGTTCCGCGAGATCACCAAAATCAACGACGCCGTCGACCTGTGGGACAAGATCAAGAAGGAGCGCCGCGACAGGGAGCAGCGCGACGATGGCGTCGTGCAGATGGAGGACGGCGAGGGCAACGTCATGCCCGAGCGTATTTACCTGGATCTGCAGAAGCAGGGCATTTTGTAGACTTGTAATTCACCCCCGGGACCACGCGGCGCGTCGACACGCGGATGGATTGAGGTGGTGGGGTAAAAATGGAAAAGAATTGTCATCAGGATGTAGTCCCCCTGTGGGCTCGGAAGATGCAGACAGCATTCATACATGGTGCATGACTCGCTCATATTCTGTCGACGCGGAAAAGAGGCCCGGGCATAAAACGAAAAAAACAATACCGAGTACCCAAATCCGAGACAGCGTCCATCGTTCAGACATCAATGCCCTCTCCGCTAACCCTCGCCCCTAGACTCCCAATCCCATCCCCCACTATCGCCTCCTTCTCAGCCACTCTCAGGGGCTCCTGTTCTTTGGCCTTCTCCCTTTCCACCGCAACGGCGGACCTGACCTTCTCCAACAGCTCCCAGCCCTTGGCGGCCACCTGCATCGCCCGCTCGACGATCTGGTCAAACAGCTCCTCATTGTCCTTGTAGAAGCCGCAGAGCATGAGCTTGCAGAGACTGGCCGTGGCCGTGGCGCGGACTTCTTCCGGGAGCGTGGCCGACAGGGCCTTGACGAACGGGGCGACGAGGGAAGTGATGTTGGTGGTTTCTGCCTCGGCCGTGGTGGTGGTGGATGGGTTGGCCTCGCCCTCTTCGGTGTTTGGCGCGACCGCGCTCGGCACAGGCCGGCCTCGGGCGAGGAGGATGTCGCACAGAATCTGCAGGGCCATGACTTGAAGCGTCTCGTGCCCTTTCTTGAGCAGGTGGGTGAACAGCCTCATGTTCTCGTCGGCGAGCTTTGGCTCAAGAAGGCAACACAGACCCAAACACTGGACACCGCGCTCGCGGATCAGGATCTCGTGGGACCGCACCGCCGGGATAACGAGGTTGTCGAACATGGTCCGTAGATGGAGGTTGGATTGCAGATTGCCGGCGACGTTTTGTAGCATACACTGCGCGATGTGAAGGCACTTCATGTTGATGACGATTTCCTTGATGGCTTGGGCTTCCTGTTCTTCTTCGGTCAGGAGCTTGTTTCGCCTGTTGTTGCTGCCATTTTTCTTGGGTGTCGAGTCGGACGAGTCACCGCTGACCTCGCTGCGAGCGGACACGAAGCTGTCATCATCGTGGTTGTTCGCACCGTCGTCGAGATCGTCCGAGGCGATGTTGTCGTGGACTTCGGCGATTGCTTCCAGGACCACCGACGTGAACTCCCTCTCGCCAGCGGCGTCCGAGTTGCAGACCAGGCGCAGGGCATCGACCGCAAGTCGTGTGCATTCTTCGGGAAGATCGGCCATGGACAGAGCATGCCGAAGAAGGGAGAACATCTTTCGTCGGCCGATTTCGTCCGTGTAGTCCAGTGTGTGCGAGATGTGAAGCAGTTGTTCGACAATGTATTCTTGCTCGGCCTGCTCGGCCGCCTTTTCGTCGCTCTCTGCCTCGTTGGCGGTTTGGACTTTGGCAAGCAACGAGTTGACGTGTTTCTGGAGGTGGAAACCCAGCCGGGTAACTTCAGGCATCTTTTCCTCGATCATGGCTTGATACTTGGAATCTTGTCGACAATAGTCGTTGAAAGTGCGTGCCATAAACGCAGATTCAGGAGTCAAATTGTCCCAAAATTCATCGTCAAAGGTGACAGCGTTAATGTAGTCTGGCCGCCCGGCCCAAAATTCCTTCATGGCCTCGCGGGCGATCCCGGTCTCGTTGCCCGTGTTCAGAGTATCAATTCGTTCCAGCAACTCCAGCAAAGCAGGGATGCTCGGGTCATAGAATCCCAGTTTCTTCTCCGTGGTTTCATCTGTCTCCCCAACCCTTGCCCCGGCGCAATCTTCAATCCAGCGCTCCCTGAACAATTTGGCGGCAGCTCTCCGGACTTTCTCGTCACGGTCTCGCAGTCCCCATCTCAGTAGCTTTTCACGCATGGACAAAGAAAGGTGCCGGAAATCCCCCAAAGAGGGAAGAAGCCTTGAATAGAGGGCCCTCCGGGTCGGGCCATCGCGATCTCTCGCGCGCTCAAGCAGATAAGGCAGGGTCTTGGGTGTGATCGGAAGGTTGAGGAGGAGTGCTCTTCTGACATCAGCATTGGTATCATTTTGCAGAACATCCAACAACTTCTCCAGCAGGCCTGGCGCTATGTCTTCATCTGAATCCTGCTCTTCGTCGTCATCTTCCATCTCATTCTCCACGAGACGGCCCAAGGCCATGACAGCCTCCAGCCGGATCGCAGGCACTTTGTCCCTCAGTCTCTTGATCAATTCATGCCGGATGACCTTGTAAAGGTCATCATCTATGGTGGTAAGGACGCCTAGGATCTGGGACACAATCTGAGTTGCTCTGTAGCGGACAGTTTTGTCTTTGGCGCAGAGGAATGGTAGCAAGGCCAACAAGATGGCGGAGGCAGTTCCACTGGATGCATCAGCCGATTCTAGATATGTCGACAAGAATTTGATGACGCGGTTGCCAGAAACTTCGGACTTAGAGACATCGAGGAGGCGAAAGACGCATTGCTTAATGTTGACTTCGAAGCTGGGGTTGTTTTCCAGCCGGCGCAGGCGTTTTGCAAGGGATTTGTGGCCAACAAGAGAGCGCTGGGCGTCGGCGAAGATCTCGCCAACCGACATGGCCTGGATTTGAGAAGAGCAGTGGCTTGGTGAGGGGAGGGTTGCTGTTGCTTGAGGTTGTTGTATACCTAGATCGTGGGGGAATCGACGTTGCCGTTGTTTGGACTCTGATGACAACCACGTAAACAAAGGAAGTCGCGTCTTATTGGTGGATGGCGGCTTGCTGAGTCAGTCTCGTAAAATATATTGTCCTAGATCACGTGCCCAAAGCCTTGCACAGCCTCGTGATGTGCAGCCCTTCTGGTCCAATGGGGACCCCAGTCACAAAACAAGAAAGACGGTGAGGAAACGGCCTGGTAGTAGCGAAGATCGGAAGATCGCCCTTCGGAAGCTAGAATTTTTCCACGGATCGAAGCCATGGACACACCGCACATCTATTTCCAGCTCCATCTGAATGGACTACGTCAGAACCCGCAAGGGTCAGAAGGTCCGTAATCCGTTATTTCTCTCCTTGCCTGTTGCCAAGTAGATGTCACGATTGACGAGATTGGAGCCTGATTTTGGACAAGGTCATTCTGTATCGACGAGGATGTCGGTTGCGCAATGGCCATGTCGGCGTTGCGTCAGGCACGGGGGGTCCAGATTCCCACACTGGATGGATAAAGCTGCCGCTTGAGCCTCAGGATGTGGACCAGTACGTAAGTTGGGCATTAACACCATGCAACCAGACCACATGTTCCTGGCTTGGGGACAATTTGGGTTTCCGTAGCCGGGCTTCAGACGCGCAGCCTGACCGAGTTGCACAAGTCGGTCGGGATGTGCTCACTGCTCAGGGTAATTCAGCATTCCTGTCCCGTGGCTGGCCAGTCAGATCAGGAGAAAGAAGAGACATGACTGTGGTGGTGAAACAGCGTCGGCTGTCTGGTGTCTTAGTGTGTGATAGACCTGCAATGTCCTTTTTCTCAACGCGTGGCTTGGCCAGCAATAAGCCGCCGCTGCGTGTCATATCGGGTTCGTCCTCCCAAAGTCCCAAGTTCCGTGTGACGGAAGACGGAAATCTTAGACAGACAGGCTGCGGCCAAACGCTTTGGGGGGGTTTGTTGGACCGGGACTCAGGTGACCGAGAGAGAGTGCCAAGGGCCATGCATGCATGGATTCATCCATCAAGTGGCTTGTTGGAGAGTGGGTTGGGCACGAATCGTGGTCAGACGAGGAGCTGCGTCCGGCAGGGAGCACACCTTGACGAAAGTGAGGCGACCAAAGAGCAGCGCAGGATCCGGTCGAGGCCAATCAGCAGCAAGGGCGACCATGCAATGATTGGCACGAATTGGCAAGCAAGCACCATGGCGTCGAGGAGCATGCAAGCTACTTGTGATAGAGGAAGGTGGCAACACTGACTCGGAAAGTAGACGTGCTAGATGCAAGGATTGGCCAAGCCTCCAGGGTGGCCGCATCAACGGCTGGTGAAGTGACGGTCCCCCGAGGAAGACCGGTGAGATAGCAATAGAAAGCACACAAGTCCGCAGCACGAGACTGACGCCCGGCAAGGGTCGATGGTGGGGGGAGGGACAGGGAATGCCTGGAAGCCTCGAAGGGTGCCTCCCGTTTGGCTGAGGCGGGCTAGCATGCAGCCATCCTCGCCAGGATTAGCCCTGGACAGGACCCTGGACGGGACTTTCTGCACCCATTAGGATTTGTCCGTCCAACGGCCACGGGGGGCCACAGGGCCATCGTAGTCGACGGGACCCCACGGAAGACCCAAGCCCCCGACGAGGTGGCCCCGTTTGGGCGGGAGACTGCCCACTGACTGCCGTCATGAACTGGTCAGAGGGAGGGCCCGCGGGAGGGATGAGCCTGGAGGCTCGCCTGGAACTAAGCGGCCGGTCCCTCGGCGGTCACCTTGAGAGCGAGCTACTAATCCCAAGTTCCCAGTTCCAAGCTCCAAGCGTCTGCCCGTCCCATCGCCTTTTTCGCCTTTTCTCCCACACCCCGTCGAGTCGTCCAACCGCGTCCACCTGTCACTACTGGCATGCCGTTTGCTCGGTCTGGCTGTCGCCCACACTCTATATCACCCCATGGCTGTCCCGTTTTCCTCCCACGGCTCCATTCATCACTCCCCCTCCCGTTTTCTTGTCGCTTCACTTCAGCCGCCCGCTGATCCTGCCTTCTCTTCCATCTTCTTACATTTCACTGTCCCCGTTGCACCGTTGCACGGCTTCTGTTCCTTTGCGGCTGTTACTTGTGAGTAATGGGATTCTTACTCCTGCGTTGCGAGGGCCATGGACATGCCGGGCCTCACCCACTAACCCGCGTCCAGATTGGATTCCCTCCTCGCCGCTCCCACCTTCGTCGATTGGTCTATCTTTGGTTTGTCCCGTCGACAACACACCATGGCGTCTGGTCCTCTCTCGTTCGAGGCCGTCTTCGGTACTTATCGAGCAGTCTTCGATATGGAAAACCAGTTCCTGTCTCCGGCCGACCTGGAGACGGCCTGGTTGCGGCACTGTGACGGCCTGGCCGTGCAGATGAAGCACTCTCGATCACACCAGCAGTATCCCACCATGGTCCCTTCCAAACGGCCCTCGTCTAGAGCCCCAGATGGCGGCTACGAGCACTCAGTAAAACGTCTCGGGCCCCCAGTAGGTACTCCCGTCATTTGCGTCTCCCTCCTTTGGTTTGACCGATGAGAAAGGTCCCCGTCGTGTCTCCGGCTCCTCCGGCTCCTTCGGCTCCCCTGCTCGAGCGACACACCTCAGCACCGGTCGGAGCGACTCCCTACAGGAATCAACACACCAGCCACCCGCCGATGCGTCCCGTTCCAGCTGTCTACACTTCGGGCACCACCAAGCCCATGGCCATCCCCCGCCACCACACCGGGCAGCGACGAGTTTCGACTGCCTCCTCCTTCCCCAATCCCTGGAACGGATCTGCCCTCCACTACATTCGGGAGGTAAAAGATCTGTCCCCGGCGGCCTTCCTCGCCAACTCGCCCGACGAATATCATCCAGCAACCATGTCAATGACGCCTGCCGTTGTAGAGCATGGTGAGTCACTTGTCAACTACACTTCTCAGCTCCCATCACCGTATTCTTCAGCTCTAGAGTCCCCTGTGGCGGGGGCGTACACCCCAATGACCTGCAGCAGTGATCTGAGTTTGCCAGCTCTGGCCGAGCCCATGACTCGCGCCAACACAAATGATGCTCTGTGCGGAGGCTTGGATATGTTCCGCATGGATTCCATGTCGGCATATCCCAAAGCCTCGGCCTCGGGCTTGATTGAGACGTCCAACTTTGCCCACTGTGGCAAAGTTGACGAGCTCGATGAAGCTCACCAACCCTTCCCCTTTTCTCATCAGACTGTCTCGAATCTGGGCAATCCAACGATTGGTCAGATTGGTTGCAATCTTTTTTCCCCCTGTTCTTTCTCTTGTGATGATGAATTTCCGGCATCATCGTCTCCTTCCAGTGCTGAAATGAAGTATTCGCCTTCTACTGGAAGTGATTCCTCCTCTCTCTCTCTTTCATCGCAGTCTTGTTTGTCCGCGAGGGTGTTGCCGGGTGGAACAGTGCGTCCTCGCGGCAGTAGCTCGGTCTCGCGGCCGCTTGCCCCCAAGATGGAGCGTTCCAGTAACGCCTCGTCGTCGGGGAGCGAGCTGCCTGAACCCAAGTACATAACCGTTCAGGACGAGGATGGCACCGTAAAGCAGAAGGCTGAGATCAGCCGACAAGTCCGACAACCACCTCAGCGTAAGACGACCTACTGCACTCACTGTAACTATCAGCCCCATGGATTCCACGGGGACCATGAGCTTCGCCGACATATCGATCGACACCACAACCAAATCCGCCGCGTGTGGGTGTGCAAAGAAGACACCCCCGGCGGCGTGTTCCTCGCCAACTGTAAGGCCTGTCGCAGCGGCAAGACTTATGGGGCCAATTATAACGCTGCCGCGCACTTGCGCCGTGCACACTTCAACCCTTGTAAAAGCCGACGGGGTGGGCGCGGTAAGAAGAGCGAAGGCCGTGGCGGAATGGGCGGCGGCATGTATCCTCCCATGGAGGAGCTCAAGAAGTGGATGTTTGAGAAGATCGAGTACAACGTCGGCGGCAACCTGGGGGCTCAAGGTAGCAATCCTCCCCCCAGCGACCAGGCTCTCAGCAGCGAGCCGACCAACAACGGGAACATGTATGACCTCGATCTCGACATCGACGGCAACATGTCTCAAGCTCCTGTGCCCTTCTACCCGGGCATGCAAGAACCGCTCTACTATGAGCCGGCCCCGCCGACGCCCGACTTTGGCGCCTCTTCGATGCCGCTGCCACTAAAGGGTGTATACGAACCGAATGTCTATGAGGTTCTGCCCGTCGACACGGCCTTTCAATTCAACTGAACGGCGAGACGAACTCGACGACTCGACGACGACCCGAAGAGAACGATTCACCTATACCAGCCTTCACCCCCCTTTTCACATTCGTCCCACTAATTGATTTTGGGTTATGCATGGTGTTGCCCGGAGTTGGGGTGGTTTTCCAATGTCAGTATCACAGAGCAGCAGTGCGGTTTCAGTCCCTACCTATCGAACAGAACAGGCCAGGCCAGAAGAGTAGACGGAATTTTGGTTGGGACAGTGGAATGCTTCATGTATGATTTAGCTTTTGTTTGAGAGGGGTTAAGGGAACCTCACGGTCCTGTTTGTTAGTTATGTCTTTTCATGTTTGTAACGAGTTGAGACGAAAGATGGACTGGTCGGGAAAGATTCGAGAAGCCAAAAAGTAACACTGCGGGGGCGGGATTCCATCGAGATAAGAAATACGAAGCTTCTTCAATGTAAGCCTTGGTCGTGGCTCGGCAGCACCAACTCCGCTCCTGCCACGATCGGTACAACGATCTGCCTCTGAGGCGGCGAGGACAGCGCACGCCCGTCACTGGCGGGCGGTCCAGAAGTGGCTGAATCAATCACGTTGCACCCCTAGCGGACGCCTAGCCACGCGTCCTGGGAGCCAATTGGCTAAATGGGCAGTCGTGTTTTAGCTGGAGGGTGTGGCTCAGCTGTTGACGCAGCGAGCGCGCGGGACTGACGTCCAGCTGCGCCAGAGAGAGACAGAGAGTAGCTCCAGACTCCAGAGGATCATCGGCTCGGAGTAGATGTCAGGCTCCATGGTAAAGATATATTAAAATTAACCCAGAGAGGGCACGTACTGGTAACAAGTGAGAGATTACTGCGTGGTGAGATCTGCCTCTTGCATACGAAGTACGGAGTCCGGAGTAGTACCTTGACACCCTCGTCTCAAACAAGTCTCTAACACGCCCGTGACGCCCGGGACAGCCAGTCATCTGAGCCCCCGAGAGCATCGGCACATCGCCACCTCGAGGACACAGCCACCGCCTATTGTGCCCCTCAGCCGGCGCTGTCATTTGTCCCTCCGGGCATTCGCGCCTCCACCCTCCCCAGGGACCAACAACGCCGTACCCAGTACGCACCTATTATTCACGCCTACCGCGCACCAGCACGGCTAGCCTTCTCGTAATCCTGCATGCGCCCTCCACTCTTCTACTCCAACCACTTTCACGCTTCCTCGTCTTCTTCGTCCTACTCATAATTACCACCTTTCTCTCCTCTGTACTCTACCACACACCAACAACCCATCGACGCACACTCTTTCCATCATCAAATTTGATCACCTCTCTCTTTTGGTCGCTGCCCATCGCCGCCATGTCGAACCAAGGTTACTATCAACAAGGTGGCCCTCAATACCCTCCCCAAAGGTGAGTTGATGACTTGTCCCAATCTGTCTCGCGGCCAGACTGCGGTGCTCTCCGTCGCATCCCCTCCGCGCGCGCACCGCCTCCCCAAATCACACTCGTCGACGGGTTCTTCCATCGACGAGAATTGCCGACCAAGACCATCACGAACGTGCAATCCTCTCTCTTCCCCAGTGCCACCCTGCTAACATTCACCTCTCGCAGCTACAGCGGCGGCGGTTACCCACCCCAAGGCCCTCCCCAGGGCGGTGGCTACTACCAACAAACCCCTCCTCCCATGAACTACCAGCAAGGTCCGCCCCAACAAGTGGTTGTGCGTGAGAAAAAAGACCGAGGATGCTTGGGCGCCTGGTAAGAAATCCCACCCGCCAGTAGAATGGTTCCGGGGAGGACAAGAAAAGGGTTAAAGGGATGCGATAGCTAACACGCGTCTGTCACCGAATAGTCTTGCCGCGCTATGCTGTTGCTTCGTCTGCGAGGAAGGATGCGAATGCTGCGCCGACTGCTGTGAATGCTTTGCCGATTGCTGTTAAGCAACCAACCACCTCGACGAGTACACGGAGAGAAACAGGGAGAAAAAGGGTTACCGATCGGAGCGAGCGAATCTCTCCTGTGGCGAATTCTCGCCCCCCTTCCACCCCCCTGGCCTCCCCCAATTTCGACAAGGCCTGAGACACAGCGTCTTCGGACAACCGTGGATCGGGACAATCCATGACCCCAGGTCTTTGGAAATATACATCCCATCAGTTCAAATATCAATGACGGAAATCCTGTTTTGGCGTGGCGGGAGCTATGGTGAAATACATATCACGGTCCCCCATAGCGGGTGAGATGAGAAAGTGTGTGATGAACAAGTTGTGTTTTGCCCCCTCTACCTACACCCCCCCTTGTTTCTGCTTGGTCCGGTTACAGGATGGCGGTTGACACCATGCGAAAACGGCTATTGAGTGGTTAATTATTACCTTCAGTTACTCTCTCCAAATGCGGATTGCTTTCCCCTTCACATCCGATCCTTGTAGCTTTACCTTTTCCTCACCGACATTGAACGTGACGATGAGACAAGCTTCTCTTGTCCGGACCTGGCTATCTCAACCCCAGGCCCAGCCTCGTCTACATATCTCTCCACCCACCCATTGGCTTGATTACGGGAATTCAGATTTAGGAGGAACCCATATGTCGTTCTCTTCCCTTGCCATACCTTCTCGCTTATATCAATACTCAATCGGAGGTGCACTCTGCACCGAGCACTCTATGATCCGAGAAGTCGGAGAGAACCAGGTGCATGCATGGAAATGGAGTCATATCTTTTATAATTTCTGTCGGAATCAGCCCGGTCCTGCCTATCCTCTCCTCTCTTGTTTTCTCCTCCCTGGGTTGATGCGACCATCCTCCAGGCCCAAGCAACAGCATCAACATAAGCTCTGCGTTGCATTGCTTGATCTGGTGATTCAATGGTTCTCATTGCATCATTCCACCATTCCACTAAAGTGTCCCTTCACCCTTCTCCCATGCATGCCCATACATCCATATCGGTATCGATATCAGTATCTGTACTGTCCACTGGCCCGCGCGGCGTCCGTCCAGTCTTTCCGTCATCTCAATAAATTCAATGTTCAAAGTTCGCGTCCAATTCTTTGCACTTCCAATCTTCCTCCCGAGCAATCAGAAACAAACATGGGGTATATGATATTACACTCAGCAAAGGCATGTGCGTCCCAGACCCTCCGACCCCGTCCCCAAACCATGGCAATGCGTCCCGGGTAATGATCCTGATCGACCCTCCCCTCTCGGGGTGAGCCTAGCTTGCCCTGACCCGATTGAAACAGCCCCCGCTTTTGCTATGCTGGGTTTTAATATGTTCATTAATGATAGTAGAAAATTCGTCCCCGTCAATATCAACGTCAACCGTCAACCTCAGACGTCGGAATCTTGTCGGTCGGTAACCTCGCCTTGTCTCCCAGAACAGCTACTTCAACAAGCTGGCAGCCGCCGCCGCCGCCGCCAAATCAGATCTCCCGCTCATATTCCGTTGGCCAACGGTCAATCGAGCCAAATTTGGATTGGATGTTGAAGATGCCATGGCAGCATGGGACGCCCGTTTGGCTTGTGACGTCGCCTGGAACGCGCCCGGCATGGTTGACTGGCGTCGAGCTCCGGGCTTGCTGGGCGAAGTTTCCTGCCGGTTTCCCATAGGTGCCTTCAAAGTACTCGACGGAGGTTGTGGCAACGGCCTGACAGGACCAGAAGTGGTTGCTGAATTCACTCTCTTGACGGGAGTATTCACGCCGCCGGCCATAGTCCTTCTAGCGTTGGCCGAGCTCAATTTGACACCCGTGATAAATTCATGTTTGTTGGCTTCGTGTGGCGTTAATCGTCGTGCTGGGTCCCATTTCAGGCACTTGGCAATGAAATCGAGGAATGCTTCATCATCACTTTTCAGAACTTGACGCAAATCCTTGGAGCTTGGCCGTCGCCTCCTTCCCTTAGAGGATACCGTCAACCTGGGTTTACCCATCGAGTCAAAGAACAGTTTTTTCCGGCTGCTTTTTTCAATCAGATGTTTTTCGGGAGGCCCAAAGACCTCCATGATGCAGGCCAGCTGCTCTTGTTCGTTTTCTCCTGGGAAGATCGGGTACCCGGTGTAAAGTTCGGCCATGATGCACCCAACACTCCACATGTCGATAGGCATCCCATAGGACATCCCGAGGATGACTTCCGGCGAGCGGTAAAACCGAGACTGGATGTAGGTGTAGACCTTTTCGTTTTCGAAACAACTAGAGCCAAAATCGATGACCTTGATCTCGGAATGGACAGGATGCGCCAGCAGGATGTTCTCAGGTTTCAAGTCACAATGGATGACCTTGTGATGATGCAGAAGCATGAGACTTTGAAGAAGCTGTTTCGTGAATCGCCGAATCAATTTCAACGAGAAGCCTCGGAAGTCGTGGGCCTTGATAAATTCGTAAAGATTCATGCCTAGGAGGTCAGTAGATATACAAAGATGACCACGGAAATAGAAGCTTTGGTCAAAGTTGACAACACTGTGCTTCTTGTGGGGATCCTGTCAAGGCGTCAGTCAGACTTCAGCAAACGATAACCCAGCTTTTCCACTCACCCATTCTTTCAGTTTCTTTAGAATGTTGACTTCCACGAGAGCTTGTTGGTGGAATCTTTTCTTGTTGCGAATGATCTTCACCGCCACGAGAATTCCAGTCTTGTGATCCACACACCGTACAACTTGACCAAAGCTACCTTTCCCAAGGAGATCAACGACTTCATAACGATATGCCAGGTGATCTCCCTCGACGATGTTGTAATCGCCTCGGTCATCATCATAGCCAAAGTTGGAGGGTGCCGCGTTCAGATCCCCCACGATCTTCCGAGCGCTCATAGCACCAGTGAAATAAATGTCCGAATAATCGACAATCTCGCCTTTCTCGAAGACATTCAAGTCAAATGTTCGCGTGGCTGTCGCAGCAGAAATCCGCCCGACTGGCTTGGCTCTCGCCCGAAGGGAGTCGAGTTCACGTGCAGCAGATTCAAAGTCCTTTCTCTTGGAGGCAAGTTTCTTCATCTCGGCTTCGGCAATCATGTCATCTCGATCAAGAGGAGGCTCCTGTCGTTGTGGAGGGGGCTTGGTTCCACTAGGATTAGGTGTCCCTGTCGACAAGGATCCCGACCGGTTGGTATGCGCCATGAGTGTTCTACCCGACTCCAGTGACGGTCTGCCATTCACAGGAAGTGACATCGAACTATCGTAACTCTCTTGTCGCTCTGGTCCGGTATGTGTGCTTGATGTAGAGGTTTGTCTCCGAGACCTTAGGTAAGATGGTCGTTGGGACGGGCTGGCATTGCCAGTCTGGGGATTCGTCCAGCTCGCCGAGGCTGGAAGTTTTGGTGGTGGCATATTGTCGTATTTTGACATGTCATCGCCCTGTTGAGATGATTCGGGTATTTTTGGCTCACTCCGTTTGCGGCTTAATTTTCTTCTCAATGCCAACGCCGAGAAGACCGACTCGCTCTCCAATGGTTTTTCAACTGGACTGGGAGCTATTTCAGCCTTCGGAGTCGTGGAGAAGCTCGGTGCTCGCGGTCCATTGGGTCGTAGTTGACTCGGATTCCGATTCAGCTCGGTCATGAAATTGGGTCTCATGTAGTTCGCAAAGTCGTCATTGCTCTTAGGTAGAGACGACGACACAAATGGCGAGATGTTCCTGTGACTTGTCTTGTCCGATTCGAATGAGAAAACTGGTAGGCTGGGGCTGATATCACTAGGAGGACGTAGTTCATCTGATCGAAGAGCATGATGCGAAGTACTGCTCCGAATCACCAGAGATTCTTCGGTCGCCTTGTGTCCTCTTGAAAAGAAGCTGGCTTTAGATGCCGTCATCGGTGTACTCGGTGTTTTCATGTTGTTGCGAGATCCAGGCGGTGTAGATGGGCTACTGGCTCGGTCATTCTTCGAGTGAAGCGATTTGATTTTGGCAGACGTGGGCGTGCTCAGTGGCAGCAGGTTCAATGGCGGCAGTCTCAAAGTTTGCAAGTTCTTCTTGCTGGCCTTAGGCTGTGGTTTGGCTTTCGGTTCCGTCTCTGCATGTGGAGGAGGACCAGGAACATGCAACAACGCATTGGGTGCACTTGGGGACTCCAGTGCCTTCATCGCATCGGCCAATGTAGAAACAACAGGACTTGCAGAAATGGTTCCATCAAAGGGAGGAAGACTGGAAGACCGGGCTGAGAAGAATGGCTGGTCCTGTTCGCTCCCTGGCGACTCGTAGGCTTTCGGTATAGCAGGGACCGGTGGCACTTCGAGCTCATAGCTTACAACCGTCGACGTGTCCAATCGAGGTTTTGGAGTGGGTAGCCTCGAAGAATTCATCGTCTGGGGAAGCCTGGCAGCATTGTTGACAGTGTTTCTCACCGAGCTGTAGCTAGTATTCGACGATAAAGACTGACCCGAGCTATAGGATTTCCGATTGGGATCTGGCGTTGTTCTCGACGAAGATGGCGTCAAACTTTTGCGATTCGGAACGACGGGGGACTGGATGTCCGATTGAGGTAATTGGGGCACTTGTTCTGGCTGCGGAGTCGGTGGCGCCTGAGAAATACGGCTTTGAGGTAGAGGCGGTGCTGGAGGTACAATCGACATCCGTTTCATCCGTCGAGCATCGGTTGGGCTTACTGTTCGTGCGCCCAACCCGGTTGCGTGATGGGGCATTACCGACATGCGACGGTTGAGGTCGGTATTTCCTCCTGGCGTTGTTGTCCTTCCTGGCGTTCCGCTTCTCCTGGTTGGAGTTTGCTGAGCACCTGCCGTCGAAGCCGACCTCGAGGGGTCTGGTGTTCTCGATGGTGTAAGCAAGTCCTTTGACCCACGTCTTTTCGGAGCCAAAGAAGCGTTCGACCTCGCTGTCCCCAACGTCTTTGTGTCTTCTGTACCAGTCTCTTCAGCTCGACCACCCACACCTCGTGATGATAAATTCTTTGCACTTTCTTGGCTCGATTTTCTACCCCCAACACTTGGTCTTCGCTTCACTCTCGGTTTGTCCGACGCCTCCGAAGCAATAAACGTACCGGGCCCGACGGATTTCCGAGGCGCTTTTGTAGTCGTGCCTGTGTTGTTGAACGAGTTCGGGGGGAAATGGCTTTGTCTTCTTCCTCTAAGTATCGACGGTGTTGAAGTCGTCATTGAATCCGACTTTATAGAATTTCTCGAGGTGTTCGAGGCGGTAGAGGCTTTGCGGGAGATGGGAATTGCACCTGACCCTTTGCGAGAAGGTACTGGGATTGCTGCCGGTGCAGGGGGTTTCTTTGGTTCGGCCGCGGGTGTCGCGGGCGGAGCTGAGGCTTTCACCGATGTCCCACGGCCAGGTAGGGGGAAATGATTCAGGCTAGGCTCCGTTCCAACAATGGTGTCTTGGAAATCATCGAAATTGAAGGTTGGTTCGAGGAAGTCACCGTACGCGAGAGACGCTTCCCGGCCGGCCTGTGCTGCTGGCTTATGCTGTATTGATGCAAAGCTGAATCTTGAAATGTCATTGATGGATAATTCGTGGGTATAAGGATCTTGGGAAGCGACGGCAGAGGCCCCTCGAAGGGAATTGTACTGAGGAGTTAACGAATTGCTCGCCGACCTAAAGAGGAGGCCGGAGTTAGCTTTGGACAGAGTTTCTGGAACCTGCGGTCACCACTGGCACCAACCTTTTCCCGGTACCGTAGTCCAAGGGCCGTGGACCCATGGGAGCTTTGGCACTAGGTATCGACGACTGCCTTCTCCGGGAGGCAATGGTTGAACTGGAGGCGGCATTTTCGGTAGCATCGCGTCTGGGAGCGGCGGTCATGGGGCCGGAAGCAATGGAAGGAGGCGGTGGCTTCTTGGAGGGGATGTTGTCTGGTATGGCAGGGCACGGCGTCAGCGGGGATGGATCTGCTGTAGGTATCCTTTGCACAAAGGTCGTACCACCGTTGTCCAAATCGTCGGCTCTGACGGGATTGGGGAGTTTTGATTGACTCCCCATGCTCGTGGCTACGGAAGGTGCATTCTGGTGGTAGGGCATGGCTGTGGCTGCACCTGGACCCCGAGGCCGTGCTAATGAATTCCCGTCTCTTTTACATGCAGCCCAAACGCCTCGACATTGAGCACCATTCGGAGGTCAATCCATCGGTAGGTTGGAGGTGTTTGGGGTGGAACGTCAGACTGGCCTTGTCGCGACCGCGGGCGTGGACCAGGGTACGTTCTCCGTTGGTGGTTTGGTGGTTTGACGGAGGAGAAAGGGAGGACGAGACTCGAACGACTGACGCGTGCACCGAATGCCGTCAGGGGGGGCCGGGGGGCCGGGCAATATGGAGTGACAGGGTTGGGCAGACTCAGTCTCTCCGGTGTGTCAGGGAATGATAGTTGTAAAGCGGGCAGGTTGAGGATGGAAATGCTGCAAGTAGGGACACAAGACTGGGCGTGGTGAGGGAGTGCCAGTAGTTGTGACCGAAGGTTCATTCAGTGTTGCGGTGACTATCATCTACTTTTGCCAGGGCAAGCACTACTACTTGCCGGACGATTTGCGGGATCTGTGCTCTTGGTGCTTGGAAATAGCTTTAATTCAACTCAGGTTAGGGACTGCGGCACACTAGAGCCTAGCATGACGAGCCGGTACCTGGAGCAGCCCTGGCCGGCCTCTAAGAGGTCATTTACCCGGGAGGCGGCGAGGGATGCGCTCAAGACGGCTTAAAGCACCCTTGGGATCGACTGCTAGGGACGTTTAGGGTCGTTTAGGGGCTTGGGCTGGGCACCGGCCTGTGCTGAAGGTCCAGCGTGGTTTAGCTGGCTTCTTACCCAGCATGCCCGAGAGCCTACCCAGTAGAGCCTAGAGGTACGGAGCACAGGAATTTGTCCCACAGATATCCAGGCCCAGTCAAGGCCATTCGAGGCCAGTGGTAGCCACAACCAGTCAAGTTGTTTATCCGCGTTGTTGATGGCTCTGCCAGCAATCTCGTCTCTGGCAAAAGTACGGAGTAGTGTGCAAATTTCTCTTCGGGGTTCAGCCAACAACAGGCGTTGGAAGTCTTCACACGCGAGTTTGGATGGCATGCATGGATAAGGAGTGAGATGCCTATTCCGTAGATTAATAAATAACAATTCATTAGCCTCAGCCAGCGCTCAGGAGTTGAGGAGGAGGGTAACGGGATTAGAGATTAGAAGAATCTTGTTATGCTCCCTCTAGGCCTTAGCCCTTACTTAGAGCAGCGCAGCCTAAGGGCCAGCCCACCCGCCGTACCCCTGGAAACGTGGCTGCAAGCACCGACGCCACGGAGCAAGGGCTCCAGGGCAAGCTAGCTGCGTGAGCTCCCAAGCCACTTCTGTGGCTGGCGCATCACGTGTCACAGACGCCACACTCACATAGCTGACGACATAACGACACAACGACACAGTGACAGAACGCCATCTTGAAGTCACCAGACTGGACTCTGTCCTTCGTCGACACCCTGGAACTCCGGATTCGCTCACCAACTATCGGCGGCCGCAGTATGAGATCCAGGCATCCACATACTCCGCACCATGGATGAATACACGGCTGATGCCTTCGCGAATCGAGATGAACCCATCCCCCTCATTTCGGTCTCTCAAAGTGATCTCGATACCTCGTCGTCATCCGAAGCGGACGAGACAAGCAAAAGACAGAGGGTAAAGAAATCCCTAGCTCCCTCGAGCTTGAAATCCAAAGGTCAAGATCTTATCGCTACGCAGCTCGAGAAGAATGGATCGAGTTCGGGAGGCACTGCATCCCTTCAGGATCGACTGTTTTCCAAGTATGACGTTTCCCATTCATCCGTCTCCTTTCCTTCCGAGTCTTCAAATCCATGTTCAATGCCCCTAGAGCGTTACCCAGGGTCTAACCATATTCCAGAATACTCCAACAAGTCATTCCAAATGAAGACCACCTCTCAGATGACCCGGACAACAGCCCTATTGACGAGCGCTCAACCAAATTCGTCTCCCGGCCAGCCTTTAGCCTCCCGTTGATGACCAACAACTTCCGTCGTTTCAATGCTCGTATTGGCATTGTTTTCGTCTTCCAAAACCGCATGATCCGCCTCTTTACCTGGCGACGCCCCTCCCACACCCTGTCGTTTTTGGCGACCTACACCTTCGTCTGTCTGGATCCCTATCTTCTTTTCGTCGTCCCTCTAGCCGTTGCCTTACTCTTCATCATGGTACCCGCCTTCATATCGCGCCATCCACCTCCTCCACCCCAGGCTAACACCTCCCGCGCAACCCCTTACTACCACCAAGCCTACACGGGTCCCGCTTTCGCCCCAGCCCGGACGATCAAACCGGCCAGCGAAACTTCAAAGGACTTCTTCCGGAACATGCGCGATCTACAGAACTGCATGGCCGACTTCAGCAATCTGCACGACGCGTTAGTCTCGAACATCGCACCCGCAACAAACTTCTCCAACGAGACTTTCGCCTCCCAAGTGTTCCTGTACCTCACCATCCTGACCAGCTTGTCCTTCATTACCGCACACCTTCTTCCCTGGCGCCTGATCCTTCTCTTATCCGGCTGGGGTTTCATCTGTTCTAGCCACCCGGCTGCACAGGTCTGGCTGATGAAGATGCAGAAGCGGGCCGAGAAGCAGGCGACGCGGGCGCTGAACGATCCCACTCTCAAAAACCAGCGGCATATCCACGGGGTCCCGCTCCCGGCCACCCCCGCGGCTATTCAGTCGACGCTCACATCTTTCGGTGAAATGATGCTCTCGACAATGCCAGAAACGAGAGAAGTCGAGATCTTCGAACTCCAGCATCGTCCGCTCCATTCCATCTCATCAACTGCCTCGGGGGCGGCGGCCGAGTGGCAGCCCCACCTTTTTACACCGTCTCCATTCGACCCGCTGTCGCCGTCACGGATTGCCGGTGATCGACCGCGTGGAACGCGGTTCTTTGAAGATATCGTCCCCCCTGATGGATGGGAGTGGGCAGGGAAGAAATGGGAATTAGACCTGGAGGCGGGTGAGTGGGTGAACGAACGGTTAGTCGTAGGGGTTGAGTACGACGTCCTGAGCCGTGATCTGGACGACCTAGACTCTCGGCACACGACGAAAGGGGGCAAAAGCTCAGGATTAAGTCAGATCAGCTCCGACCGCCGCGAAAGCGTGAATCTCGACTTCGGCGGCTGGGTATGGGATCTCCCGCCCGTGCCAGGCAGCGGGGCCAACCGCGACGACGACCTGTGGCTTGCATACGGCGACTATAATTTGCCGAGTATGCGAGAAGACGAGAAAAAGAAGAAGAAAAAGGACAAGGAAAAGGAAAAGGGGAGGAAAGCAGTGAATAAAGATTGGGAGGAGGCTACCAGGCTCGAGAATAAAGGGCGCACGGGCGAATGGAGGCGGAGGAGGTGGGTAAGGCTTGTTAAGAGAAAGGCCGTTACGGCGTAGTCATGGTCGTATTGACCGAGTCGCTCCTCTACGAGTAGCGCAAAAGGGTTGTTTATCTTTATTTCAGCCATGTTTTACGTTACTATCATGAGCTTTAATACACGCCAGATTGATATGAGCGACCCTCTCGAAGGCCACTGTTACACAAACCAGGGACAATGAACGCTTCATGAATTGAGTGCCTCAAATACCAGTACTCATTGTGACTACCTAGGTACCGATGGCTCAATTATGGAGAGCAATGGAGTGCTGGATACACTGGCCACGACTGGCTAAGATGCTTCAAGCTAGCCCAAGTTCATCCGTGACTGTTCCTTTCTTACTCCAGGTCGTTCGTCTTCCCTAAGTTCTCACCCCATGTGTGTGAACTAATTGCAGTCACTTTTCTCCTTCGATTTGTCGCGAATGTAGCTCGAAACTGACAGCTTCCATAGCAAGCAGGCGCACGGCCTAGTATTGCATTCTCTCATCCCACCACTTGTGATTCATATTTCCTTGGCTGGTCAACCGAGCAATACCTCCTGAGTCGAGAATCCAGCACTGGCGCCATGCCTTGACGAAGCCATGCTTCATCTTGACCGGGACCTGTGTCGACAGAGGCATCGAATCCTAACCTAGGTCATCTTGGTCTGAGTTCCAGCCTCAGCGTTGACGACCTTTGGCACCTTGCCCTGTCCACTAGCTGCTTTCTCCTCGATGGCGGTTTTGATCTTGTCGGCCTTCCCATGTAGCATCGCGTCCGACTCGTAACTCTCAAGCGAGTCAATCGAGTTGAGCTCACGATCGACTTGGCTGCATACGGATTTCCGGTGGTGGTCCTCGTCGAGGAGGTATGAAGTGGGTCGCGAGTTGGAAACATCGCCGTGGGTGAGGGTAGGGGATCGATCGATGCATGCGCTGCATGGTGCTTGGGCCGCGTTTGGCGGGTAGGCGCGTTTTTGGTTCTCTACGTCGGCTGTCGAATTGACCGTCATGAAGAGGGAGCCGAGAGGGAGGATCAGGTAGACGGATGGCAACAGCATGATCTCGGGCTGCACCCACCCCGTGTTCTCCGGGAGGAGTTGAAGAATGCAGAAGATGACTATCGGAGTTAGTTTAGCATTCGTAGCACAGGAAGGCTCTTGGGTCAACTCACATGGCACGATGAACGATTGTGCACACAACATGCCCACGAGATTCAATGCCGAAGCGTATGCATTGTGGCCCTTGATCACAGAGGAAGGTCGCTTCCAGATGATGTCCACGATGGAGCAGATGGAAACCAGAGAGTAACTTCCAATGCTGATGGCATAGGTAATCAAATATCCGCTCCGAAGGCTGTAGGTCTCGCTACTGTAGTCGTCCGGGAGCGTTATGCCGATATTCTGGACGAGTTGAACGTCAAAGGCAATGCGGGCAGCAAGAGCAGCGATCGATGCCAGGATCAAGTAAGCCAGGATCACATTATAGAAGATTGGAAGGCGAACTCGAATGCCCGTCATCAAGCCCTTTGCCTGAATCCAGAGGCAGATGGTGGCAAAGACGAAGGCAAAGCAAGCTGCGACCAACCCCGCTGTTTGAGTTGCTCGGTAGTTCCGTGGCCAAGTGCTTGATGCGCTGTCGCCGGTGATGAAGGTGTAGGCCTGGAAGGATTGTGCGCTCAGGCCGGGAGTGAGGGCGGTGATGATGTCGATCATGAGGTAGATGGCCGTAGAGATCAAACCAAGGAGCAAAAAGGAGTGGAAGGATGTGGTTCTCTTGCGGCTAGGGGTGAGAGCAAGGAGGTAGATGAGGGTGGCCCAGATCAAGCCGCAGGCAAGCCCTTCACTCGAGATGAAGTTGAGATTCAGCCGACACCAGTTGTCCAGAAGCGCCCACGTGGTTTCGTTGAAAGCAGACGAGTTGTAGGTAGGGACGCCAAAGGCAACGTTGTAGTAGGATCCTCCAATACCGGCGGTAGGGAACGAGGTTGGAGGTGCGAGGACGGTCGCTGCGATCGTGACGGCTGCCATGCTTGCTGTGGCTTGGACGATGAAATGGAACTTGATCTTGTAGCGTGATAGAGCAGAAGGATCGAGAGTGAAGGTTCGTATCTGGAGGGCGGGCGACGATGATAGAGAGAAGGGTGGAAAGGCGGGAAGGTGGGAAGGTGGAAGTGAGGAAGTGAGGAAGTGAGAGGGGTTGACAGGAATCCAAGGATTCGAGACCAAGGTTATGTATGGGCTGGCGGGCAGAAAGATGAATACAGTGAAAGTGAGGTGAGGCGAATATGAGGAACTGGGAGGAAAACAAACACAGGGATAATGAGGTGAGGTTAGAACTTGTGCTTGTCGTGAACAGTGAAGAGAGACGCCTTGGAGGTGAAGCAGAGCAGACTGGCAGTTCGCCTCGTAATCTCTGACTCTTAGATTCCCACTCTTCTCTCGCCTTCTTCTGATCCGATGGCTTCGTCCCGGCGGGTATTTCTTACAAGGTACAGGAGGAGGCGTCGAAAAGAGAGACATGTTGGACAATACTAAGGTCTTTTAATATTGTTCACCCTGTCTTCGAACCGCCAATTTTGACCGACCATCAGGAGATGCGATGTGAGGCCAAGACAAGAAACAAAGTGATCTACTCAATAGCAGAGCTGTCAGACTGTTATATTCGACGACATGGCTTTCAAGGAGTGTCAGAGGCGCCTAGGAGGAGAGAAAATACGTGCCGTATCCATGTCATTTGTGCATCTTGCATCTTGTTTCTTGCTTCTTGCCCTACCGTATACACACACCCGTCTCAGTCACCGCAACGCAGCCTGATCGGAAAGAGGGTTCTCGTTCGAGCAAGGCTCTTGGGAAGGGCAAATTCAGCAGGTGCCATGTTGTGAATCTGGTCCCAGTCCATATCTCGGATCGTCTGTATTTCATGACTTCAACTGCCGTCCCAGCATCTCCACACAACCTTCTTCAGGTTTGGATGGGCTTCTGTCAGACCGTCACGTTGCTGCTCTTCTCAGAATGGTTCGCGGTTCAGAGTCCCAGAGAATATAGAGAGGAGTCTAGCAGAATAAGCTACCTTGCGTGATCTTGATGGACAGAATTTGTAATCTAGGAAGGTCAACACATCATCTCCTCAGACTGTTGCACATCGTCGGTATCCTCCTTCTGGGTTTCGACGTCCCGCCGAATGTTGTACCGGAACAATGGTCACACACGCCTTCTGGTGGAAACGACTGTCGTCGTCACGAGATAGCTGAAGCAAAGACTGGGACACTGGAGGTCACACATAGCAACCATCCACGGGGTAGATGCAGGAAAAGGGGGAGGTCGTACTAGTAGGTACCTCGGTCGGCGGCCCAGATGCTGTCGTTGGAAAGTTGCCTCAACATTCCTATCACCTATCTGGGCATGTTATGTTGGGTAATACAGAGTACTCCGTACTACTTAGTAGCTCCACCACGGTCACAACAGCCACAACGACCACAGCGATGGGAACGACGCGCGGTTTCGGGCCCGAATGACTTCCAATGCTTCAAGAATGACCTAGGTCCTCAGTACTCGGTATTATGCAACCTCGTATTATGCACACTCCGTATTACGCAGTAATTCCGATTGACTTTCTCGCTTCGGTTGCCAAGTCTTTTTGGTCCTTCCTTTAGCCTCATCCGTCCATTATGTACGCCATTCCGGTATTCCGCCCTCATCCTCATTTCATCCCTTCCACCCCACCGCGCGCCAAAGGTGTTTGCTGAGTTGCTCCTGCTACCGTGCTACGGAGTACCCAGTATCTCTCACTCATCTCGCCCCTGTCGTCATTATTGTCATTGACATTATCATTGGCATCGTCGTCGTCGTCGTCGTCGTCGTCGCCAACGGCCAGTCGACCTCCTCTTCCTCAGAAACTCCGTACTCCAGACCCTCTCCTGCGGAGAACCCTCGACTGAGAGTCTGGGCTCATTCCCGGCCCCCCCGGTGGCTTCATTCCTGAAACACACTTCTTGCCTTGGAAGTCAATTCCTCCCCTCCAACTGCTCGTCTCTCTGAAACAGACCGTTTATCTTGCCTGACCGATCGGGGTAGCCTCCATCGCCTGTCAGTCTGTCCCCACCCGATCTCTCGCGTGAGTCGCCTCTTTTGGTCTGTACGCTTCCCCCTCTCCGTTGCGAGAACACACCACGTTCCCGCAAGCGAAGGATACCCAAGAGTTGATGAGAGGCTAAAACGGCGGTGACCACTTATCTTCCTGTCGGGTGATGCGTCATTGGCTAGGATTACCCGCCTAACAATGTTTACAGCCTGCCTCGAATCTGCCCGCCTCCTGGAAAGACTCAGTCTAGCTCACCACTCAGTCCTTTTGGAGCCGCAGTGCATAAGCCAGGTAGGATCTCGCTCGACTTCCGGAACAAATGTACCCCGCGTACCACTGCAATTTTACCTCCGTCAGGGCCTAAAGGGGACCTTGACATCCGAACCCCGAGGTCCTGGGCTTCGAGGTTTGTATATCATGATACCTGCTGCCAGGCATCTTTTTCTTGTCTTTTCCATATCCGTCGGTGTGTCTCTCATTTGATTCTTTCATCACATTCGTTTGTTGGCTTGAGAGTTGGACACTCTCGCCTTTCGTTCTTTATCTGCTGTACGATTGTGTCGTACATCCAATCCTTTGTCAAGTCATCCTTTTATATCACTCCCTCGCTCGTTCCTGGTCCCTTACCCGCCCCTCCTCGCCTCAAGTCAATTTCGCCGCTCGCACCAGCATACCGAAATGTCTGCCTTCCTAGCTGCCGGCCTCGTGGCCGCACTTGCTGTCTCGCCTGTGTCCGCATTCTGGCGTCTACCATGCAAAGTTCCAATCGTCGTCGAGCGCGCCGATCCCATTGTCAATCCTGGTGCCGTGTCCGGCCATCTACATACTATCATGGGAGGAAACGGCTTTGATTTTACCATGGACTACAACTCAACCCAAGCATCCACCTGCTCGTCTTGCACCGTCATAGGAGACAACAGCAATTACTGGACCCCGACCTTGTTCTTTGCCCACGAGAACGGTACCTTTGAAAGCGTGGACCAAATCGGCGGCGCCACGGTCTACTACCTGCAACGAGCGGGTGACAACGAGAGTCTCAAAGCATTCCCCCCTGGCTTCCGCATGCTCGCAGGCAATCCTTACAAGAGAACTGCCGGCACTGATTTCGCCAGTCAGGCTGTCAGCTATGCTTGCCTCGACTACAACGGCCCTGCTAAGGCAGAAACCCCAAACTTCCCCAACTACAACTGCCCCAACGGCCTTCGAGCTCAAGTCTTCTTCCCATCCTGCTGGAATGGCGTCGACTTGGATCCGCCAGACCACATGTCTCACATGTCTTATCCTGCTAATTCCTACAACTCGGGCTCTTGCCCCCCAGGCTTCGATGTCCACTTGATCTCCATTTTCTTCGAAGTCATCTGGGATACTGGCAAATTCGCCAATCAATGGTACGGAAACAGCCAGCCATTTATCTGGTCTATGGGCGACCCAACTGGCTATGGCGGTCATGGTGATTTTCTCAACGGATGGGAAGATACGGACCTCCTCCAGTCTGCTGTTGAACAATGCACCAACGATAGCGGCAGGGTCGAGGACTGCCCTGTTTTCAAACTGATACCCGATGGCCAAGCTGAAGGTTGCAAAGTCGCCCCAGAGGTCGACGAGCCGGTCAGTGGCCTCCTGACAGCCTTGCCTGGATGCAACCCCGTCCAACCCGGTCCCACAGCTTCTCCTCAAAAAGGCTGCGGTGCAACCACCACCATCACCCCATCCAATGTTACCTACTTCACCGACCTCACAAGCCAAGGCTGGTCCTACACTGGCTGTGGCACGGACAATTACTACACCCGTATTCTTTCCGGGGCATCCGAGTCCAATGCGAAGATGACGAATGAGGCCTGCGTTGCGTTCTGTGACAGCAAAGGCTTCACTGTCGCCGGCACCGAGTACTCTGATGAATGCTACTGTTAGTTGTACCCAGTCTTCCCGTACCTACTACCCAATACTAATAACTCCTCAGGTGGCAACTCCATTCCCTCTAGCGGCATGCCCGTACCCGGCGTCATCGGAAACTGCGATATGCCCTGCGCTGGCGACAAGTCCGAATTCTGCGGTGGCCCCTCGCTCCTCTCACTGTATCAGAAATGCACCGGCAGCACATGCACGAATGCTGCAATTGGCCCGGGCTCCCCAGCAAAAGTCGCCACTTCCGCGGCATCTTCCTCAGCCACATCCTCAGTTTCGGCTCCAGCAGCCTCGTCGTCGACTACCTCCGCTCCAACTCCAACTAGTTCAGTCTCGGGAAAGCCCACCACGCTTTCGACAATGGCGACACCCGAGACGACGGCTGTGCATTCTAGTTCTAGTTCTGGTTCGTCGGCAACCAAACCCGCAACCATAGCTTCGGTAAATAGTGCTTCTCTATCCGACTCTGACTCTGACTCCGACTCCATTTCAGCGCCCGCTTCATCTGATCCGACCACTGGGTCTGGTGATTCGAGCGCTGCGGCAACCATTTCGGCTTCGGCCACGACTCCCACCTCGTCTATGTCTCTTCGCCTCTTCTACCCTTCTTCCCCCACCACTCTTGCTACTGCTATGGCAGCGTCAAGTTAACCTAACACTACCCCCACCCCGTCTCTCAACCCTTCAATCCTCAACCTTCTCACACCCCTTTCCTTATCTGAGAAACCCGAGAAAAAACAAAGAAAAGTCAATTCTATTCAAAAGTGTCTAACTCTGTCTTCTAGTCGATAACAAAAACCACTTCGTCAGCTACGGCCACTGCCACGAACGCGACCTCCTCAAACCCATCTTGGACATACGCAGGCTGCTACATTGACACGGTCAACCCGCGCACCCTTCCTCACTGGTCCGGCATCAACGGCCCCGACATGAGCAACGCCGCATGCATCTCTGTCTGCGAAAAGGCCGGCTTCAGCGTCGCGGGGACCGAGTACGCAGGGCAGTGCTTCTGCGGGACGACAACGGACCTGGACACGACCAGCACCGTGGATGAGAGCCAATGTAGCATGAGCTGTACAGGAAGTCAAGGGGAGATGTGTGGTGGGTCGGCGGTGATGAGTATTTGGACCAAGACGACGACCCCCACCAAGCAGAAGAGAGCCAGCAGCCAGGTCAAGCGCGAGGTGGGCAGGATGTTCAGGCATGGCAAGAAGCACTACTACTGAGACTAGCTGCTCTCTCTTCTAACTCAGGCTTTTTTTTTTCACTACCGACCTACCCGACATTCCAGCGACAGCTTCAACAACCTCAAACAGCAACGAAGGTGAGCTTTCATTCAATGCCTCTGCCAACCGAGGATTCGGCAGTCGACTGGAACGCTCTACATTGGCAATTTCCGCCCCTATTCGATTCTTGATGTTATTTTTATATATATAACCAACCCACATTTACATTTACATGGTTATTCTTCTCCTTACTCCGTACCTAGAGTTCTACTGCAAGCTTTCCAGGACTGTTTGTATATGTTGCGTGGTCAATTTCCCTTTTGGACCGGTCGTCTGACTCTCTCACCAAACATTACGGCCGGATGCGGAAAATGGTCAGAAAGTGATGTCCATCGTTCTTTGTTTCCGGTGCGTCCAGTTATCTCTCCTATCATTATCTTTGGTACTCCAGCCTACGGACCTACTTGATGGCGGAGACAAAGACGGCGACGATGACAACGAAATAGTGGATATTGATCATCCAGTGCGAGATTTCGCCCCAGCTCTTCGATCCAACAAAATAGGGTCCACCAACGATACTGCACCCACCAAGGGGGATTTCCATTCGTCCTTTCTTTGTTCGTTTACACTGTTGCTCATGGCAACATCGCCATCTGTCGGAATATCTTTACATTCTCCCAAGTCTTGTTCACCAAGACAACGACGATGACGACGACGACGACGACGATTTAGAGAGACCGTCTCTGTAGGAGCGGCGTTTCATCGTCACTACCACGTCTCTCCCACACCCTGTTGTTCGGCCTTTTCTTCCTAGAGATCCTATTGGAGCTCATGGAGATGGATCTGGCTTTCTTGAGGTTGGGTTCGTCCGCTTGGCTCGTTTCCTTGTCTTCTTCGTCTTTGGCAGTTTCACCATCCCCCTTTCCCTTTCCCTTTCCCTTCCCCTTTCCCTTCCCCTTTCCCTTCCCCTTGCCATGTCCATCCTCGATCTCCAGGTGCTCTCCGAACTTTCCCGTCCACACCTTCTCAAATGGCCCGCGCGTCGTCAGCAGAAATTTGACCGTCACAGGCCCACAGAACTTGCAGTGTTCGCTGATGCCGCAGAAACACGATCGGTCTCGGCGGTCGAGATGGAGACGCTGGAAGTAGCTGTCTCGACACTTCTGGATTGCCTCCAGGATTTCGAGCAGTCGTTCACCGACCAACCCGCTGCTGCCGCTGTAGTCGCCCTCGGTCCGAAGTGGCGGAGTGCTTTCAGCGTCCGGCCTTGTGACGGTGGACTTCCTCCTTCTGAGGCCAGGTGTCGGCGCGAGAGTTACGGCGAGATCATCCAAGTCGGTGAGAATCATGTGGCCCAGTTTATTCCAGTCCCCGCCGGACGCAAGCCACGTCGCATCCCTCCGAGTCGGCGTCCCCTCACTGACATGATGAGCATAGTAGTCGAGCGCAGCATCGAGCTGAGCACGAGAGACGCACAGCCTCTCTGCGGTCTCGATCAAGACCTCGCTGAAGTACTCCTCTGGCGTATGCGAATCGGAAGGCCACGTCGATTCCCCTGGCAACACCTCGACAAGCACGCCCGGCCTAACGAGATCTTTATCCCGCCTGAGGACCTCCCTTTTGAACTTCTCCAGTCTTCCAGGCCGGACAAGGTCAATTTCAACCCTCATCTTCGGCTGGTTGCTGGACCTCATCTTCTCCGACTCATACTCTCTCCAGGTCTGCATGACATTGACGCGGTGAAAACCGACGCGGATTCTTGCGGCGCATGCCTCGATCTCCGTCTCCAGCGCTCGTTGTTGGTACCGTGTGAAAAAGTGAGCGTAGAAAGTGAGCAGTCGCCAGCGGATGAGGTCCGGTCCCGTGAACTGAAGATTGCTTACTGTCAGGGGATTTCCATCGAAATGTAAGGGTGCCCGAGGATGGCGCGTTTGGAGTATGAGTGTGGAGGGTGAAGCCGGCGACGGGGACGAGGTTTCGTTCTCAGCCGATGGAATGAGCGGCGCAGCCTCGCCGTCAGTCGGTGTGGGAACTGGTTCTTGCCCAGGTTCCGACCCGGTAATAGAAAGATCATAGTTGGACGTTGAGTAAGCATCTCCTGGCATGGTGGGAGATGGCATGAAGTGCGCAAATTGATACCACTCCATTTTCGACCTGGACGACCTCTGCGCGACGAAGCGTGGACATCGTGAGGAAAAGAAGAAACCGACACGAGCGAGCGTTGGAACGTTTAAAGAAAAAAAAACTGACGGGGCCAGGCAGAGAAAACCGGTGTCAACATACCATGGTTGCAGGTTGCCCGATAAATGGTGAACAGTGGAATGGCTCGCCGAAGAGAGTGATGTGGTTTGATCAACCAAAGAAGACAAAGAAACCCAGAATCCAAACCCACGGGACAGCAGCACAGTCCCGGGGGCATGTCTGCTTGAGGTCCTCATCCTCATCCCCAGTCAGTGGAAGGGGCCAAAGTTGAGAATCTGCGTCCATTTTTTTATAATCGCTATGTGGTGCTACACCGGGAAAAAGGTCAACACGGCGCAAATAGTAGTGGTGATCATTATCAGTACAAGCCCGTCACCTCATGGGCGATGCCATGCTCGGCATGTGGAAAAGACAAGCATGAACCATGGAATCTGGCAATATCCATGCTCTTCCGTTGCGGTTTTTCTTCTCTCTCCCCCCCCCCGGGTCCGCTTTCTAGCTTAATCCTTTTGGCCGATTATGCCCTCAACCCAAGCAACAGTCCAGTACTCTTTCCCTTTCCGTTCTCATCTGTTCCGCCGGGCAAATAGGTTACGTTGGGGTTGGACGCCAAGGTGTTCGCAATGTCTCTGCTGGCTTCAATTCTTCGGATCTGGATCAGGCCATCTCCAGCCTTCGCAACGGCCCTGCTGATGGTTTCTGCGGCTTCGGCTTCTCCCTCGGCGCGGATGACGTTCGCTTGCCTTTCTTGTTCGGCCTTCTCGACGATGAATCGTGCCCGTTCGGCATCCTGCTGGGCGATCTGTTTTTGTTCGACGGCCCGGGTGAACTCACGGCCAAAGGTCATGTGCTAGTAGAATTGCAAGTCAGTATTCGAACCCAGAATGCCAACGATGACGGGCTAAACTGCGTCCTGAAGAGATGGAAGATATTTGCAGAGGGCCGGGGTTTAGGGCAGCTAACCGTTATCGACACATCTTCCAAAGCAATGTTGAATTCCTGCGCTCGTCGCAGCAGGTCGGTTCGAATCCTTTCCGACACAGCTTCTCTCTGGGTGATTAACTCGGCAGCGTCGAATTGGGCGACAATCGACTTTAGCACTTCGTTTCCGATGGATGGGAGAACTCTCTCGTCGTAGTCTTGGCCGAGAGACTGGATATTGGTCAGCCAAGCACCCAGCTTCAGCGGCAGTCCTGGCGCTTACCTGGTAGATCTTGGGCAGCTTCTGCACCTCGGGTCGATGCAACACCCTCAGCGTCAAACTGACCATCTGCATGTCTTTGCTTCCGGTCGTGGTGCTGATATTTCTGGGCTTCGTTCGCACATCGTAGACGATGGCCTTTTGCAGCCATGGGATCAGGAAATGAGTGCCTTCATTGACCACCTTTTCCTGCACTCCTGAAATACGATCGAAGATGACCGCTCTCGAGCCGCCTTTGACGTCGTAGAGTGCGGCCTGTCCGAGGGAGACTGCGACGAAGACGGGGATGGCCAACCGGGATATGACGTTGAGGGCGTTGGGGGCGGACATGACAGGCGACGGAAGAGGATAGGTCTGGTGCAATTCAAGAGGAGAACAAGATGATTGACTGTCTTCAGTTGTGGCTTGTAGACAGAGAGCGTATTGCCAGACATTTTAATGATGCGTCTTGAGCTTGACTTGGAGTTGCCGCGCCAAGTGCCGGCCCCGGTTAAATACTTCTCCGTATATGTTGTACGTTGGCGCATTCGGCCTTTAATGGTTAAGCTTCATTTCGTGAAGAGAGAGAGAAAGCTTTTCTACCCGATCAACTACGTAGGTAGTAGTCATTCCGTTTTTGTTCATAATCAGAGCATATCAAGGACGCCGTGAAACTTCGGGTCATTGCAGCCCTGTGAGCCAATTTCAAACCAGAACTCCGGTTTCCCGTTGCCTGGTTCCCTCGCTTCTCTCGTCATGCACGAGATACATAATCATGTCGGTTGTCTACTTGCAGAATAGTGGAAGTGAAAGGTGCTCACAGTGTAGCTCTTCCCAGAAATCTTCCCCATCCTCTGTAGTCTCAACCGGCCCGAGACATGCTCGGGAGAAAATCTTTTGCCGCCAACAAATACCTCCGGACGAGACCCGGATCATGGAATCAGATCCGACATTGGCACACGACTGAGCACCACCGACTTTGAGCACGTAGGCGCAAACCCCTTGGTGTGATAGCGCCACAAGATTGCTCGGAATGTCGTTCTCCGGTCGGAATCCGGAGAAAATTAAGGCACAGTCCTGCAGTCTCTTCGCAACCGAGGCATCAATCTGATCTCCGTATAGCGTCTCAAAGTACTGCGTATCACAGCTAGTGCTGCATCGCATAGCCTTGGTCCGGTTCAATTGGAAGTTGTCATGGAAGGTTCGTATCCCATTTACGGAAGGATATAGCTGCGACGATGCTGTTAGCCCGCCGAGCACCACGGCTATGGCAGTGATGGTCTCGATGATTGAAACTAGGCAGTACCCTCCTTGGGGATTGGTGTCTGAGCACCAGCAGAGGCGGCAGCCACACTCCCGTCGGATTACATGGAGTTCCCGTTGGTAAACAGAGTGCGCCTCCTCGACCGGGACGACCAATTGACGATCCATTCGTGCTGAGAATCGATTTAGCTCCGGGAGCCAATTCAGCAGGGCTTGAATCGGGTTGTCCATTCCAGATTTGGTATATTGCTTGTCCTGCTGCGGAATGGTGGCGTATCTAACCTTTATCAGTTGCAGGAGTATGTTCGCAGCACAGCCAATCATGGTGCCGACGCCATTTAGAGTGTTACGGTGCTCAAGACGCAGAAACGCAGGTCCGAACGCGTGCTCACAGAGACTGTCCCAGCGTGACCGGCCACCGAAACGGAGTGGCGAGACTAGTTGGACTTCATTCGTTATGGACGCAATTTGTCTGGCTCTCGTGGAATCATGTTGCCATGGGCCAACTTCGGTTGTAACACCACCCGTGTTGCTGAAGACAAAAAGCACTTTTGTGGTTTCAATTCCCTTGCTGGCAGATAGTCGTTGCCCGCTGTCGGAGTAAATGGCGATCTCGCCTTCGAGGAGCCAGTCGACGAACGCGGCCAGCCAGCCAATAACTGAGCCTCCGACCACAGTGACTCTTTTGTCTCGCGAGGCTGTAACATGACCGATCACGCCCAGGGCTTTTGCGAGAGATTTGGCATCGGGTCCGGTGAACAACCGGTTGGCGTTGTCCCCTTTCCCGTACGGGTCCAACTGCTTGTACTCCTCCACCAACAGACCAAAGTCATTGGTGGCGAAAAGTCCATTGCTTGAATGAACCAGTTCTCGCCATTGATAGAAATGGGGGGTCATCTGTGTTTCTTCTGTGTATGCTACAGCCAGCTCATAGACGACTCTGGCAGCATATGGTTCGGAAAATGCCTCGCTTAGGGCGGCCTCCAGAGCAAAATGTTCGTAGCCACCATGGTAAAGATGGATGTCCAGATTGCGAAGAGCATGGTCCATGGGCCAACCAAAGACGAGTCGATCATCCGGTGTAGTGAATATGGGCAAGTTGTTGAGTGCTGTGCTGATGTTCCGCTGTCCGCGAACAGACAGTTTGAGGTCTCTGGACAAGTTTGAGATGATCCAGTTTGCGTATAGCCAGATGCCAGCTCCGGCACATTGCGCGTAAACTTTAAGGGAAACAGGGACCCCTTGATCTTTAACAAACGGCATGACTTAAACAGCATAGAGGTCAAGCGATATGAAATAGAAGGCCTGAATAAAGTGCGAAGGTGAAGAACATTTCAAAAAAAAGACATACAGACCCAACATACAAATTCCAAGATCTTCGGGAAACGCCGATACGAGTATTTATTAGCTGCCAGTTCTTGCGCATGGACGTCCGGGTCCCGGAAAGACCACTTTCTACCATAGCGTGGTGGTTCATGCTCCCGCACTCAGTAGCATCGGTTGTCAGAGCTACAGAGTTACCAGGCACACCAGGTATTCGGCAGATCGTGGTGACCGATGTTCGGATGTTCCAACTGTGATTTGCATGGTAACTTTAGATGTGTGGATCTTTGAGGACCGTGTCCTTGGGGAGGTCAAGGAGCTGAGAAAACACGCAAGATAAGCGAGATTGAACAGGGGTTTAGCTACCTACGCTTTTATTGGGTTTCAGAAGAATGAAGCCAGAAAGATTAAAGTTGGAAGAGAAGTGGGTGAAGAAGGACTGAAGAAGAACTGTAGAAGCGGTGGAAGAAGAGTGTTGAGTGACAGCCACGTCAGTGCACCAATCATCGTGCTTGTATTGCAGCAACTCGGCGAGCCGGCATTACCTAATCTGCCAAGCCTCTGAATCTGTAGCTTCATCAAGTCGAGCTCCGACGTAGACTTCAAACTGCGACGACCGATTCCACCACCTTAATCGACCTCGCAGAATAGTAGACGCCTCTCTCTCTCTACAGAATCTTTCAAGATGCGTCCGTCTCCGGCCCTTCGGATGCAAGTCACCCGGATGTTGCGATCCCACGGTCCCGACACAAAGAATGGCGTGTGAGTTTGGCACCTCGTTTAGGCCAAGTGCCCGACTGTCCCTGTTGCCGTCGTGATGCTAACGGATTTTGAAAACAGATACATGGGTAACTGGGGAAACTTGGGTACGCGTTCACTCAATTACACCTACACAGATCACCCACGGTGACCAACTGAATCGACCCGAACAATCTTGCTCGCGGAGCCTCCCTAGCTAACCACCCATCTAACCAGGCTCGCAACCCCAGAAAGGCGTAACCTCATACTCGCTCTCCCCTAACAGACAACGGCCCTTGGCCGGAGCTCTGAGAAATGCCGTCTTCAACACGTACCGCCGAACATCTAACCAGATTCTGTACTGGCTGCCTCCTCTTGTCACCGCATATCTTTTGATGGAATGGGCTACTGAAAGGTACGGCTTTGACTTCAGGGACGAGGACATGATTTTAATCGCAGGGGCTGACAATACTGGCAGAAACGAATACCTGAACTCGAAGCCTGGTCGATTGGAATACGCAGACGTGGAATAGAAACGCAAGTGGGGGTTCGCTGGGTGCTATTGTACATAACTAAAGATGCAGGGGAACTCAGAGATGAGAATGGTATTCTTTTGAACACACAAGTCCTCTAAATGTCCACATCCAAAGTTGCCTCTGAGTGTATGGAATGGCCCGTGGTACCCCGTCACTTCCATCGCTTCATTTGATTCGAAGGGCTGCGGTGACAATCCTGCCTTCCATGACGATCTCCGATGATGCTGCAATTAACTAGAACAGCTTGCGATCTGGCAATGGCATGACCTGAACCAGGGGTGCACAACGGTGCATGAGGGCACGTCGAAAAACTGCCGTAAATTCCAGACCTTATCCCGGCCCTATACGCGGCATGTCATGATGCTCACTTAGGCTACTAAGGTAGCGATTTAACTCCTCGACCCGCTCTTTGTGTGTCTTGACGCCTTCCCGCTTAAGCCGTTCATCGAGCTGAACTGTGTTAGCGCATAAAGAAACAGAGGGTAAACCGAAAATCTGAATTCGAAGCGAAGGAGTCTCGACATACCCTCTTCCGTCTCTGCTCATCAAACCGCTTCTCTGCTTCGGTCTTGAAAACCTGTCTTTCTTCAATATCATGCGCGATCCCGGCGCCCGAGGCAATTTCGTTCGAATCGGCCAGTCCGGTTTGACGACGCCGCTCCTCCTGAGCGAGTTGCTTGTCTTCGTCCCCCAGTTTCTTCAACATGACGGACTTGTCAATAAAAGCATCCTTCTCAACCGCGGAGTCCAGAGGAGCCTCATCCCCGGCCTTCGACTTTTTCTTCTTCTTCTTGTCGACCTTGGAATCCTTGACGCCCTTGAGTTTGAGTCTGCCGGGCCCAGCGGAGGCATAGTCGCCCGGAGCCATCCTATTATGCCGGATGGCCACAGGTGTTACAAACAAGGTCGATTGTGGCGGTAGACTTGAATGATATGCAGCAACCACTCCTGCTCTCTTTGGTAGATTCTGAAGTCCCGACAGAGAGATTGCCAAGACCTTAGATACTGCCATTGTCCTGCTTTTTACTCCTCCGTATGGCACTTGTGGGGCACGTCTTCTACCGTAGAGTATTCAATCTTCTCTTCTAATAGCTCCTGACTCCTTCATCGGAAGTAAGTCTTTTCTTCGAACGCTAACGCTCTCATCCATTGCATCTAGACTCTCCATTCAGGTGCTGTGATAATTATCTTGGGACTTCAAACCGGAGTCTGCGCCTGCGACCTCAGGAAGCAGAGCTTTGACACCCACACCGCGAAACATGGTGGTCAGTGCACGGGAGTCAGAGCAAGGCACTATTGAGTTTTGAGTCCAATGCACCATCACATTAGGCGGAAAGGAAGATGTGACGAGATCGAGAAGGTCTTCGGAACCGGTGGCTCTCTTCAACGACTGGTTGATATATACGCAAGTCCCGATTTCGCCTGCATGGTCGTTCGTCAGGCAGTGCTGCGAAAACCAGGGTATGGTGTCAGACCACCACGTTTCCAAAGCCACGGGAAAAGCCTAATTCTATCTTACGGTTCGATTATCTCGACTCGATCGTTCGAGACCGTGGGATTTGCAAGCCTCAAGAGGTCTTCAAAGTCGGCTCTGTGGAGACAATACACTGGCATTCGCCCAAGACCGGTACACCATCCCTCTGTCATCACTCTGTTGTGTTCACCGTGCTCCATAGGCCGTAGAATGTACGTACTCAAATCTTTGTCGAAGCAAACACTGTGAGAACCGACGGGAATGAGCCTACTCAAAGAATCGTCACGAGGTATTTCAACGGAAACTACTTCCGTAGCTAGACTCATCGCCCAAGATCGAGGAGAAGCACTTGAAATCGGTTGGCACACCAGCGATCGAAACCCCACAGAAATTGCGCTCGTGTCGAGGCCTAGCCTCCCTGTATGACGGAAGATCCAGTCATCTAACTACTCAAAGTTATGTCGTCGCGCAGATCCTTCGGCACGTACTCAGCCTATTACACAAGTGTGGCAAGCAGGCATTGTAGGGGTATACTTTTATGGTTTGGGGGGGTGAAGACAGTGGGTTAGTTCAGGACGACGACTATCACAAAAACCATTTCATCATCGGCTCATCAATGCTGTTTGTGATCCTCATCTCATTCCCACCAGGGATCCTCCAGAATCTGGTCCATGGTTACCCTCTTTTTCGGATCGAGATTCGTCATCTTCAATATCATTCTCTTTGCCTTAGAGTCGAGGCATGGCAAAGCTTTCTCATCCCACTGTTCGAAGCGTACGCTAGGATCTTCATCCGCTACCACCTGTGACAATACGATCAATAATTCACCCCAGTACTCATCCTCGACATGTGCAATGAGCTCGGGCGGGGCTGGCCCAAACATCGAGAGCAATGTGTATAAAATCACCTGCTCAGGCTCAGTCCCGGCTTCCTTGAGTTTCTCGAAGTCTGGGTGTAGCGTTTCCAGCCCCGTAATTACGTAGAGACACTGGTGCCAACACTTAGCAAAGGCATTGTTGTAACAGCAAAGCTTACTCACAATCAGACCAAAGTAAAACACTTCTGAGGGTTTACCAATCCCTTTCCCTGTTTACCCTTCTGGACTGCGCCACATGACATTTCCAATCCTATGATTAAGAAGCTGTTCGCCCTTTAGCTTTAAAGCGCAGTCCAAGTCGCCCCAAGCCACTCGCTCCACTCTGAGTTCTCCGTTCTCATCTAGATTCCAGTCAATCAGAGCATTGTTTGGTTTCGTATCTGAATGATCCAATTAGTGCAAGCTAACAGAGGGTTACACTATAGTCCTTCTTGTACATCGTACCTAAGTGTATCCAGTGTTTGGAGTGAAGATCTTTGAGTCCCAGTCCGAGTTCTCGTAGGATGGATTCTCTTGCCTTGATTGGAAGGTCTGGGTTATTCTGCACCAAGGAGAGTAAACTGTCTTTATAGTCGTCGTAAACAATAATAAGCTCTTCCGCGTTGTCGTCAAGGTGCGTCCGAAGTTTGGAACTGTTTCCAAACTCATGCCTGAGCTCCTGAGAGAGTTCGAATATCGAGCTGGAGACTGTTTTCAAGACAAAAGGGCGGTTCTCGCAACTGGATTTACATTTCCAGCCGATCAGGCATAGGTTCGACAGGGTCTTGAGAATTGTGGGTGAATCATGCCCGACTTACTGCGCGAGGTAGACATTGAGATTTGATTTGTTAGGATGAGTCTGGAGCACCCTATCTCGCACGTACACCCGACCGGAATGGCCAACTAATGTTGAGCACATTCTCGTAAATTTGGGTGCCGCGGTGCGAACAAAGAGCATGGCGACTGCGACAGCGACTGCGACAGCGACATATTTGATGTTTGAATGCGAGGGATGGGATGGGAGACGAGGTCCTTATTGCCGCCAAAAGCGGCGGCACGCCCTCCATTTTCGTTAATTCCCCACGTGACTCACGGGTGATTCTCACCCAGCTCGAGCGAGCCGGGGATGAGCACAGGGCGGCATCACTCTCTTGCCCAAACGGGTGGGTTGAACAGTTTTAACATCGCTCGGCCGTCGCATGTTTTCACTTCACCAAACTTTCGCGCTCGCCCAGATACAGTCCTACTAATTTCACACGTCATGTCTGATAGCAAGATGGCCGAAGGAATTGATAGAAAAGAAGATGGTGAGTTCAGTGCTATCGGAACACCGCATGCCACGCGGTTTCTGACACAAATCGCAGACCGAATGGAATTCTCAACCTCGAAAGAGGTGACGGTCGCACCCACGTTCGAGGACATGCATCTCAAGGAAAACCTCCTGCGTGGAATATACGCCTATGGATACGAATCGCCCTCTGCGGTCCAGTCACGGGCGATTGTCCAGATCTGCAAAGGGAGAGACACCATTGCGCAGGCGCAATCCGGCACCGGCAAAACGGCTACCTTTTCCATCAGTATTCTGCAGGTCCTTGAGACTTCTGTTCGAGAGACACAAGGTTTGTCCGCGAGAAAAATCAATGAGTACGGCTAACAGACCTCAGCCTTGATTCTCTCCCCCACTCGCGAACTGGCGACCCAGATCCAAAGCGTGATAATGGCACTTGGAGACTACATGAACGTACAGTGCCATGCCTGTATTGGAGGAACAAACGTTGGCGAAGACATCAGAAAACTCGACTACGGGCAGCATGTCGTGTCTGGGACACCAGGTCGTGTGGCCGACATGATCCGGCGTCGAAACCTCCGCACACGACACATCAAGATGCTGGTCCTCGATGAAGCAGACGAGCTACTCAATCGTGGGTTCAGAGAGCAAATCTACGACGTCTACCGATATCTCCCACCGGCAACTCAAGTTGTGGTCGTCTCTGCGACCCTGCCTTACGACGTCCTCGACATGACGACCAAATTTATGACCGACCCCGTGAGAATTCTGGTCAAGCGAGACGAACTCACGCTTGAAGGGCTGAAACAATACTTTATTGCCGTGGAAAAGGAGGAATGGAAGTTCGACACCCTCTGCGATCTCTACGACACCCTAACCATCACCCAGGCCGTCATCTTCTGCAACACCCGCCGCAAGGTTGATTGGTTGACGGACAAAATGCGAGAGGCCAATTTCACAGTCAGTAGCATGCACGGGGAGATGCCGCAGAAGGAACGGGACAGCATCATGTCCGACTTCAGGCAGGGCAACAGCCGAGTCTTGATCAGTACGGATGTCTGGGCTCGTGGCATTGACGTTCAACAAGTCAGCCTGGTCATCAACTACGATCTTCCTTTCAACCGAGAGAACTATATCCACCGTATTGGACGAAGTGGACGATTTGGTCGGAAGGGTGTCGCTATCAACTTTGTCACCAGTGAGGATGTGCGGATTCTAAGAGATATCGAACTCTACTATTCGACCCAGATTGATGAGATGCCAATGAATGTTGCTGATCTCCTGACCTGATGGGGTCTATGGTGTAACATAAGGGCCGGAAGACACCCTCTCCCGAATCCCCTGAATTCCTTTTTCGAATCTGTCTCCACCGCCGGCGGATCTTTCCAACGAACTTCAACCCGACCTCACGATCCACCGACCTCGGTCCATTCTTCCAGGTGGGCGACATGTCTGATCTGGCTCGAACGAATCTTCTAAAGATTTGATTATCGAGGCGCCAGTATGAACCAGCCTTAGGGCGCAAAAGTCATTTATTTTGACCGTGACTTGTTTTTCAGGCTTGGATGGGTAGCGATTGCTGGGCTTCATACTTGTGTTCCACTATCGTTTGCGGGAGCTGGCCGGCTGCCTTTGCTCTCAAACCACTTGGGGCGCTTGCTTCCAGGTATTATTGGGACACAGAAGGATGGAAATGGGCTGAAATTAATAAGGTCAGCATCAGGATGCGCTGCGTCTCAAATAAACTATGCTAACAACATTTCAGAATGCCAAATGCCTCGTTTTCGAACCGTCTGTGGCTGCCAAATTTCCTTGTTTTTGCAGAGGGTCAGCTTTCCAGGTATATCCCAGGTTCCTTGACCAATGACGTGGTCTATTTGATCTGCCCGTCGATCATCTCAGCTAACACTAGCCACGAAACGTTGACAAGACCTCTTTCTCAGCCTGCTCATATTCCCTAAGAATCGTTTGGCGTCTCTTTTCAGACCTGACCGTCACATCCAAAGCATAATCCTTCACGCAAACCAGGAAACCTTCACTGTACCCTGTGGTCGGATCTGTATCTGGAACGATGGTCTCCCCGTTCTCATCCTTGGCCGGCATGAAGTCAAACGCCCAAAGTAACTTTGCAATCGCAAGGAACAGGTTTCGCTCTGCGAGATGGATTCCAGGGCACAGTCGGCGTCCCGCACCGTATCCATAGTGATCACGGTCCTCTGGATTGGTGGCCTGGGCGAGCTCGGATGCGAGGGCCGTCATGCCTTTGTAATGGTCTGGGTCGAAAACGTCTGGGTTTGGAAAGCGGGTTTCGTCGTGGTGCAGGCCCCATGCGTTGATGAAGACGACACTACCCCTAGGGATTTTGTAGCCGTCGATCCAGTCATCTACGAGCCATATCAGTAAGTGCATGAAGTCGGTTGAGGTGATGAAAGCGGATGCGAAACAAACCTTGATCGACGGCATGCGGGAAGGCCAATGGCACAACTGGTCGCCAACGCATAGCTTCCTTGACGGTAGCCGCTACATATGGCAGCTGAGCATAGTCGGCCCAGACTGGACTCCTGTCTTCACCCATGACGCTATCAATCTCCCTCTGCGCTTTGATCATGACATCGGGCCACTTCGCAAAGGCCTGCAACGCGGCAAGAATGATACTGCTGCTCGTGTCGCTAGCGCCCTCCATCATGGTACCGCCGAGAAAGTACAGCTGGTGGCGATTCAACTCGAGTTTTTCCTTCTGGTCAAGTACCCGGTCCATAAAACTGGAACCACTCCCCAGCCTAGCACGGCGCTTCTCCAGGCCGGTCAGCATGTCGGTGTACAACGCATTCATGGCCTTTCCGACATCGTTGGCCCGGGAGCGCCAATTCCCGAAAAAGACCTCGGGGACGTAGTGCAGGAAGGGGAATATGTCGACGGGCGGGGTGTTTCCCGGCTCCATGACCACAGACCAGTTCTCCATCAGCTCGTACAGGCGCTTCATATGGGGGGTGTCGACGGTGGGCGAGCGCACACCCCAGATGGTGCCGCAGGCGATGCTGTTGGTGAAGCGCTTTGGATGCCACATGTGCTGTTCGGGCGACAGCAACATGTCGCGGAGGAGCTGCGAAGCCTCGGCTTGCTGCAGGGGCAGGTGGTCGCGCATGACAATGGACTCCATGAAATGCTGGTGGATCATCTTCCTATAACGCTGCCAGGTTTTGCCGTAGTGAGCGATCAATACGTGGTCACCGCCAGTGATGAGGTTGTGTGACACGTAACTGTGGGGCCGGTTGCTGTAGATATTGGACTTCTTGTCGATGAGGGATTTGATGGCGCTCCGCGAAGTCAGGACTATCGCAGTCCCAGGTCCCAGCTTGAGGGAGAAGATGCCGCCGTAAGTCTAGGTCGGAGAGTTAGAGAGGTTCAGGGTGGATGAAGGGGACATCTCTATACTTTGGACCATTCTGTGAATCTGACCATTTGTCCATATCTGTCAGTCTTCCGCCTCTGAAAGAATGGCTTACAACAGCAGTGACGGCAGGCGGACTCACTTCAGATACGACCCTTTGGTCGGAATTTGGTGCAGATTTCCAATGATGGGAGCAGTGGGTGGTCCTATTAAAGCCAGAGTCAGACATTTGAATCAGGCCTCGCCATGATGTGCATCCACGGTGTAGCATACCAGGCGGAAGACCTTTCCCGCGCCTCCCAATGAGGAGGAAGGAGGAGACGAGAAATGATGCGACCACTCCCCCAAGGACGAGGAAGAGGGTATGAAGTGCCATGATGGGCGTATAAGTCGAGCGGTCGAGACGAGCAAAGCTGGATCGGTGACGACTCGAGTGTCGACAACTGGGGGGAAGGGGCCCGAGGCTCGAAATATGTCCCGTATATTAAGGGTTTGCTCCCCACAAAGCCCCGCAAGATCATGCCCGTGCTACCCCCGTCCTAGCCTCAGTAATTGTGTCCATTGGACTCATGACCCGTTGGATAGGCTACCTAGTCCAGTTCCCACAACACTGGACAGCGTTGCTGAGCCACTTGAAGTGCTCTCCGTATAGCGACAAATACATTGTTTAGCTGGGTCAGTTGAATCGTCCTCTATATTGATCCCTTTATACCACAGGAAGAAATCTCGGTCTAGGCGGTGAGAATAGCCGTTGCCAATGTCGTCGCCCTTGTCGCCGCCCTTGTCGTCGCCGTCGCTGCCTTTCAACCATCATCGGCTACAGCTTACATTTCTCGCACAACTTCCCCACCGTCGGCTACAGCTTCCATGTCTCGCTAAACCTTCCATTTGGGTCCCTCTAGCGTTATTCGCGCAAGAGCGATCACCTTGTAGATTCATGTTGAAATTGTCAAACATGTATTCCGTCAACCAAATTTCTAAAACAGCGTGGGAGGCGACGGCCCCTTACTGCCTTGGTGCTGGAAACGGATTGTCGCAATGAAAAGACGATCCTCAGTCACGCTGTCGCAGCCGACGCGAGCTCACTCTGTTGGTCATTGTCGCGAAAAGAGAGCTGGCTGACAACGTGGCTTTCTCAGACACAATAGAAGATCTCAACTTCCATCGTCAAATACTTACTACCATGTCTATTGATCCCGAGATTATCGAAATCAAGCTAGCGGATGTCAACGCTGTCTGGCATCGTCAGCCTAGGCCCAATCAGAGATGAAGTGAAGGTACAGATAATGAGATGTTTAAAGCGACACGCAGAGAGAAAGGATCCGCAAGGGCCAAGAGGAACTTACAGAGCGATTGCAACGTCGTGTATGACCTTGATATTCGTTAACAAGAGCGAGGCAGCTCGTCGTCGACTTTTTCTTAAATACCCACCAAAATGCCAAATGAAAGAAGGCCAACGTCTGTTGAATTCGAACTTTGCGGAACATGAATATCCTAAAGCTCAACATGACATATCGAAAAGACACAGTGGGGATAGGTGAAGACAAAGACTTCATCCGCAGGTCTGGCTATGCGACTTTTCTTGACCAAGCAGTTCTATCTCTCTATCTCTCACCCAGATTCTCTGCCCTTGACATCTCTACCATCAGCACCACCATCGAACAACCCCAAAAAGACAGCCAGGTCTTGGAACCAGGCGACACTCTCCATCCAATCATTTTGTGCAATTCGTACGAGGGCAAGGTACGCAACAAGGTAGGTCGACCGTCGTCCTCCCCAGCATTCCATTCCTCGTACCTCCTTTTTGGCCTGTGCACAACACAACGCGACTTCATAGCACCGACACGTTCAGCACTCAACATAGCGCAGTCTCACGTCCTATGTCTTAAGCAAGTGGTGCTCCAATGTTCCTTGGACTCCATCACGTCGCAACCATGGCCTACTTTGCCACTCTGCTCGTCTTCATCGCCACCCTCTTCCCTACGGCGTATGCCTATGTCGACTTCGGATACTCGACCACCGCTTTTGGACACCTCCATGTGCCTACCCCGAGGCCACATCAGCTGCCATTAGGCTCCGATCTTCGCCATGAGATTCTCCCCTCCATGATCACGGCTGTCTCTCCCTCCATCTTCATAGCAGCAAACGGCTCGAGGGAGACTGTCTACAGTCTTCATTATCACCAATACTTTGCACGAACACGTCAGGGAAGAGGCATCTTCAAGCGAGGAGTCTTTGCCAATGACCCTCCGATTGCGACTTGCACACCTTGCGGAGGGGCATCGAACTCTCTCAGCACAGCGGCCAGTTCAACTTCCTCCACCACCTCCTGCATACTTCAGACGTACTTGGTCAGTATCTACATTGGGAATCGTCAGATACACATATCGGCATTGGAGTAACTGATCATATCATTAGGGGGTGTTTCGGTTTCCCGAATCAACGACTACAACGTACTGCTACGACTCGAGCTACACTGGAGTCTTTCAACCGAGTACCACTGCGTCAAGTGGTCTACCGTGTTGTTTTACAATCCCCGCGTCGTGTCTGTTCAACAGCTCTACCAGCACTTCTTTTACCTATACTACGGGTGTTCTCCGACCGACAAGCACCACATCCTTCTTCAGCAATACGACGACGGCGAGATCCTCCACATCATCCTCCAACTCAACGCCAACGCCATCGTCATCTTTCTCATTGACCACTCCCACCAGTACTGTGCGGAGCTCTAGGTCATCTTCCTCGACCTCATCTTCGTTTTCCGCTTCCTCAGTATCCGCAATACTCAACAGCGTATCAAGCAGCACAAGCACATCCAATACTAAAAGCACGTCAACCATTACAAGCACATCAAGCTCAACAATCAGTACAAGAACCATTATCAGTGGAACCACGATCTCGGTCACCACAACAACTTTGTCGTCAATGACCACAACGACGTCTGCATCGAGTTCGACTCTTACTTCAAGTGCCCCTTATATATCGTCCCTGAGCTCGAAATCCTCCTCAGATTCTGGATCCGCCCCAGGGTCTTCAACACTTCCCATATCCAGCTCTTCTACGACATTCTTCGATAGTCTGGCTAGTACCACTTCCTCAGATTCAAGCACCTCTACATCGACGTCGGCCAGTCCTACCATTTCATCGACGATAAGCACATCTATATCACCCTCTAGCATCCCCACCACCGTATCCATGGTGGGAACTTCTACCCCGTCCGGAAGTCTCACTACTGCGCCGGAGAGAAGCACTACCACCACCACTTCGATAATCTCGACGTTTTCCGTCATTGTGATATCCAGCACTACCGTTACCATCACGACCAGCAAAGATCAAGGACCAGGACTGACGAGCGGAACCACGTCGACCCAGTCGACGTTGGCCATAATTACGGTGACACCTTCTAGCACAAGCTCGTCGTCGCCATCGTCAATCTCATACATTACAACAACCGTGCCCAATACCATTGTAGGCTGTGGCACGGCGTCTGGGAGTGGCACAGCCAGTATGTTTTCGACTCGTCCATGTCATCTAATGACCTCTCTGCCCGGTTGACTAACTCTGCTACAGTTGGAACAGGCACAGTCTACCTAGCTCCGTCTGTCTCTGTTGTCGCATCAGGAACTGTCAGCGGTAGGCCTACCATTGCTTTGTGTTTGTTCTATACCATCTGTCCAAAACTAACACCTAGCCAGGCTCAGCGGAACTGGTCGTTGGCTGTGGGACGCTGATTGCCATAACGGGGACATTCAGCGGTACTGCCAGCATTGTTGGATGTAAGATTCCACCCCCCCTCGCAAACACCGGTCATTTTCCCCTTGTCCCATAAAATCCATCTCTTCTCTCCACAGCACATGTTCACCATATTCCCAATGCCCAAGAGTGGTTGGGGTTGCGACTGACTTGGAACTGACATCAATAGGTGGTACTGGCTCTGGGACAGGAGTCATCACTGGAACGGGGTCAATCTGGCCTGATGCCTTTGGAGACGTGGTACCGATCGTGACGTCGGGGATCGTCACGGGAGCTGGAAGATTCAAGGGATGTGGGACGGTGGTAAGTGAGATCAACCAAACCCTCTCGCAAGACGGTTTGATGACCCGACGTGACCCCTGGCTGGCCCACTGACAAGACTCGATTCCTTACAGAGTGGAAACGGCACCTTCGTCGCAACGGGGCCTTACACTACCACGATCGACGCGCCAGTATTGACTTCATCCATCGCGAACGCCACGACCATCACGACCACGACTCGTCGTGCCATCAAAACTGTTGAGGTCTACATCTCATACTGCCCGTCCCCAATGGATGGCATGTTGCGGACAGGGGCCAACTTCAGCTCTGATCCGGGCGAATCCGGTGCCAAACCCGACGCGAGCGTCGGGTCGCACAACAGCACGACCCTAGACCCTGACTCCAATTCCAGCGTGCCGTTGATGGCGCCAGTGCCTGCCAACTCATCATCCGACAATGCACTGTGCAATACGTGCCCGAACAGTGTGGGCATCTGCTGCCCGCCGACGGTCGAGTGCAACTCCGACGACGGCAAGTGCCCCATGTACGCGCTCGAGCTATCACACAACACCCTGAATGGGTACCTGATCGCCCAGGTCATGAACAGCTCCGCCCCCGTCGCCGGGAGGAAGAAGGTCCGTGCTTTGGTCCGCGACAAGACGGATGTGGGTATGAAGAGGGATAGGGAGGGGCGTCATCGTCATCTCCATCATCGTGACGATGAGTTGGATGGTGTCAGGGAAGATACGGATAGACATAAGAGGAGGGCGTATCGGAAGGAGTTTTGATTCGGGAAAGATAGTAGTAGTGGGCTTGCCTTTTGACCCACTTGAAGGAGTTGGATCCCAGGTTGCAAAGACAGCGAACAGAATACAGGTCCAGGTGTGGTCAATCAGGGTGAAAACTGAAGACCAATACTATGTACTGATGGCGAAATCTATACCTTCCATGCTTCTTATCTATCCCAGGTTTTGAAATGCATGTCCATCTAGTCTATTTGTTACGAGATACTTCGGATCCGAACGCCAACTCCGACTTCCGATGGTGGTGATAACCCAAACGCCAAATGCTAGAACGCTTCGACTTTGACTGAGCTTCCTTCGTTGCCTGTCTAGTTGCTCCTCGATACATCATTCGTCCAGGGTAGGTCCGATTATGACATGTCATGCCCTGCTGCGTCATCAAACCCGTGGAACCCAACGCCACATAGAACGGGGAAAGAAGAAGAAAGAGAGGAAGGGAAATTAGGATTCGAAATCCCACAGGTCCAACAACCGATCGACTTTCTGTCTCTCCTCGCTGGCGTCATCCTCGCTGTCTTCAGACGCGAAAATCTTCTTGGGGATCTTGTACTCGACCACCGGCGGCTTCTTCTCCTTCTTTTTCAACTCGGTCTCGAGCAAGCTGGCGTAGCCGTGGTCTAGAAAGTCCTCGAGGTTGTACTGCTGCTTGGTGAACTGCTCGGAGATGATGCGGGCAATGCTCGCAACCGTGGGGTGGTAGTGCGACTGTATAGTCTCGAGTTCCCAGAGCGACGAGTCGATGGCGTTGGTGAGTTGCGGGTTGGGCTCGGTCGGGTTGAACGGGTCATTGCCTAGGTTGTGACGGAACCTGGTGTACGGCGGGTACGGCGGGCGGTGGATGGTGAAGGTCGTGGTCGGGTGGAGTTTGAGCAGGTTGTAGATGAAGGGTAGGATGGCCACGATGGCCGAGGGAGGGGCGAAGAGGCACAGCCGTGACAGGCGTTTGATGAAGCTTGCAATCGTCGCGGCGGGGAGGTGGTTCGTCGGCGATAGGAAGTCGTCCAGGTGCCGGAGGACGCGCGAGCGGTACTTGCTGTGCAGCAGGTCCTGGTCCAGCAGGGCGTAGAGGCGGGCGTAGAAGGAGGGATAGTCCAGGTTGCGGGTGGTGATGAGGTGGAAGAGGCCTTGGAGGGCCGGCACCGCGAGGCCCAGGTCACCGGTGTCGAGGCAGTCGGTGAAAAAGTCCATTAGGATCTCGGGCCGGCGGAGGCTGGAGATGGCATCTGGGGACTGCAGCTGTTTGAGGAGGGCCTTGCGCTGCTGCACGGTCATGGGCGCTGCGATGAGCGACGCATACGAGTCCATGGCTCTTGAGGCGGGCATTTTGGGGAGGGTTTTGGAGGGTGTCGAGGGCTTCGAGTGTTTCGAAGTTTCGAGGGTTTCGAGAGCGAAATGCTCTCGAAATAGTGGTGGGGGGTTCCAGTGTGTTGTTCAACGTGTGGTCCTCGATTCCGGACAGGGGAGTACTGCATGTGGCATGTGGCATACAGTGGTCGGCGACCGACTGTCGGAGGTCGCGTTCCCCTCTCTTGAAGAGTCTTCCCACCACTTTTTTTCTCGGACTCGCGCGATCGACGTAACGCCAAGCCTCGGGTTTGATATTGACCGCTCTAGTCCACTTTTGGCGTTAGCGCGCCGAGAACGAAAGAGCTCGAATTGAACCTCCATCCGAGCAAGCTTTACCACCACCCCGTCCACTGCAGCTGTTGATCTCCTGGCAAGCAAGCATCCCACAGCACAATGGCGTCCAGATTGGCGAGGAGTGCGGCCGGTGAGTTGCTCCCCCACTCCACCGACGAAGAGAAACGAGAGCAACGAGAGCAATGAACTGACAGACCTGCCCCCGAAAACAGGAGCCTCCAGACTCCGCCCTGCCCTCCCTCTTCGAACCCTCCCTTCCCTCAGCACACCGTTGACCTCGGCTCGCTACGCCTCCAACGTCCCTGCCGAAGAGCCCAAGAAAAAGGCCCAGTCCATCATCGATGCCCTCCCGGGCTCGTCGATCGCGAGCAAAACCGCCATTGTCTCGGCCGGCGCCGGCGTGTCTGTCTGGGCCATCAGCAACGAACTCTACGTCCTGAACGAGGAATCTGTCGTCGCCTTCTGCCTGCTGTCGGTCTTCTACGGAATCTTCAAATACGGTGGACCCATGTACAACGAATGGGCCGATGGGACTGTGCAGAAATTCAAGGACCTGTTGAACGAGGCCCGGGCCAACCATGCCGGTGCGGTCAAGGACCGCATCGAGGATGTCAAGCCCCTGAGCAATGTCGTTGAGATCACGAAGCAGCTCTTTGACGTGTCAAAGGTAACATTTTCCCTTCGGCTTGCCCCCCCCATGGGTCAATCAGCCCAACCCGCACCCTGCGCGACTCTCCCTTTTTTCAGCACAGAAACTAAATTTGGGCCGTCAATAGGAAACCGCCAAACTCGAGGCCCATGCCTTTGAGCTAGAGCAAAAAACCACGTTGGCTGCTGAGGCCAAGACCGTGTTAGACTCGTGGGTCCGCTACGAGGGACAGGTCAAGCAGCGCCAGCAGAAGGAGCTTGCTGAAAGCATCATTGCCAAAGTCACCAAGGAGCTCGAGAACCCCAAAGTCCTCCAACAGATTCTGCAGCAGAGCGTTGCCGATGTGGAGAAGCTGGTGGCTAGCAAGGCTCAATAGATTGGGTGATGGGCTGGTGTCAGGTTGGTGAAGTGATTGGAGAGAACGCCAATGGGGTGGAACCTAGACAAACATCTCGGGCATGGCGAAGTTGTTCATTGCTGTGCTGTACATAAATAGCTCCTGACACACTAAAAAAAAAGAGCACGTCGCTTTATAAAGTCGTATCGTTGTCATTCCTCTGGCCTCGTATTGTACAATCGTCTGTTACTTTGTCATTAAACCACGAGGTATTTCTCTGTGATATCCCTGGCCATTCCGGCATTCCCGCTCAACGCGTACATGGTTTGGATGGCATATGCCGCTTCCATGGTGTACTCCCCGTCGTTTCCAAGGGCTGTGCCTGCTTCCTGAGTCTGCGCCAAAGGCATTGCAAGCATCTTTTCATACGACCTGACAGCCAAGTCACCCATGCCCAGCATCTGCCAGCACCTCGCGCGGTTGAATTCGATCTCGCGCTCAACCACAGCCTCCAGCGCCGCATCTTGGTTCTGCGTAGCCTTACGCCGTGCCCACTCCCTTCTCGCATCAGCGTACTCCTCGAAAAAAGCCCATCCTTGCAGCAAATACATGTGCCGATTCTCATTCTGCCGCTTCAGCATCTCATGCATATAGCTCAGCCCCATGCTCAGCGCCAGGGCAGGGTTCTTCGGATCCAGTGACCGAGCACGGTAGTAATACGACAGCGCGTTCGGAAAGCTCCCGCCTGCATAGAGCAGATGTGCGTACAGCGTCAGGAGCACCACGTCCATTTCTTTGGCAGCTGCCATCGGTTCACCTGATTTGGCGAACATGCCATCGTCGACAGCGTCGTCTTTGGGGATATGTTCGCCCGTCCGACGCATGAAATCGGGGACAGGGCCGAACCCTTCTGGGTTGTAATCCTGTGGGAGGTTCATGTCAAAATTCACAATCTGTCGGAAGAGGAATTTCTGGGACGGTCCCCCACGCCACGCCGCCGTAGCTTGCTGTCCTTTGTCACCAGTGTGCGGGTAAAGGAAGTTCAGCGCCGCAAAAAGCCGGTAGGCATCGGTGTTGAAGGAGAATGTTCGGATAAACCAGCGGAGTACGACGTTGAACAGTGTCACGTCGTCCCGCAGGACGAGCGCACACGTGAAGTAACACGTGTAGATTTGTAGGATAGCTTGGGGGTCGTGGTACCACACTGCGCAGTCCAACGCGGCCGTGATGACGATGTAGCATCGATGCTGAGAGTCAACTTCGGGACTTTTGGCGAGCAGGAGCGCGTATTCTAGGAAGACGTCAAGCCAGTCGCCAAAGTGGATTTCGCGATACTCGGTCGGCACGGAGGATTCAATCGAGGGGATGGGGAAGTCTTGGTCAAATTGATCTTCGGTTTGTTGGAGTTCTTGTTGTTTTTGCCATTTCTTGCGGTTGTTGGCGTTGCGAGCTTCGCGTTCGTACCCAGAGAAAGCAACGTGTCGTTCCGCCGGGTAGAAGATACGGTTGCTTCTGAAGTCCGTAATGAGGGACTCGGCACAATCCATCCATGAATTCATCGCAATTTCATCCCCTTGCCGCATTGCTTCGGTGTTTTCAAGAAGGTGGGTGTAGAGTTGGTTGATATTTTCGGTGCGGTGGGCATCCCTCTCTTCTACTGTCATTGGTTTGGATCTTGCTTTGGCGCCGGGTACCTGACGGTCTTTGAATTTCCCAAAAACCGGTGGTGGTTTGCTCCTGACATTGGGTATCCTTCTTGATCTGGGCTTCTTCTGCAGACGTGCTTCGATTCGGTCTACTGGTGTACCCTCAGTCCGAGGCCCTGGGAGCCGATAAGCTTGCTTGAGAGCATTTTCTGCCTCTTTCCTGGCAAGTCGCTGCTCTTTGCGCTCATATCTGCGCTTTTCGGTTTTGCGGATAGCACTTTCAGCGATCCGAACAGCTTCTCGAGCGTTCTCCATGGCCTTTTCCTTATCTCCAATGTCAGCATAGAGCTTTGATAGCTGGGTCCTGGCCTCGCCGCGAGTTTCATCTCCTGCTTTGGCCTCTTCATAACATTCGATTGCCTGTATCTTGTGGCCGCAAATGTACGAGTTTGCAGCGATACCCAACCAGAATTCAACGTCAGAATAAGCGTTGATATCTCTCAAAGCCTCGAAATAACGCAGGGCTTGATTGTGTTCCTTGGCCTCGTGCAAAGCTTGAGCAGCTTCGAGAAAAAGGTCCGGATACTCATATACATTTGCAGCGTCGTCTCTGGCTTCTGGTTCAAGCCACTCAAGATGAGCGAGTGCTTCCTCCAACATGTCTTGACCTTGCTTAAGGCGATAGATTCCCATTTTGACTCGAAGCTCCAACGGAAGCCCAAGACCATAGGTGTCTGCGGCAAATTTGCCTGGGACGAACTGGGCTATGGTGACTCTGCGGGGATCGTCTTCAGAATCCCATTCCCTGTCATCGTCGACGAAATTGTCCCAGAAGGTTTCTTCCTGTCGACCTAGAAGCCACCTCGACAATTGTTTTAGAACTTTGATGGCATCGGAGATGGCAAGCTCAGGCGGTTGTTCATGAGCGAGGAGTTGGGTGTAGACAAGGATATCAGCCCAGGCAAAACTGTCTTCCCCTTCAAACCCGTTTTCTCGGTAATAGTTGAGTGCCTCTCCGTACAAAGACTTCGCTTTGTTGAGATCTCGGGTGTCGATACAAATCTCCGCAATCTGCCTCAGAACATTGGAGTTGCGCGGCATGCTTTCTAGAATGGTGTCCAGGTCCTTCATTGCCTTTGTGTAATTCCCAAGTTCTCGACTGACAGCAGCACGTTGAAAGCGGGCATCAAAATCTTTACCGTCATTGTGGATGATGCGAGCATAGCAGTAACTTGCTTGCTGTAAGGCTGTCTGCCTGTCTCCTGTAGATCTTTGCAGGCATGCATTTGCTACTTGTCGCCAAACCTCGGCATCTCTTGCCGCGCTGTGGGCGCCGCTGAAGAGAGCAGCAATGGCTTTTTCGTCCTCGTCCTTTGCGAAGTATATTTCGGAGAGTAGGGCGTGGGCGGCATAAATTTCGGGGTTTATGGCAATGGCCTGCAGAATCAGGTCGAGGGCTTTGTCCGTATCCTGGTCATCAATGAAGGCATTCATGGCTTGCTTGTGGATTTCATTGAACTCGACGCTGGGCTCAATAATGGCCCTCGGGCCAATTTTCAAGCCTTTGCTCCAACCACCTCGATTGCCAGTTCCCTTTTTCCGTCGTTTTCTAGGAGGTGGCTTGATCTGCGATAGACTCTGACGATCCCGATCCAGTGATTCGTCGCCTGCGGCGATGTCTTCAGCTGGGACTAGTCGAGCGCCAGGACTGTCAATTTCATCCATGGACATATCATCCTCATCGGCAGATGCCTCGGCCGGTTGGTTATTGGAGAACACGGGGATGTAGGCAGTATGATGATCCAAAGAGGGACCCCGGTTGAAAACTCCGAGCTGAGGTAGCGTAGACGAAGGAAATGGAATGTAATTGGACTGTAAGACCGGCACCGGAAAGGGAGCCAGATACGGGTTCAGTGCTTGAGGGGCATGCTGAGATTGAGCGTGAGGCGTTGCCCAGCTTGGATGGTCGATTTGGAGTGTCGTCTGAGGAAGGAATGAAATAGCATGCGAGGCACCTGATTGTGTTATTGGATATGAGAGAGGGTGGGCGGGTCCATGCGATTGGGACGTTGGCTGAGAAGCAAAGGGGGCATAGCTGCGCCCGACGGATTGTGGGGTTGCTTGTGATCCTGGTTGTAGAAGGGGTGCACGACTGAACGAAGGCACAAAGCCTTCGTAGACGTGGGGATTCGGCGCTTGTGTGAATTCATCAGGCGTCAAGGGTGGAATATGAGCCATCCAAGGATAAGGCTGCATGTTGGACGATGAGCCATAGGGAAGGTCAGAATTGTCCATCTTGAGAAGGCAGTGTTCAGCCTGCCCCAACCCCGAGGGTCAACACCGGGTAACTGAGGTGATGATGGAGATGGTGGTCCATAGAGCGCGCTCGGGTCGGGTTGAAGATGAGGGCGCCGTTTTTCTTCCACGGGACTGAACGAGCTGGATGCAAGGGTCCACAGTAGAATCAGTTGAAGAGAATGGATTGCCACCAGCATGTGAATAGAAAGTAGGAAAGTAGGAAAGTAGGATGATGGGATTCCAGCTGGAAGAAGTTCTGCTCTGGGACCAATAAGAGGAGGCAAGTTGAGGCGCGCCACACGCCACACGAGGCGCAGGCAAGGTTCGGCAAGGTTCAAGAAGTTTGAGGGTCTGTATAATTACAGGCTATCCGTACTAGCACAGACAATCCATACGATCCTTGGCGGGCTCGTACCTACCCAGTACACCCAGTATTACGACTGAGTAGGTACGGATACCAATAGGTACCTACGTACCAGGTAGGCCGAGGGGCCTCCCGTGGACCCTGTAACTCCGTACCTAAGGCTGTGGGCTGGTACTGCTGCCGGGTGGAAGAAACCTTGGAACAGGCAGAAAACCTGGTCAGCACCAGGCCCGACCGTGCTTGCCGTGCCGGTCGTGAGTGTGAGTCGTGACTGCAGGTTTGGGCACCTCGGAACGCTCGTTTTGCCTTGCATTTGGCCTGGTCGCCTCGCCTTGCCAGTGGTGTGTGTGTGTGTGTGTGCGTGTGTGTGCGAGTGCGCCCTCTGCCTGCGCCCTTTGCCTGCGCACCGCAGCCTGCGCACCGCACCGCACCGCACCTCACCTCAGACTCGCCGTGTCGCCTGCACATGGTTGCGCATGCCGGTTTCACTCCAATAAGGACCTGGCGAGCTGCCTAGCACCTAGCACCTAGCACCTACCGGGTAGTCGAAGCAAGAGTCCACCAGTCCTCCGTACTAAAACCATAACCAACTGCTCCGTATCTGTACCAGTACTCCGTACTACTCGCTACTAACGACTTCAGTCGAGCGTGTCTTATTTTCAGCTCCCTACCACTCCGACCACCTAAGTGCGACCTGCTTTTGCTCGGCCTTTTTCTCCTTCTTGCTTCCCCGTCAACATCACCTAACTTGCACCCTACCACCACTCGCTCTTCCGACCGATCGAGTATTCTTGCCTTTCGTCGCCTTGGCCTGTTACGCGCTTCCTAATCCTCCTTCCCAAGCAAGCTGCTGCCGGCTCCTAGTGTGTCTGAGACACCTTGTGTACCGCCACCTCCACTGATTATCACTGCTTCAGTATTGTCGCTGCCTTCACCAACACGCGTCTTCACCTTGCCTTCTGCCGGTGCCCTTGGACTGGCTCCAATCGCCTACTCTGTGCGCCATTGCCTGTGTCAACCTTCGCAGTCTACCTGGATGATTCGCTAGATCTGTCTGTGTGACCATCCCGCACTTGTCAAACCATTCGCCTTCTGCTTCGGATTTCACCCGGCTGGCACTGTAACAATCATACCCTTTCGTCCTACACAATCAAGCGGTTTCCCTGCTTTCCAAACACCAATGGCTAGCAACATCATCGGCCACAGGAACAGCACCCCCGAGGCCACAAAAACCTCTCTCCGCCCACCTACCTCCAGATCCATCGGGACGTCCGGTACCCATCCTCAGCCTGTTCGCTCCTCAGCCGATATGTCCTTCGCCTCCCCCCTCTCGGCGCGTTCCATCCGTCCCGCCTCCGAGGTTCTTTATAATCAACAATCCCTTCACGGCAGCTTGGACGATTCCAGCAAGCTCGGCGAACAGTGGATTCAAGATATTGAGCAATACGAGACAATGTTGGAAGAGATGGCTGCTGCCACATTGGATCAAGAGTTCAAGGACGAGCTGAGTGCCATTGAGCAGTGGTTCCGCGTCCTGAGCGAGGCCGAGCGCACCGCTGCAACCTATGCTCTTATCCAACAGACGACCCAGATGCAGCAACGCTTCTTTGCCCAGGTTCTCAACCAGATGTCCAAAAGCCACCCCATCTCCGGCGTCTTGTCTCCTGCCAATTTCGGTGAAAAAGATGCCATGTCCAGCAGGTTGAGCGATGCCATGTCCAAGCTAAACGTGGATGACCGCCGGACATCAATGGGTCGTCCCCCCATCTCCCCCGCTGGGAATAAGCGTAATTCAGGCCTCGACCAGTCAACTATCCATGCAATGTTCCCGGACGCCGTGGCCGCCATTCAACAACAAAAGGCCGAATACGCACAACAAACCGGCAACCCGCCTCCGTCCAACAGAAACAGCACCGTTGTCGGAGATCGTACCTCGCTCGTTGCACCCACCATCTCTGCCCCCAGAGAGTCAAAGGCCGATGCTATGAGCTGGCGTCAAGGCGGGGAGCCTCAACAGCCGCCAATCTCACGCCCGAAATCCTCCTCGGGTCAGCAACAGCCGCAGCAGCAAACTATGGGTCACTTCAGTCAGCCTCCCTCTGCGGGCGCTCTTCGCTCTCCACGTCCTCTCGGATCCCAATCCAGTAATATTCAAAGCACCACCCTGAATGCACCCGACGCGCATGACATGCCTATGCTGTCACCCTACAATGTCGGCAATCAGAGTTGGGCCTCCATGACCAATACCCCCATGGTGCCCAACTTCGGTCAAGCTGCGTCCCACAGTGACATGGTTGCCAATGCTACTGCCATGAAGCTTGCCGCTCTCTCGACCGTCAACAACCGGATCGCACTCGACGACGTCAAGAAATACCGCCGCGCCAGGTCCAACGAGCCCCAACCACAAAACCAGCCACCTCTCACGCCTGGCCTTACGGCGTCCGGCATTCCGGGAATCAACACTATAATGGTTAATGACCATGGCCAAATCCTGAATGCACAACAAGTGGCGGCTATTCAAGCACACCAGATTGCCGCGGTCCAAGGCCGACGGTCGAGACCCAACTCTCCAGGCATTCCAATGCAGACTCCGTTGGGTCAGACCAGTTTCGCTTCTCCTCAGCACAATGGCTTCTTGGCTGCTTACGACGGCGCACCAATCATGATGGGGACAGGGATGCCTGGGCTCGTCCCTCAGATGGCCTCGTATGGCTCAGGGGGGGAAGGCTACCTTTCTGATCATTCCGAAATTGCCCGTGGCCGTTCCCCTCGCGGTCGACGTGGTAGCTCCAAGCCACCAGAGGACCCAACCGATCCAAATTTACTCCAGGATATTCCAACGTGGCTGCGATCTTTGAGGTTGCACAAATACACCGACAATCTGAAGGATTTGAAGTGGGATGAGCTGGTTCAACTAGACGAAAAGGGTCTGGAAGCTCGGGGAGTAAATGCTCTGGGAGCGCGAAACAAGATGCTGAAGGTTGGTTCCCAACCAATGACTATTCGCGATCCCTAGCTGACAGTGTCCAGGTATTCGAACAAGTCCGGGAGGCTCAAGCAGATGGCAAACTGTGATTGATCCGCCGTAATTCTTGCCTCCAACAAGAACCCGCGTGGCATCAAACATGATCCACGTTATTGCGAGCATTTGACAAGAAGGCGCACGGGTTTGGTTGGAGCGTTCTAATGATGATCCTGGACAATACACGGCCGGTCCTTTCGTCGCGACGCCTACTGCTTATTCAAAGCGTATTCTGCTCAAAGCTGGCATTTTAGCAGATTGCAACCTCAAACCAGAATCGTCGGCGAGATACGACCCCAACTTCCGCGACACATTCTGGCGGCCTTGAATCTCCGCTAATCCAATCCTCTCCACCGACTGAGATCCATATTGATGATGACCTGGACGTTTTTATATAGCGTGACGAGATACTCGACATACGAGTTTTCTATGTGAATCACCCCCCAAAAGAGAACATTGAGTGTTTAGCATACTAGCGAGGAGGAATTGACGTTCAATTGATTCAAAAGTGTTGTACTGTCCCAGCATTGTGTTCCAACTCGTAAATCCTGAGTCATATCTCCGGTCCCGGCAGCCCTTGGCCGTCTCCCGCTGCCACCAGCGTATTATCCAGAACAGCATTAGATGACCCTGATCGAATACCTAACTAGATTATTCAAGTAAAGTCGTGGCCGGGAAATCCGCCTCCGGTTTAGGCGGCCTTGTGTTGAAATAATATTGGGTATATTATTATTCGTGAAATGACAGCCTATCTAAATTGGGCCTAGTGCATCGGGGTAGATATCTAAGGAGGTCACCTGTGGAATTAGAACTTAAAGAGCAGCCTACTGTAGTAATCACACTCACTGCTACTTCAAACACACTGCCCTTTCCGGTAGCGGGGGTCAAGCTTCAATGTAACGGATTACATACCATATTTTTGCGCTAACAATGGCACAGATAACTAGCGGATATTTAGATTTCCCCATTCAGCAGTGGTTCTTTTGAACTCCAATTCTGCGGACTGAATGATTCGACTTAAATCTCACAACCTACTGCAGCAAGTGCTTTGATATATACATAGTACTTAGGTACTGTCATTGAGTGCCCATTGGTGTATACTGCAGGCTATATTAGCTACTAATGTAAGCCAAAAATGAGAGGCTGAGTTGAGAGAAAGGGTCCAATTCGGAGTCCAGTGTTACTAAATAGGGCTGCCTGCCCCTACGAACTTACCTAGAACTCGTAGCCAGCGTCCTAATTACGCACTCTCAGCGCAGGGGGGGGGCGTAGAATCCCTTGAGTATAAAGTCGATGTCCATCGCATCCATCCCCCAGTGGCAGCGTCGTACTGGCTGCCGTTGTATCTATCTGCTGGATTGTTTGTAGGGTAGAAATGAATGGCATTGTAGGCTCTGGCCGCCTCGAGCAAACGAGCGTACAGAGCGCTGTATATATGTCTATATAATGAGTAGATCGAGCAAAATTTACTCTCTTGTTGCCTGTAGCGTTGATACGTTGCGTAACATATCGTACTCGGTTCTGTAACACTATCCACTACCTACCTGACGTTGTTATCTAATTGAGTTCTCTTTGAATAGTTGGCTGATGCCATTACACGAAGCTATCTCACACTATGCTTTCGCGGCATCCTCGTGATGATGTATAGAGACATCCTTCTCGTTGTTACTGTCCGCAACAATGATGATACCGTCAGCCTGTCCCGTGCAGACATAGTCCTTGAACTTGCGAGTAGAGACCCTCTGTCATACACCGTTAGCTCCCATCACAAGAAATATATTCCGAATAACAAGAACGCTTACATTCAGGAACATTTCATCAATTTCCTCGAGGCTGCGGTCCTTGGTTTCAGGGACGAACAAGATTGTGGCGACGAAAACCAGCATACCGAGACCGCCAAAGATAAATCCGACCTTGGTGCCCACATTCGCATACTCCGGATTGATCAGGTACGGCACGCCACAGATGACGGTCAGAGCGCAGATCCAATTACCAGTGAGAGCAATAGACACGGATTTAGAGCGAAGCCTATTTGAAGGAACTTCACCAGTGACAACAGGTCGGCACGACGTCTGGGGATACTGGATCCAACACGTCCCTAGGTGGGAAGTTCCTCGACCCCAGTCTGACAGAGCTCCGTCAACCCTGGCCAGACCCGGTCGTGCGCGAGAACATCATGTATTCGGGCCATCTACTGCTGATCGACGACAACGAGTTTGAGAAGCCCGGGTCTATCGTCTTCGACTGGAACCCCATCTGCTTCGGAATGGGCTAGGAGAAGTTTGTCTACTCCAACCCGGAGTTGCAGAAGATCCTCGTCACGGAGATGGAGAAGAGTGGCTGGCTCGGCGTGTGCTGCGAGCCGAACGTCGTCTTCATCATTTGCAACCAGTTTCCGCTGATCGCCATCCGCTACAACGACGTCCGCAACAAGACCTCAACATTGGACGACATCCTGGTGAAATATGTTGCAGCGTGGGAGAAAAAGGGTATGTTTAGACCTACAGAGCTTTTTAGCACCTACTGGATAGTGAAGCAGGACCATGTCGTTCGCTTAGATGGCTTGACCCTGACAGCGTGGGCCGGTAGTTTCTTGAAATCCTGGAACACAAACCTCGTCCGCTCCATGGCAGACAAGCAGCTGCTCGGCTTCGTCACCAAAGTCGATGGCAAAGTCCGTCTCCAGCCTGCAAGTGTGGGCAACGCCATCCGTAAGCTGGTTCATGGAAAAGCCGCAAGAATACCCGGCCGATTTCGCTCAAACCTTGTCGGCGGCAGTGGCCTTGACGGAAGAGCCAAAATCAGGCTTCAGCACCGCTCAGGACAAGAACCCTGCGTTTGGCCACAGCGTCCAGTTTCTAAGCGAGCTGAGTCGAGAAGACCTGCTCTCGGGTTTGCTCGACTACGCCGACGCCCACCTGCGCCCGACTTGGGAGAACGGCGGCCTCTTCTATCATCGTCAAGACAACTTGTTGTCGGAGAATGGCGATTGGGATTACGTAGACCCGTATACGGGTAATAGTGCGATCGGATATGCTCGCCTCAACGTGGCAGACTGGTAGAAGAAGATGTTCGAGAAGCCATGGACCAGTGAGTCGCTGGCTCAGAAACCATACGTCGACAACGTCGATCTCTCACAAGGGAACGACTTTTTCAGAGGATCATGGATCGAAGAGCACGCTGCGTTGGTTGTAACCATGAAGTCTTGGGATGGAAGGACACACAGCGTCGTGCCGCAGATCAAAAACCTCCGACCGGGGACTTGGGCAGTCTATATTCGTAGTCGTTTGCAGCGCGAGGAACAGGTGTCAGAGGGCACGTGATTGACGGTGCCAATGGAAGTTAGTCCACAGGAGGAGGTGGACCTCGTCCTGCTTCGTGCATTGTAAATACCAACACGTAGGTATTAAATGGCTAGGGCTTCTGAACTTGTTGCTCAAGGGTCGGCACGCGTTTGGAGCTTTTCTGATTGTTGCAGCTTGATACAGGGAAGAGCAGGGCTCACAGGGTAGTAGGTTAATGAGATATTGACAACCAGAGAGCTTGTAAGCAGGCTAGAACCATAGAAAATTGTATAGAGATCCACTGAGCGCAGAAAAATCCAGTGTCGCAGTGAAATAGGCTTGTATGGGAGGAGGCAGAGAGGCCTGAAGCGAGTAGCTAGAGGAGTATTAAATCAAGTATCGGAGCAGCGTTTGAGATGTGAGAGAGGCCGAGAGCAAGAAAAGTCAGGTAGAAAAGGAGGAAAGCTGTCCCTCTCAGCAGGGGTTTTAAGGTAGTTTTTTGGTGAGAGATAACATAACAGATAACCGAGAGGGGTGGATTCTATACAGAAATGTATGGGGAGTTGCTGGGAACAGTATTTTTAACTGTGATAGCTAAACAAGCTTGTTGACTAAGTAGGTGGGTGAAATGGCTTGCAGCATGGCTTGTAGGTGGTCATATCCCAGCCAGTAGAGTAGTCTTTGGACCAGTTAAATAGGAAGTGAGAAATGGGCGCTTTTGGTAGAAATCGCTGGTCAACCTCATCGCCAAACGGAGTATTTTGGAAACTTGCACAGGCATCCTACAGGCCCCCTCTTCTCGAATACGGCGGAGTACTAATACGACCTTGCTCCAGAAGGTACGGCGGAATACTCATCATTGGAATGTCATCTTGGCAGACGCAACTCGAGACAGCGCAGCTTGAACATGCAAGTCAAGTAAGTCGACCCTTCAAACTCGTCTCGGTCCTCCGTACTAAACATCTCTCCCTCCCTGTCCAAGACTTGAAGTTGAAGATTTCCTCTGCCAGAATCAAGCCTTGAAATCTGTCCTTTCATGATGGCTCCTTCACCAGACGAGCTGTCTGTCCTCCTAAACCCGCTCGTCCCCGAATCCCTCGCTCACAACACTAGGGTATGAACTTTCTATTCTCCCCCCTGTCCCCCTCTATTCGACTCATCCTAAGAACTTCAAACTGACTGTTTACACGTTTTCCTAATGCAGGCCTTGTCCAATATCCGTTCCATCTCCGGTCTCCTTCTCGGCATCTCCGCTGGGATCCTCGGACTGGAATCCCTGTACGGCTTCGCCTTTTACCTCGCCTCCAACATGCTGATCTCGGCGCTCTTTTATTTCCTGCTCGCCGGCGCAACGCCCCAAACGTATTTCGCCGGGGCGAGTGGCACAAGGGGCGTGGATGACAAAGGACGGAATCAAGGTAGCGGAGCGTGGAGGGAGCTTTGGTTCGGTGGCGGCCTGTTCACCGAGGCTTTGAGTGGCTTTGTGCTGGGCTGGGCCGGCGTTGGGGGTGTGATTCGGTGAACGACATACCAGCAATACCAAATTCATGGGAAGATGCGCGATGCAACATATTTCGAACACCGAAAGTCCTGCCTCGGATCGGGTCCACGGGTCCACGGGTCCACCGTTCCACCGTCTTCGTTGTGTTCCCTCCAGGCTCGAGTCTTTGGATTTTCTACCCGTGAATCGGCCCGGAGATAGATCAACTTTTTATGAGACCAACTTCTCTACCGGACGAGGCCAATCGCAACTGTGGGGATGCATCAGGCCCCAAATTGTTTCTGCGACGTTCCTAGCTCCGCTGCCACCTGACAGGACCAGACACACAAATATCCGAGTGACACGAACAGCTCCTCTGCTGCGGTCTGGCCCCCTGTCTGTCGCCTTATTCCTTGGAGTCAGTCGCATTGAGAGCACCAAACCTGCTCCGAGACTGTGTGTGCTCAATCACCCAAGGCACAGTCAGGAGCCGAGCGGGCTGCCAGGAACTTCTGTAGGCAAATTGACGCCTAGCCGACTAGAAAATACTGCCAACTCAGTATCCAGCATGTATCCATGAAGAAAAGAGTCCATTCTTGTGGATTGATCAATTATAGAGTGCTGTTATACCGTTTTTCAAAAGTGGAATTGACTATTTCCCGCCAAGGGGTTGAATACGTAGCTGACCTGTTTCATCGAACATTCAAAAACGTGGATGCCTATGTCAAATCCTGTTTGATTGTTCGCCATTACTTGCCCTTCCCGTACCTACTCCGTACAAAACATTGTTAATAGCATATTAATACGTCCTGCAAGCGACGACGTGCCAGACACCGAACCAAGCCGCTCCAGCCCATCAAGATCGAACGTGGAATTCAACATGTACATGGAATCAACGCCAGTTCGGCTTGGCTCCGTCCCGTCCAGTCCCAGGATATGAAGATGATGGCCTAGTCCCATCAAGTCCATTTCCCAAACCCCACCGCGTGGTAGATTCCAGTTCCCATCATCTCCTTGGAGCTATGGTCTCATAGTCCATCTTCTCAACGGTTTTCTGTCTTGCTTTTGTTTCATCATGCTGAATGTTGCTGTTGATCGTCGACATTGTTTGTCCTGGTTGTCATCAACCCTGTATTCCATATCCATCCGTTATCTCCTCGAATAGTCCGAGACAAGGCTGGAGTAGTGGAAGCCCCTCGCTCCACCGATAGTGAACCTCGAATTAAGTGTGCTGTCCGGCCCCAAAGTAAACCCGTTCGTACCCAAAACCTGACTTAGCCTCGCAACAAAACATCTCTCTCCTCTCGCCCTGAAGTTGATATCATGATCGATTAATGTCATCCGTTCTGCTGTCACGAGGCGTTCAAAGACTCTCCCAGGGAGTCGATATCCTCAAGTCTCAGTTATTTTCTCTTCAGAATTTAAGCCCTTCCCCGCCTCAACACTCGCCTCTCATTCAGTGACCGTCGTGGTTCATTCTTCAAGTTCTCACTCTTCACCTTATCGTCCTTTTCTTCGCCATCTTCATTCTCAGTGTTCGCTTTCCCATCTTTGGGGTACATAGCCTCAGCATCGACGTCCACAGATTTTCTCGCGATACTGGATCGACGACTGGGTCGCCGAACGCTTCCAGGGGTAGTTGCGGATATGTTTTTGGCAGCCATCATTGGTGATTGGAAAGCCGATCTTCTCGCTGCCGGATTGGCTTCCTTATTGGCATCGCCGTCTACCACGATTGTTTCGGAGTGATCTTCAGGTGACTCCTCGGCTGGAGGTGTTACTTCAGCTTCCAGCGGCTTCTCTGCTCCAAGTTGACCGTTGACTTGCTCCTCTGGTTGCTTTAGTTCGCCTCCCTGTTCTGTTCCTGTCATCGGCGTATCCGTGTCGTTCGCCGGGGCCGGAGCCGCAGTCTGAGGGGTGTAGGTCGAGACCGGAGCCACTGGCTCTTCTTCGCTCTTCTTGACTTCGTCAGCCTTTGCGGAGATCTGTGTTGGGGGTTCTGCCGGAGTTGGTGTGAAAAGAGAAGACACTCGCTCAACTGAGATTGTCTTTGGAGGCTCAGGAACAGAGGCCGAAGCAGAAGATGTCGGTCGCGAAGGCATCGAATTGTTCGTGGATGGTAGAGGTGGCAGCGGCCCATTCGGAGGTCCAGCTTGCGAGGTCGGAATAGGCTCCTTGCTTACACCAAAATCCCCTTGCAATTTCTTTGGTTCAGGCTCAGCTACTGAAGGCACCTGAGATGGTGAATTTGACCCCAACCAGTTCGATCTGACTGCCGAAAATGCGTTGACGGGAGATGCAGCCGCCGTTTGAGGTGCGAAATTTCTCGCACCATCAGCCGAAAGGGGTCGTTTATCAAACCCATTAGTCATCCCTGCGACTGGACTTTTCTTGATCGCATCAGAAAGAGTTGGGCTTTCTGCGGTTGAGGTCGGACTTGGTTTATAACCAGCCGGCCTGGTTTGAGGATCGATGCCATAGGAACTTGATGGCGTCTTTCGTGGATAAGACTCGGCTCGTCTAGCATGCTCCCTAATCTTCACCTTGATTTTGTGATTCTTAGGATCGGCCACTGTCCCTGCACTCCCCTTGCCGTGTTCAAGTTCGTAAGCCTCGACTTCTTTGACGGGAACGCCATATCGTTCCAGGGCCTTGTCTAGACTTCCGATAGTACCTTTGGGCTGGTCGTGGTTCTTGACGATGTGACATTGCAGACCATGCACCGTCCGCCAATCTATGCGCGAGCAGCCGTCATGGTTGCAGCGAAGATACATCTCGATCGCTGGCCCCGTTGGATTGTCTGCAGTTCCCCCGGCCCCATAGGATGTCCAGATTCCACGGTTCATGCTGTCAACACGCTCGCAATGATGATGTCTGTTCGCAAAGGCTTCTGACATGGAATAGGGATGAGTCGTGGACGGTGTACGTTTACTTGTACTAGCCGATGATGGAGCAGAGGCACTGTTTGGCGCACTTGAATACGAGTGGAAGCGGTTGCTGTCTACCCCGTTGTTGGCGATCGGCTGGCTAGGTGTCTTGGTCGTTTCTGGATCAGATAGTGGCCGTGGCAACCCAGCGTGTGAGCTCGGTGGGGTTCCAGCATTCCTCGGATTGATCGTTGCAAAGCCTGGTGCAGGCGGTGGATTGATCGAAGCAAATCCGGATGATGTTGTGGTCGGCGGTGGTCGCGTGTCATAACTTGACGACGTCTGTCGTGGGGCAACTGGAGCCGTAGCCTGGGTTGCGGGAGGCTGCGCACTAGGGAGCTGTCTCGAATGTGGCGAAGCTGGTCGTCCTAGATGGTTATACTGTGATCGATCTGTTGGTGTCGTCGAAGAGTGGGCCAATCCATTTGTCGACGAAGATAGTGCGGCGCTCGTAGTCGAGGTGGCGGAATACGAGGGTGGGTGGTGGTAGGGCCTGGTATAGGATGAACTCGGGTCCCGGTAGAAGGCATACGATGGCGCGGCTAAAGAGCTCTTAGACGGAGCTGCAAGGCTAGCTTGCGGTGAGGGTCGTGAATGAGCAGGATTGACCGCGTCAGGCTGACCTGGAGGTCCAACTTGATGGCGTTTCGGCGCTGGAGGCAGAGTTGAGAGAGGGGCTCCAGGAGGTGAAGTTGATGCCGAGGAGATTCTACCAGCGCCAGGTCGGGGAGCTTCCTCTGGTGGAAGTCCTCGTTTGAGACGCTTCAGACGGCGACGAAGATTCTATCGCCAATTAGTGTGAAACAGGTGGCTACAGGTTGGGAGGACCGTACATTCTCTTCCTCCTCAAGTTCATTGTCAAAGAACTGGGCAAATGCGCCGTCTTCTCGCTTCCTACGTGCATCGATTCGGGCATCTCGACGTTGACGAGAGTCCATGATGGCGGCCCATTTCTTATCTTGAACCTCACGTTTGCGGCGAATTTTCTCGTCCTTACGAGTGCGCTTTGCTTTGAGAAGATCATACTTTTTGATGTTATGTTCTTCAACCCGTTGCAATTCATCCAGGCGGGCTTGAATAGCATCAGGTGATTCCAAAGCATGCTTTGAGGGTGGCGAAGGGAGTGGAACAGGGGCAGTCAGCGGTTTGGCGAACCTGTATTCGTCTCCGCCCCCGACAGACACATCGCTGTCCGAAGATTCGGGTTCCATTGGATCACGCGTAGCAGCAGTAGGTGAACGGTGAGGTGGTTGATGGAAGATCCGATGTTGTGGTGCGTATGAGGACTCCCAAGCCTGACGGGGTCGCTAAGACAGATGGGTTAGTGGCGAGGTCATGGTGAAACACAGACGAATCAGGGCTGACGGCTAAGCGAGGGTTGTGTACGATAGGGAGGGGCCGGGAGTTCGGTTCACGGGGCAGTATAACATAGGACTGAATGGGTGACCACGGGGTGGTATGAGGGCCCAAGTGCCGGGAGAGGCCAGCACCGATGAAGACAGGTCTCCTGTAAGGGGGGGGGACGGGTCGACAGTGGGAATTGGAGAGGGCGGAGAGAAGATAGACGGGAGTGGCCGGAAAGGGTAAAGGACAGTTGCAGTGTCTGGATAGTGAATTGCCGACGTAGCGGGCATAGCGCGGACTGGAACAGTGGGAATGGCGAGCGGTAGAAGGCGATTGGTAAAGGCGGCGGTCTGGATGGGATGAGGAGAGCGCCAAGACAGCACGAGTGATGAATTGTGGAGGCTGTGCCGAAAGCCCAGGTCGTCCTAACGAAAGCCAAAAGAAGCCTAAGATCGAAGCCAGTGCATCTTCAAGGGCGACACGCGGACAAGCGAGGCCAGCGAAGATTGGCCGGGGTGTGAGGTTGGGCGTTGGGCCTGTCCCTCTGGGTGAGGTTGAGATTGAGCGCAGACCCCATTGACAGGAGTGTCAGTTGATCCGAGGTATGCAGGTTGGCACAGGCGCAGGCGACACGCAGGCCGGACACTGACAATTTGGTGCGGGCTGGTCATCCTCTCGGCGGTCTTGTCCCTCCCACAGATCCGTGGCTGATGTGAAGAAGCTGGGCAGGACAGGGCAGGGTAGAGCAGAACAGGGCCATCAAGAGGAGAGAGCAAAAGAAACAAGACGCACCTCGGATATCAATTCGCCCACCTTGCGCTGGTCGGGTGATGGTCGTGAAAACATGTTTTGGTCGGGTGCGGCAGTCGATGCCACAACTGTCGGGTCGCCGGCCGCCTAAAAGACAGGATACAATGCTAGTTAGACCCAACAAAATCCGAGGCGCATCAAGCTTGAGGCTGCGACGGGCGGCTGCTGGTGGTACAAGGTTGGTACAACTGATGTATACTTGAAGGCACGAAGGATGGGCAGAAGACGTGCAGTTGTGAGGGAATGAACAACAAGAGGACAGATAGCAGGAGCAGGAGCGAGGAAGAAGGAAAAAAGACAAATAGTGGGAATGGGGAAAGGAGGCAGGACTATGGCGGAAGGGAAGGGAAGGAAAGGTGCAGAGATTGGTTGGAACGGTCCAGGTCAGGTTATGGATGGACGCAATAGGCAAGGCCAAAGTCAAAAGACTCACCAGGAAGCGAGCAGTGTGTGAAGATTCTGAAGTGCGGAGGATAGGGTAGCCCAAGACGAGACAGGCGCGGCGATGGCGAGAATGAAGATGACGGTAAGTAGTCGGGATTGGACCCTTGAGTTGGGTTTGGAAGAGAAAAAAAAAGGTAAAGGCCTAGTGGATGGCAGTGACGAGGGATTGCGGGTGCTCGCTTGATTGTGGCACCATTTCGAACGACCAAGAACAGGACAGGGACTTGGGGTGGAGGGCCAAGTAAGAAGTCTTGTGAAAGACTACGGATGACAGTTGGGCCTAGCGGCGGTGATTTGTGAAGCAGAATACGGGAACGCCCAGCCAGTCCAGCCAGAGGTAGCTATTCCCTACTCCCGACTACCTACCTCTCTGAGGGCTCGCTGAGGAACCTGGTACTTTTAGGTAAACGAGTGATGAGATTGGGTTGAGCTGGGCTGGATCGACTACTGCTAAGTTAGCCCTTGTTTGCATTTTAGGCTATCTGGAGGAATACCTTGATCTGGAAGGTTACAGGCCGTACATGCCCGAGCACAGACTCCAAACACAAGCACACGCACAGTCACAGTGCCAGTCACGGTTCCAATTCCAGGGTAATGTCCGGGCGCCAGGCCCAGCTTGTTTCAAAACCAAGCTGCGCTGGCCGCCTGGGTATCAGTCTCGCCGTATACCTAGGAACTTGGCAGGCATCTGCCTGGGCACCTCCGTAGGGGAAGGATGATTTCGGAGGACGGAGCACGCGTGTCAGAAGTAACTAGGTTGCTGGATCGCTGTATCATCATTAACGAGCACCGATCCACCTGGGCGCCGCGCTGGCCCCAACAGAGTATGAGAAAAGTCAGAGTCTCAAAGTCTCGGACAAAGTTACAGACTCGCAGAAGCAACTTGTCCGGGTGGCGATTATACCCACTGGGTATGGTTTAGGGATAAAACTCCGTAGTAGCAGCTGCCTATCTAGCTACGGAGCTTGCGAGATTACTGGGCACTCCGTCTTATCCCTTGCCTTTACGTGAACCCCCAGTGGCCCCCTTGGCTCGTCATCCTCGCTCGTGTTTCCTCGCTTGCAACTTTCTTTCTCGTATAGCGCCCCCCTACGCTGATAGGCTCCTGGCAACCTGGACGAGGCGCTAATCTCTGTTTCTTCACACCGGCTCCCATTCAATACCTAATACCTGGGTCTTGGGTACGCCGTCCGCCGGCCTCCTAACTCTCCTTCGCCCTGACGAACAGCCACATTCTGCGCACACTTCGCATATTAGCTTTTTGCCTCCAGCTCGGCACTCCAATTCTGCCTCGCCCGTCCCTTCTATCGGGCTCTGTGCGGCGGCGTGGCTTTTCTCTGACCAGTCCTCTTTCCAATCTCTCCACCCGCAACCTAAACTAGAGTCCAAACTATGCCCGATTCTTACCTATCTGACGCTTATGCTGAGGGGATTTCTCCCTTGGCCCAAGCCTCTACCCTGAATCCGTAGGAGGTTTGTGTCCACCACCCACCATTCACCATCCACCATCTACGCAAACGCAACCCTGCATCCACCCACACCCCTAATAATATCCCCCCAGGGAGGTACCGGCCGACCAATCGACCAGGTTCGGATACTAGCTTTTGCGTACCCCGAGTCTGCGAGTCTATTATTCAATCCCATTCGATTCCTTTGCCCCTTCCAAGCTAGCACCATAAAGGAAATTTCACTAGGTAACACCGACTGGACTCAAAATATCTCTCACCCTGTAAGCTTTGATTGGGTCTCGCCACCATCATCCACGATCCCTATGTTACTATCACGACCAGGCTCATCTCCTGGAGTTCCTGGTGTGAATCCGCGGCCCCGCTCCTCCTCCACCCGGTCTGGTGATGTCGCATCTCCTTCCCCATTTTGGCCGATGAATGACGATATGAGTTTGGTCGCTGTCTCGAACTATTCAGCCATGTATCACTGCTTTTGCCAGTGAGGTGTGTCTCCGCATGTCCCGTTATGAGCCCATCAGTGCCCATCCTGGTCCCAGGCCATTGAAGGTGATGACGATGATGATATGATTAATCTGTACAGCATAATTGATTACGTATCTCGCATGCATTCCGAGACCAGCCAGGCTACCGCAGCACGCCAGACTTTGTGCGGCTTCCGTTTACGGAGTACGGATACTGCGCCTTCCTTCCGACGTCCGTAATTGCTTCGACTGTACCGAGCATTAGTGCGTCTCCCTTGTCAGCAACCAGCCGAGGCTGAGAGCCTGAGACTGATCGCCCGAGCACAAAACTCACCACGACCAAACATGAGAGGAGATTCTTCTTTCTATTCAGACACATCAACAATCACCCCTGCTGTTGCTTTATGTCGCCCCGTGGAGTCCGTCCACTTTACTAATTACATAATCTTCCTTCCACCCCCGGTACCCGTCATCTTTCAATATGCCTCTTTTGGCAGGTAGCCCTTCCTCTCCGCTTGCAAATATGTGAAGAGGGATGTCGCTGATCACGGTTCATGGCCAATTGCCCGCTTTTCCTTCCCGTCAATGTAGTCATGATCCAGCAACTGTCCTTCTCCATGCTCCGCTCAGATTTGATTCCCAATAAAACACATTCGGACAAGTCTACCACACATGATCACAAAAGCTGAGTTGGTCATAGCCGAGGAATGAAAAAAAAAAAAGTCGAGTACAGGGATATCATTAAAATACAAGTCGCTTTGCAGCCCCCAAGGCTTCAGCCTCTTCAAGGCTTCTGTTCACCCCCTTGTGAGCCTGCGTCGCCTCCGGGTGGTGGTGCTTGTGATGACTCTTCACGAGCCTTGTGCATCTTGTCAAACAGAGTAAGAGCAGTGGTTTGCAATTCGTCAATCTTGGCCTTCAGCTCCTCGGCCGTTGCGGTACCCTCGCCAGTCTGGTTCTTGGCAACATACTCTCGGAGAGAGGCGATCTTATCCTTGATGGCATCTGCCTCGGTCTTGTCGAGCTTGTCTTCAAATTCTTTGAGTGCCTTCTCCGTGTCATTGAGAACACTGTCGGCTCGGTTGGCCGCCTCAATGGCAGACTTGCGCTCCTTATCTTCAGCGCCATATTTCTCGGCGTCGTCGACCATGGACTGGATCTCCGTGTCCGACAGGCCAGATCCAGAGGCGATGGTGATGGACTGATCCTTGTTGGTCGACTTGTCCTTGGCATGTACGTGCACGATCGAGTCGGCGTCGATGTCGAATGTGACCTCGATCTGGGGGACACCGCGGTGGGCAGGAGGAATACCAACCAGCTGGAAGTTACCCAACAGCTTGTTGTCACGGACAAGTTCACGCTCGCCCTGGTACACCTTGATCTCCACGGCAGTCTGGAAGTCTGCGGCGGTGGAGAAGATCTGTGACTTCTTCGTCGGGATGGTGGTGTTGCGGTTGATCAACCGGGTGAAGACGCCACCTAGGGTTTCAATACCGAGTGATAGAGGAGTAACATCGAGCAGCAGAACATCCATCACTTCACCCGCCAGAACGGCTCCCTGGATGGCGGCACCAATGGCAACAGCTTCATCGGGGTTCACGGCCTTGGCAGGTTCACGCCCGAAGATGCTCTTGACAGACTCAGTGACCTTGGGCATACGAGTCATGCCACCGACGAGAATAACTTCTTCAATTTGCTTAGCCTGGAGGTTGGCATCCTTCAAAGCTTTCCGAACGGGGTCGACGGTGCGGGTGATGAGAGGGTCGACAAGTCCCTCGAGTTGGGCACGAGTCATTTTGGAGTTGATGTGCTTGGGGCCGGACGCGTCGGCAGTAATGAAAGGCAGGTTGATGTCGGTTTGAAGCGAGGAAGACAATTCAATCTTGGCCTTTTCGGCAGCTTCACGGATACGCTGGATAGCCATGCGGTCGTTGGACAGGTCAATGCCGGATTCCTTCTTGAATTGCTGGACAAGATGGCGGACAAGTGTGATATCAAAGTCTTCACCACCCAGGTGGGTGTCGCCGTTGGTAGACTTGACCTCAAAGACGCCCTTCTGGATCTCGAGAATGGAAATATCGAAAGTTCCACCTCCGAGATCATAGACGGCGATGATGCGATCATCTTCCTTCTCGAGACCATAAGCAAGCGCAGCTGCGGTGGGCTCGTTCACGACACGAAGGACATTCAAGCCAGCAATCTGACCAGCATCCTTTGTAGCTTGTCGCTGCATATCGTTGAAGTAGGCAGGGACGGTGACGACACCGTTCTTGATCGGCTTGCCGAGGTAGGCCTCAGCGGTCTCCTTCATCTTTTGGAGCACCATACCACCAATCTGCGATGGCGAGTATTTCTGACCACGGGCCTCGAGCCAGGCATCACCGTTGGTGTGTTGCACAATCTTGTAGGGGACTTCTTTGATATCGCGCTGGCATTCAGGATCGGAAAACTTCCGGCCGATCAGACGTTTCGTTGCGAAAAGGGTGTTTTCGGGGTTGACGACAGCTTGTCGCTTGGCTGCGACACCAACGAGGCGTTCACCGCCCTCGGTAAAGGCGACGACTGAGGGGGTGGTTCGGGTACCCTCGGCATTTTCTATTATTCGAGGCTGTTTGCCTTCCATGATAGCAACCGCTGAGTTTGTAGTTCCCAAATCAATGCCAATAACTTGGCCTTTGACTTTTTCAGTGCCATCGGGCGCGTCGGTAGACGAGTATCGGGAAATTATGGACGAGCGAGGAGCTCGGATTTGGGAGATGCGGGAGATGGGAGACGAGCGAGGAAGCTGTTAAGTCAAGGTCAGGGATGGATTCGATCATGGGATGGGATGGGACAGAGGATGAATTGACTTACAGCTCTGGACAACCTTGAGGCAATCATGATGGCTCTAGGGAAAGAAATACAGACAAGAATCAGAGTGGTAGAGAGATCACAGAGAGTGGCAAAGGCTCACAGGCTTTTGGAAGCGAAGATGAAAGTGACAGGTGGTGATGAGCTCAGGATGTAGAAAGCAGAAGATGGACGGGATGAAGCATTATGAGAAAATTCCTCCAGAAACTTAAGCCGCGCCGGCCTTGGCAACCGGCCGATTCCATTCGGCGAGATTCGAAGGACTAGTAGCCGGTCCCCCCTACTACGGAGTGTACCAGTAGGGAGAAAGGAAGTACGGAGCACTTATTACCTAGGCACGGAGTACTTACGGCGTACTAGTACCAAACGACTAACCGCTTCTGTGACTCTCGAACCACTAGGTATTATCTACTCCGTAACTACCCAGGTGCCTTCACGTGCCTTCACGTGCCGTTGGCTGCCACGGTGCTTTCGCTTCTGGTCCTGAGCAGGACTAGCCTCAACCAACGCAGCCGCATTCCACAGCCTCACTTGCAAGTCACGCCTCTCGCCTTAACCCTTACGCATCACGCATCCTAAGGACCTGACGTCAAAGCAACTGCGACGAAGCCTCTGGTGCTCTTGCACTCTTCCACCTCCCACTTCCCACCTACTCCTTCCTGTTAGCCACCGGCTAATCAGGCATCCTACTGCCTTCAGTTTGATTCTACACCTCCAGACACACGTACACACACCCCCGCCTCGGTTCGCTGTCGTCTGTCGCCGTTGTCTGTCTCTCTCATGCTCTTCCTCCCTCCTCCGTTTCAGCCGTCACTCCCGGCCTCGATCCTCTGCTTCTCTGAGATGCGCCTCATTCCCTAGACTGCCTTTCCTCGGCGAAATGACCCTTTCCAGCACCGACCTATGCTGTACACCTACTCGGGGTCTAGCGACGCCGCATAAATTCTATCCAACGAGGATCTCCGTCCCCCATCACCAGCTCCGACATTACATTAGTACCACCGACAATGACCTCGTCTACTATGTCACGGAAAACGACGTTTTCATCCTAGACCTTGCAACCCAGCAGAACTGCCTGCTAGCCACCGTCCCCTTTGAGGCAAGATGTCTGGCCGCAGATTTGGGGTGGGTGTGCGTCGGGGGGGAGATGAACGGAGACTGTGCCTTTATCAAGGTGGAGAAAGACAAACATGGCCGTCCCACATGCTTCGGTCATGATCTGGATGTGGAACCGCTAGGTGGAGAAATTGTCAATTCCATGAACGTACACAACATGGTCGCCGATGGAGATGCACCAGATGAGCCGGTAGTTTTGATCAGCAACAATGACAAGACAGTCAAGGTGTACTCGCTTGTTCAACACCAGGTCTTGACAACATTGACCCACCAAGTTCCCATGAATTTTGCCGCAATGTCGCCTGACTCGACCGTTATCGCGGCAGTCGGGGACTGTGACCAGGTCTTTTTTTACAAACGGCATCTCGGACAAGACTCGGGCCTTGTGGATGGCTCGTCGGGGAGATACGTCAAGTACGATTGGCATGTCTTCGCTGAACCTGTGGTACCGACTGGAGAACCTCTCTACGACGACCATAGTTTCGCCGTATCCTTTTCGCCCTCGGGCCATTTGTGCGCGGCCTCTTCGCAAGGTGGTTCAATCACTGTCCTCAATATGCAGATGTTACTAGACAGCGACGGCCCACCAGAGGAATCCATAATATGCACATTCCGATCTTCACGAGCGGCTCTTTGGGGTTGCGTGAGGGCCATGGCCTTTTCTCCAGCTCCATGGGATATCCTCGCTTGGGCTGAAGACCACGGACGGATAGGCATTGCTGATGTCAGACAGCATTTCATCCGGAGACAGGTCTTGGAACTCGACCGCCGAAAAGTCGAAACGGTCGATCTCGAGAACGGGACCCCTGTGGCGTATCGGAATCTGGAAATCAAGGAGCGGCTGAAGCAGCAGCACCTTGCCAGACTACGAGCGATGCGAGGTCTATCTTCCAGGGGAGAGGACAGCGAATTCGACATCGCTGGCCTGTCCACAGACCCTGTATCTCAGCGGAATGACGGAAATGAGCTCCTGAACTCTCGTCAAAATGTAGACCTTGATGCTCGTGAGAGATCGGTCATAGAAGCTCTCGAAACGACCATGGATCACGTCGAAAACCCCACCACTCGTCCTTACAGTGTCAATTACACATCTTCTCCACATCTGAGGCCGTCCATGTCGTCAACAGAAGGCAGAATGGCATATGAAGCTCAATCACTGAACCCCGGAGCTCGATCTAGCGGTCATCGGTCTCATCAACCCCGGAGGAGGTCCTCGGTGGTATTGTCTGAATCCAACTCCAGTAGTGGTCGTTATCTCACGGCCAATGAAACCCTAAGGACTAGGCTTTCTGCCTCTCCGGCTCGCATTGGCAACGACGATGAAATTCCCATCATGTCAACAAACGACCTGACTCCATCGGCTACTGGATCCAATACTCTATCTTCACCGTACAATATTCCACCTTCAGATCCGTGGCATGTCATCCAAGCAGCAATGGAATCAGCACGAGAGTCGGACCGCAGCAACAATCGAGCAGCTCTTGTTCGCGTTGAGGCCGCGTTGGAATCTGAACGACAGCTTCGGGATCAACTCGAGCGCCAACTAGCGGACGAGAGGCATCTTTCAGGTCTTTTGAGACGGCAGCTTGACACACAGGAACGTATAGTAATGGAGCACTCTGCCGAATCTAGCCAGTTTCGGGCAGCACTAAGAGAATCAAATACTCGGGTTGAAGCCTCGCTAGAGAGAGTGTTGCAGAGGCCGCTGGCAGACGAACAGCAATTCCTACAGCAACGGTCACAGGAGCTACAGACTGAATTAAGGGTCGGGACTGACTACGCGCGAAGACTAGAATCAGAGCGAGCTAGACTACTCGGTGGACGCACCAGGACCGAGTTGATTCGGACCTCGAATAACTCCGATTTGAACTCCGCTCAGACTACAACCGTTCCCACAGCAAGCCTTCGCATGTCTCAAGCCTCCGACCACATCGCCAACGTCATGGCGGACTATTCAGAGTCACGACACCGACGCATCGCCCATGTCGAAAACTTGCAACGGCAAGTTCGCGGCGCCGAATCGCGGGTTGCCCTTGCGACATCCGACATCCAAGCACTCGACAACGCCCTACGCCGCGGGATAGGAAACAGACAAGCAAGACGAAGACTGGACGAGGATGACAATGAGGATGAACTTCGACCAAGTAGAATCCCAGCCGGTACGCCCAGCATCGGCGAACGGATACCCACGACCTGGGCCGACTCGGTGCAACCCGAAAGCGCCCGCAGCCGGGTACCCATGAACGCCAGCCGGCGCGAACGAAGGATCTCAGAGCTCCCTGGCCGCGTTCCCGAAGCAGAAATGCGACTTGCGCGAATGATGTTCCTCTCCGGTATGTCTGGCAACCGGGCGATGGACGCGAATGGGAATTGGATGCCTGGATCGATTCTCCATCGTATAATAGGAAGCGGGTCGGGCTCAGCTGTCGGGGTCGAGAGTGGCACGAACAACACGGCAGCTTCATCCTCGAGGCCGACCTCGGCTGTAGATCTCATCCGAGAGGTCGGGCCAGGAACCGCGGGGATTGGCTTTAGCCCCGACGGGCAATATCTGTGAGTCCTCCAATCATCCATCCAGAATAAGGTTGACTTCCTTGCGTGGCTCAAGAGGGGATTTCGCATACTGATTTATTCTAATCGATATAGCTACGCCGGATCCGAAGAAGGCATCTACCAGTTCAAGGTCAACCTCCGCGACCGGATGATGTTCCCGTCCTTGGAGATGAGATAATATGAGATAATATGAGATGATGGTAGGAGTGAAGCTGTCTGAGAGACCGGTCCGCATCTGATACTATGATTCCCTTTGACGAGTGGCCGAATATGAACGCCCAGGCGAGTACGAATCAAAGCACTTTAATGGTTTTATGTACCTTTACGAACACAATCGACGACCTTTCCGAGGTTTGCCTTGTAAGCCCTTTCTTTGACGCAGCGTAGCTGATGCGTTGAATTTGGAGTTAGAAGACGCGGCTCGTTCGATGATCGGACATGGACGAGGCAGCGTTGGGAACTGGGATTGCTATTGCTATATCCAAGGCAGTTCCTTTCGGTCTATAGCAAGATATAGGATCATGTTACCCGTACGGTCCACCTTACTGCACGCACTGCGGTGTGCAAACCTTTCCCCTGATGCTCGTGATTCCTGAGGGTGAAAAGGCAACACAACACTTGTGAGATAATACTAGGTATCCGCAGGCTGAGAGAGCACATGAAAAGCGATGATGTAAGAAAAACGGTCTTTCAAGATTTCTTTCCATTTCGATTTTACCATCGTGCCACGCAGAAAGACACGCATACACACACCAGCCGTCCTATCCTACAAAACTCGAGCCCAGTCTTCCTTGTCTCTACGTAAAACCCAACTCTGCCTCTCTCTCTCTCTCTCTCTCTCTCTCTCTCACGACTCCAGCAAAAGCGTGGCCTCGTCGGTCTTCAGCTCATCCAGCCCCTTGACGCGGACCTGCATGATCTTCAGCACCGTGTAGCGATGTTTACTGTGAATGACCCTGCGGTGGCGGTTACGGCGCTTCTTCTTCTCCGTGTTGATCATGGGCTCCGTCTCAACGCCCAGCACGCGGGCACGGCACTCGAACAGCCGCTCATCCAGGTAGTTGGGCTCGCCCGTACGTCGCGTATCGTACGACTCGGTGTGCTTGCCCCCGGCCTTCAGCGTGTACTCGCGCGACCCCAGGATCGATGCCCGGTTCAGCCGCAGGATGTCTCCCGGGGACACGCTTTTCATGTGGAAGGGGAGGCGCAGCGTGTCGCCTTCGGTGAGCAGGTAAGGGAACCGGTGGATGTGCGCCGTCATGTAGTGTGGTTTCTGGGCGTGGAGTTTTGGGAGCAGGTCTTGGAGTGATTTTGTGAGGACGAGGGGTCGCGAGAGGTTTTGCGTCGTCGAGTCGGTCACCGTCGTCGTGGTGCTGCTACTGGAGGCTTCGGTCTGTCCGAAGGGGGAGTCGGTGGTTGGGAGCAAGGTCGGAGGAATCTCGGGCTCGCTGGCTTGGAAGTCAGATGTCTGGGTCGGGGCTCGCTGGCTTATCGCTTGGTGTAGCTTGCTGCAGAGTGGGAGGAGAAAAGTCGGCGGTTGAGAGACAGGCCTCGACGACACATTTAGGGCACTTCGGACGAGCGTGCGGGACGACACATGATGTGACCGGCTCTGGGGAGGTTGTTGTAGAGCTCTGGGTGATAGAGAAGACAGTGTCAGCACTTCCATATTGGTCTGTGTTGGGAGCCATCAAAATGGAGGTACTGTTATATGTACCTTTTCGAAGCCGCCGGAGGTGCCCTGGAGGGCATTGAATCAAAGATGCATTTGACCATGCGCCCGCAAATCCGACACATGGCGTCAAAGGGCCAGACCTGGTCCGGCACAAGTACTGAGGGATCGGTAGGAGGATCAGTTCGAAAATACTCGGCTTGCGAAATGAATGGTAAATGTCCAAGTTGATGCCTTGGAGTTCCAGGTCCAACTTGAAGTTTGTCTCAATCGCAGTCGGAAAGAATAAGCTCGGCGAAGGTCTTGGCGAGGCTAGTACTGATCTCTGTGTTTGGACTAGCGCGGTTGCGGTGTACATAAAATTACCCAGTACGGTAAGTACGCATTCGAACACAGCGAATGCTTTCTCACATTATTACCAAGGGGCGCACTGCCAGCGTGACGATGCATGGCATGGTGTAAATTCGGTCACTTAGGGAAGTGCTACACTATCTGGAAGTTCAGTGTGGGTATTTGTCTCGATGGGAGATGATGCTAGAGATCAGGCGGCTTTATGGTTAGACGCTGGACTTTGACATGCTGGATATATAATTTTATTCCGAATATCGTAAGTCCCACCTTTGATCTCTCAGCTGAACTCTTTAAGTTTAAATAAAAGTAAATTATCGTAATCATCATCATCATCTAACACAGTGTATAGTACGCAGAAGCATATATCCGATGCAATGGTGAAATATCCAGACCAAATCTCTGCCAGTCGGGTTGTATCTGGTTGAAGGCAATGTGTGAAGAGAGATCACAAACGCAGGCTGCGGCTCTGACATCGCCCATCGTATCGTAACATCGTGACTTGAAAACGAGTGCCTCGGTAAACACATCATGACTAGCAGACGATGGATTGAAGGTGCTTATAAAACGCAAAGTGTGGGCCAGAGGGCTATCGCGGACGGGGGGCATGGGAGCGAGGAGCACGGAAAGATGAACAGACGAAGAAGAGAGGAAGCAGAGAAGAAAAGAAGAATGTCAACTCGAACAAGTTGTTAGCCCCGCAGGGCACCATTGTCTAAACACACACAGCGAAGGCCACCCACGCACACAGCGTGATAGCCCCCAAGGGGCCGGCCAACGCCACCACCACACAACACAAAACCCAACCCAGCCCAACCCAACCCACCAACCAACACACCAACCAACCCACCAACCAACCCACCAACCAACCCACCAACTAACCCACCAACCAACCCACCGACCCAAGAGGAACCAACCCACCCCGCAGACTCACATGCCGGGCTCCAGATCCCGGAGACGGGCACGGAGAACGTCGACCTCGAAATGCGCCTCCTCAAGGGAGACGGCGATGACGAGGGCGCGTTCCCGCGCCACACGCTCCGAGACCTGAAGCTCGACAACGCGAGCGGCGAGGCGGCGGGCCTCCTCCCGGTATCGGGTCATACCCTCGCGGGCGACCTCCGAAACCTCCCTCTCGAAGTCGAGAGCACCCCAGGCCAACGCGAATGCGGCGTCGACCTCCCCCACGCCGTGGAGGAGGCCGGCACGGGCGCGCACCGCAAACGGGTTGCCCGGGGCGAAGTTGTCTGCCAGGGGCCCGTCCAGAGCATCCACGTCCTCTTGGACGTGGTGGAGGTGCTCGATGCCCGCCTGGAACTGGGCGAAGATGGCATCGAGCACCTCCTCGGCGGGCTCTGGCTCGGGCTCCGGCACCGGCATTGGCTCGGGCTCTGGAGAGGGGGGAAGGGGGACGGCGACGGCGACGGCGAGGACCAGCGCCGGGTGGAGTCCTGGGCTGGCTGGGCCGACCCCAACCCCGCGTTCTGGTGTGATTGGCAAGGGAACGCGGGTTGGGGTGGTCGGGGTGGTCGGGCCGGTGGCGACGGCGGGGTTGTCATTTCCATCATCTTTCCCTTCGTTTGTGGTCATTGTATCATTGCCGGCTTCCGTGACATTGCCGGTTTCGATGACGTCGCCATTTCCGTCATTTGTGGTCGGTGTAGTTCTGGTAGTATTGACGTTGTCGCCATTTCCGTCACGTGTGGTCAATGTCGCATTGCCAGTTTCTGTGTCGTTGTCCTTTGCCGTGGCACCAGTATTCTCTGAATGAGGCGAGACATCTGTGGTTGATGTGGTATTGCCAGTTTCTGTGTCGATGTCTTTTGCCATGGCATCTGTGGTTGATGTAGTATTGCCAGTTTCCTTGTCGTTGTCCTTTGCCGTGGCACTAGTGGTTTCTGAACGAGGCGAGACATCTGTGGTTGATGTGGTATTGCCAGTTTCTGTGTCGTTGTCATTTGCCATGGCATCTGTGGTTGAGGTAGTATTGCCAGGGTCCATGTCGCTACCTTCTGACAGTGAGGTGAAACCATTCTTGGTCCAGTGAGACAATTCACCCGAGTGTTGAGGCGACGTCGATGTCAAACGAGATGGTGAACCTTGTTCAGAGCTTGCATGACGAAGAGGCATAGTAGGATTTGAGTCATTGGCGGGCGATGCTGATAGTGTGTTGGTAGGAGGGCTGTCGTCACCTGGCTTGGTTCCTGCACCAGACGGTCCTTGCGAAGAATCCATTCTGAAAGACAGAGAAGAAGATAGAGAAGCTGGAGAAAAGGCTTGTGAGAGTGTGTAGAGTGTCAAGAAGACGATGAGAATGTTCAATAGTGTTGTAACGACGATGCTGACGACTGATGGTGGTGTGACAGAGTTGGTTACAACGACAGATTTTTGAAAAGTGAGCGAAGGATTGTGTGGTGTATTCAGTACACCTCCCTGACCGCTTTCATGCTGGGTGCCGGCAGAGTCGCCTCGCCCCGTGATCGCGTTACTATCGTGTCGAAGCAAGACTTGGCTTTATCAAGATTGCTATAGGAAGGTCAGCCGGATCCAGCAGTGGAAGGGTGTGGAAGTGCTGGGAAGGCAAGGCTGGGATATGAATGGATTGCGCAAGGCTTACCACAAAGGGGAAGGCCACCGGCACACGTCTTATTGTATTCACTCGTCACGACGACGTCGATGCTTGTTGTATTTGCCAGCCCATTCAGCTGTCTTCATATATTCAACAGACTCATCTGTCGCCTCATGGGGCTGGCAGCATGGTCACCATCCTCACTAGCGCCGATTCCGCTGTCGGTGCCATTAGACGTGGCAGCATCCATGTCGATATCCCATTTATCCTCAGAACGTTCTCCGTCCTTCTCGTCACCGTCGTCTCCTTCAGCGTCCCCATCCCAACCTTTTTGAACCGCACCTCGGACATTCCACCTCAAAGCTCTTTGCACGCTTTCAACCCACTCGTTCGTACCGGTCATGACGGTGGGGAAAGGGTATTGAGACGCCTCCAGCGTGACATAATCGCCTTGTTTGAGCTCGATGCGTCCTTTGCCATCAAAGGAACAATATGCCGAAGAACGAGACTTGTTGGGCACGGCTATTCGCAGTGCGAGGGTGTCTGAAAGAACCATCGGGCGGAATGAAAGGGTATGGGGGCAGATGGGTGTCAACAAAATGGCAGGGATGGACGGGTGTATTAAAGACCCTCCCGCCGATAGGGAATAGGCTGTGGAGCCTGTGGGCGTGGAAAAGATACACCCGTCCGCCTGCACGATGGTCAAGAGCTCGTCATCGCCATACAGCTCCAGATTCGATACGTATGCCGAAGGACCACGGTCGATGACCAACTCGTTTAACACCTCGAATTGCTCCCCCTCGTCGACTGCGCCCTTTGTAGCAAGGGGAGATCTGTCGGCCCTCCAAACCGTACAGGTGAATCGCATGCGGAGATTGACCCGCATGCCAGCATCGCCCATGACACGATCGAGATGCTCCTTGTATTTGTCGAACTCGAAATTGGTCAAGAAGCCTAGGCTGCCCAGAGAGAAAGACAGGACGGGAGGCACCACTCTCTGGAACAGCCAGGATGTGAATAAGACCGTACCATCTCCACCTAAGGTGAGGACAAGGTCAAACTTCTCCGGCGATGACCAACATAAGTCAGGGGTCCAATACTTCAACATGGTATGGAAGCGTGGTTCCTTGGCCAGAAGACCAGCGGCATCGAATCTTTTCGAATGTCGGAGCTTCGCATCGACGTAGACGTTAACACCGAGGTCGTTCCCGTACCTCGGTTTGGAGAGAAGCCACTCGGCAAGTTCGCGCGTCAGATAAACAAGGCTGTTGTCGCGAGCCTTGGTCACGATCATAATATTTTTCACCGCCCGCTTTAGAGGTTTGCGCTGCAGCTGCTTCGAGACCTCCCGCACACCCGTTGCCGTTTGCATTAACCGCGAATGTGAATAGTCGTCTTCGGCAATTTCCTCCAAGACCTTTTGAATGTCCACGATTCCCTCGAAGCGCTGGTGGAAGAAACAGGGCGACCGCAGAAAACTGGCCGAGGTGGGAGAAGAGCTAGGGAGGTTGCTGGTGTGGAAGGCCGCTTGCGTAGCTGTCAGGCTCGGTGACACAGTCAAGCGGACGTGTTCCTCGGACTCTGCGTTACCACCCGCAGGCCTGAAGAGCGGCGCAGTGGGAGGGCCGGCGCTCGGCCTTGAGGCGAGGGCCTTCATGATTGTCTGTCTGGGTATATCTGTGGACTTTGCGTTCTTACGGTGGGTGAGGGACGGCCTCGTCAGGGAGAGAGGTTTAGGGACGGGTCCTGTAGGATGATGCGCAATGTATGAGTTTCTGCTAAATTCGCTCGGAGGATTGTTTGCGAGGTTGAGAACGGTGTTCAGGACGGTCTCGACCGTGGTATCGGAGTCTGACGGGGTGAGATTGTGTACAGCGTGGGTTTCGTCGGCGGGGAGAAAGTCTAGATTGTGCGCATGCTGGCGTAGGAGGCTCTCTCCGACCAAAGGATTGGGCGTGGAGGCGGCCGTGTAGTGTTGGGAGAGGATGGAATGTGCACGATGAGGGGAGGGAGTCGGTAGGCTGGTGCCAATATTAGTACTAGTGGTCTCGGTGGTCGTGGTATCGGGGTCCATGTTGAGCTGCTCGTGCTGAGGACCTGTGCAGGAAAATGGGATAAGCCGAACCAGCGGGTGATGCGGAGGGTGATGGTGGTACCGGGGGGTAGAGCCGAGGAAGCCCGCCAATCCAACAAAAGTGGGAGCGCTAAGATGACCGATGGGGGAGGAACGCAAGCCCGAGTGCCCCGAAGAAGAAGGCGATCCAGGCGCCGGAGTTAAGCAACAAGATGGCTTCCGGAGCTTTGACTTTTGGTGTGTGCAGGGAATGCGGGACCTTGTGGGAAATGGCCGAAGTCCAAGTTGGAGGAAGTGCCAGCACTGAGGGATGTGCGCGAATTAGCCGGATTGGCAGTCCGTTCCTTACTTACGCCGGGTTTCCAAGTCGTTGGCTGAGGGAGAGGCAGGAAGAGAATCGTGATGGTGGTTGATTGACCGGTCCAGAGGCGCTGTCGTGCTGGATAAGTACCTGCGCCGGGCAATTGCAAGTGCAGGGCTCTATATACCAGGCTGCGATGGTCCAGGACTCAGAACTCAGGAGTCCCCGTGGAAGAGGACCGTTGGAGTAGTAGTGTCGGTACTCCGTAATACTCCATAGTGGTAGTGAACGGCCGTTCCAGAATAGGGAGGGATGCTGGCCGCGGACGCTGAGGCAGGTGCTGAGACGGGCACGTGGGGGGCGTCACTGGCAGCCAGAGCCAAACGCGGCCCCTATCAACGCCCACAAGCCTCAACGGCCCCGTTGTCTTATCGCCCGTGGCCCCCTCGTGGCTCCCCCCTAACGCGTTGGTCACTCTCCACCGCACCTCACCACTGTTTGGTGGCCGCGCAGCCGCCCGTGATGTGACTGTCTCAGCTTCCACCCCAAACCGTCGCATCTTCAGTCCTGTCGCCAGCTCTCGTCCTTAATCACCCGGGCTTCCATGGCCCTTCTGATCACATCCAGCACACCGATAGCCGAGCCTCTAGAACCATCATTGGTTCCATTCATGGCAATATCTCCGTTTTGTTTGTTGATGTCGCTTGCACGGGTCGTGTCGTGCTGTCCCAGAATGGCTGACCTGGCAACCCGTTCGGCGTTTTTCCAGCTCTCCACGCTGAACTTCCCTTCACTTTCCATCAGGACCGTCTGCCCATCACTGGTGATCCCGAAGACATGGAGACTGGTGCATTTCTTTTGCTGGAGGACTCCGGGGTTGACAACCAATTGTCCCCCTTGATAGACTCCTATGACTGCTGCCCCCGCCACCGCTCTCATCTGTACCCGGGCGTCTAGGCAGCCCAGGACACTGGCATTGAGCGCAGAAGCAAGGATGCCGAGATAAGTCTCACCTTGACCACCTCCCTTGATCCCGCCAGGCAAAGTTTCGTCTGTATCCACACCCACGACTTGGACGGTGACTTGTAACATGGCTCGGGGAGTCTCTTCACCAAGGACAATCGTCTGCAGAGTGCGTGTGATGAGTTCCTCGACATGCCGCTCTTTGACCATGCCCACTCCATTATGTGGTCGGAGGTTGACTTCAACAAAGGTCGACTCTGGGATCTCGTCACTTCGGAAAGGGACTTCAACGGGGTAATTGACGCCGGCGACTAGTTTGTAGCCGTGATTGGGCTCAATATATGTGGCCGAGCCATCCGCGTGCACCAATGTATGCAAAATGGCCTGTGGAGGCTCACCCATGGCTGGAGGCTTCGTGGGAGAGGAGGTGATGGTGCCAGTGGTGGTGGTGGTGGTGTTGACTGGTGAACCGAAGACTTTTTGTATGGCGGGGGTCTTGGCGTTTCTTCACCGGATACTAGAGGAGATTCACATCAGAGGCGCGTGCATGCGGAACTAGGCAGGGTACGCAACATCACCAGGACAGCGAATAGCTTCTATGGAACTGGAAGAGACCGACAGTCATGCCCATCCGGAGACCACGGTTCATTAAGGTCTAGCTGTCGGAACTGTGAAATGGAGTTGAGTTCTAAGGATCAAGGACCTGTTGGGTACGCAACGCAGTCTAGGCAGGTAATGCTCTCATCACACCTTCAAATGCCAGCAGAGCCATTGCGTTCGCTGGGAAAGCCCGTAGAAAACATGGCACAAAGCCCCTCCAGTAGCCCCTCCAGCCAGACTCCCGATAAACAGCTGCAGCGGCATCTTTCCAGTGCCGGAAACGACGTGTTCCGTCGTTGAGCCCACCACCAAGGGGGTCTGTCATGATCCTCTGCTTCACGACATCCGACGGATAGGAGGTCAGCCAGAAGATTTGGGCGGACATGCCGCCAGCCCAGAAATTGATGGCCGGCGTTGACAGGGAGGTGTGGTCCTTGAGCATGGTCGAGAAAACATCGTAGCTGGACCACCAGAAAAAGAAGAATGATCGGAAAATCAGGGTCGATAAGAGGCCATGGAACAGGCCAGGAACGCCGTGGTATTTGAGAATCTTCTTGGTGCAGTCAATCGGCCCGCTGTAGAGTCGGTCTTTCTTCTTCGCAGCATATTGAATCTGCAGTCGTGCCTTGACGTGCTCGACCGGCGCCGCCACGAACGACACGGTCGACCCGGCCATGATGCCAGCAATACCATGGCCAAACGCAGGCAGCTTCTCATTCGCCAGCTCCTCGGCGGACTTCCCAGGGCGAAATGCCGGGTTCGAGAAGACATTCTCATGAAGCAGTCTGCGATAGACGGTCAAGCTGCCCAGCATGACCGAGTCCATGGCCATCCATCCCAACAACGGCGGCGTTGCCCCTTTGTACAGCCCCGCCGGGCCTTCTTTCCTGAGGGTCTGCAGCAAGCAGTCCAGGGGCCCTCTGAACTGGGTTTTTTCCGACGTCTGCAACCGCACCTTGATTGTATCGAAGGGATGTCCCACGGACAATTTGGCAATTCCTGAAAAGACGCCTGCGACGAAGCCCTTGTACGAGCCTGCGAGAGACTTCTTCTCCGCCGGTCTCGGGGTGGCTATTTCGGGGGATAGACGCGCAACTTGGGGCAAGGCTCCATTCGCGCCTGGGCCCTCCTCTGGACTGTGAAATGGGTCAGAACGGGGTCGGAATGCGACTCGGTTGAGGAGCAGGAGAGTGCGGAAATTTCAAGTGCTCACCTTCTCAGCGTGACCGACATGCTGTGTCCATGCGGCGGCGCTCTCAACTACCGTACCCAAGAAAGGAACAGCCGCGGCCCAAGCATTGGAGCGACCTCAGTAAAGCCCTATATATCAGATGAGTTCGAGGTGCGCCCGACAGATGAAGGTGCGACGAGCGGGCACTGGGCAGGTCAATGATCCGTCGACGATCCTAGCCCTGGCCTTTTTCCCTACCAATGCCTGCCCCCAGGTGGTGTCGGAGTGGCTCTAGACTCCGCGGCTGCGTCATGACGTCGTGGATATTTGGTTGGATTTGAATGATTTGGTGCCGAGTGGTGCAGATAGAAAAAAAAGGTTACTCCCGCTGGTCTAAGGAGTATCTTTGCCCGGACGAACTCTGGTTCGGATTGCACCATGTAGCTCAACCGTCGAGTACCTGGGCACTTCTGCTCCGTTTCAAGTTTCTTCAACCCTCCGCCGCCTTCGTGCCTTCAAATCCACCTACAATGTCGGCGCCTCACACTCGGCAGCCAGCAGATGCGGCGCCTGCGCCGAACGCAGCCCCGCGGCATTCGAATGGCTCTCTCACCGCCGATAGCGCAGCCCCGAAGCGAGTGTGGACCACGCTCATCACAAACACCAAATACCTCTCCGGACTCCTGACTCTCGAGCACTCGTTGCGGATGGTCGGGTCGAAGTACCCCCTCGTGGCCCTCTACACCGACTCGTTCCCTCCAGAGGGGCTCGAAGCCCTCCAGCGTCGCAACATCCGCGCTCGAGAGATTCCGTACCTCCTCCCGTCCGTGCCGAAAGAGTATGCCAACGATCCACGCTTCTACGACTGCTGGAGCAAACTCGCCCCGTTCAGCCTGACCGAGTATGATCGAGTGGTACAGATGGACAGTGACATGATGGTGCTGAAAAACATGGACGAGCTCATGGAGATGCACTTGGATGAACCTGGCCTGAATGGAGAGGGGAACCGCGTCTATGCGGCCAGCCATGCCTGCGCATGTAATCCCTTGCAGAAGCCACACTACCCGGCGCACTGGGTGCCGGAAAACTGTGGGTTTACCACCCAGCACAGCACTCCGGACGAGGCGCAGGTCACCGGCCCTCCGCCGACGGCTGGGATCGCATGCCCCAACGGCGGTCTCGTTGTCTGCAACCCCAGCAAAGGCGTCTACGATCAGATCGTCGACGCCATGAAGAATGGGGATTTGACCTCCAGTTACGACTTTGCCGACCAGAGCTTGCTCGGAGAGCGGTTCTACGGCCGCTGGGTCGGGCTGCCCTACATTTACAATGCCCTCAAGACGCTGAGATGGAAAGGTGTCCATGATGCAATTTGGCGGGATGACCAGGTCAAGAACATTCATTATATACTGAGCCCAAAGCCCTGGGACGAAAACCCCGACGAGATAGAAGATGAAACGCATCGGTGGTGGCAGAAGGTCAACAACGAAAGATTGGCGTACGAGAAAGCCAATGGGATTGGAGACGGATTTTGACCGCGGGGAGTGCGAGACGGAGTTCCTGATTCCTGGATGCTGAAGATAGGGCAGCGTCAGCAGTCCATGTTCTTCATGGCCTCGACAAAGACGTAAAATTAGACATTGATAGACGGGCTTCCTCAGTATTGGATGGTCTGGGTCATTAGAGACACTCTCCCATCTTCCATCTCCCATCCTCCCGCCGAGTCAACCTCTTTTGCCGGTCTTTGCACACGTTGGCAACCTACCTGCCGAGCGAGACTTATCGAGTCGAGTAGTGCCCACATAAATTGTCCTGGTTGTCATGAGGACCAGTGTAACCCGTCTGTGTCTCCTTCTCCTGCCACGCAACGTTCATGTCTATGGAGGATGGAGGCGTCGAGGGAGTGTCATTTCTATTTGAGGGAATTGAGGGGCCGGCCTGGCGACGGCCAGGGATTGGACGAGGGCTCGTGTGAAGGTGCCAGGATGCCAGGATGCCAGGATGAGACGAGCTCGGCTGTGGCTGTCTCGATCTCGGTGGCTGATATCCTCTCTGTGCTCGGGATTGGTGGGGGGACAAGATTGTCGATCGAGTTTGTTCGATTCCCATCTTCGTCTTGGGCTAGGGTTGGCAGGTGTCGATGGCGCGGAGCAGGAGCGGCAAGTTCTGGACCATTCCGTAGAGCAAGTGGAAGAACTTAGGAAGGTGACATTCGGTAAGTTAGAACTCGAGGTCCAGCTGAGGTGCAGGCAGTGGCAATTGTAGTCAGCCTCTCGCAGCCAGCAGCCAGCATCCAGCATCCAGCACACCACACCACTCATTACTCACCACTCACCACTCACCATCTCGCGGCACTCTTCCTTTTGTCCTCGGCTTCACCGTCCATGTCGACGAAGAACACGAGGGGGCATTTTTCTTCTGGTGTTGAGGAACATGGGTTCAACAGCATCGCACCACATCCTGCTCAGCTGATCACGACGAGCCCGCATTCAAGCCGTCGTCGTTGAAAATGGGCGGTCAAAAAGCACTCGCGGCCAATGAGGCTTTAGCTTGACGTTCGACAATTGCTAAAATGCCAAATTGCAGGTGAGCATGTACGTTTGTTGGCTCTCGCCGCTCCGAACCCGGGCCCTTTTTTGAGATTTTTCTCTCAGAGGAGCCTTTTCACGCACCGGCTGACTGGTTGGTGTGTCGTTAAAGCTAACGGAGTTATCTAGGTACAGCTTCTAGTCCTTCCAGCGCAGCCGAAGCGTCGCCGTCGCCGCCGCCGCCTGTCCCTCTGGCTCGTCGATGCCATCCCTCTCCCTCTCCCTCTCCCCCACTTCCTTCGACGTGGGCTGCAGCTTCGAGCTACGCCGCGGAGCCCAAGGCATTCCACAGCCAACGACGGCCTCGAGAAAAGTCCAGTTGGCTGTGGTGGCTGTGGCACCCGGCACGCACAAGGTCGCGAATTCAACTGCTGGGACCAGCCGTCACCTGTCGACCGTTGCCATCGGCTCTCTGTCAGCGTATTATCTCACGCCCACTCCAATGGCTCTGTGCTACGTGGAAAACTCCAGAGCCCTCGACTGCGAATGACGGGTGTTCAGGGCATCGAAGAGTGGTCCACGGTGCCAGATCATTACTGAATGCACACTTCAATTCGACTTCCCCGTCTGCACGCTCTCCCAATTCGCAGCCCCAAGATCAGCGTCATTGCCCAATGCCAGCAACGTGCTCGGTGGGGCGGCCCTGGCCTCAAGACAAAGAGCTCCAGGAGCTAGAGGAGGCGATGGAGGACACCGAAGCCACAAGAGAGGGGACACGGCCGCCCGCCGCCAAATGACGAAGGAATGGGGCGCGCCACGGGCACCATGAAACCACCTGTGACAGGGCAAAGTAGGGCGAGACAGGCTGCGCTTGGCCACTCACCTGCGACCTGTAGCCGACCGTGTGCCACACTGGCCCTGAGCCCCTGCTGAACACGCTCTCCGGGCGCCCGCGTCCCGCCCGCCGGTTCCATGGCGTGCCTGCATTGGCTCACACACGGCGTCAGTGGGCGTCCTCAGTTGCCCCGATGGGTCATGGTCATTACTCCTCCACGCCGTCGAACACACTGGCTCCGCCGGCTTCCACCCTAGAACTGCAACCATAGCTGGAAAGCCATGCGTCCCCCTCGCATACGTCGTCCTTCGCGAGTGAAATCTGAGGCGAGATGGGAGGACAGAAGATGCAGCTTGCATATCGACCGGCGCTCGTCCATGTCCCTCGTCCCTCGTGCGCCCCAGCACTCAAAGTACCCTAGTCCGCCGCCCTGGACCTTTTTCCCTCATCTCTCCTCTACTTAGCACCAGCATGGCAAATATCTCGACTTCGCCATCACCGTTATCACAGCACGTTCTCCCCGTCACGTCTCAATCACTCCACGCGCGTTTACAGCCCATCTCATCCCCCGTCCACTTCTTTCTTCTTGATCCCCGTCAACCGTTCATATGCATGCTTGCTTTGTCAACGTGAGACAGAACCTGTCATCCATGACCTGCACTATTACCCTGTAGCACACCAGATTGGGTCTCGGAGGTACCTCGACGTGACCGTTGAGAGCTTTTGAGACCTCTTTGCGTGACCTGTTTGTGTCTTGCGTCCTGCGTTCCGCAGTGTCCATGACCTGCTAGCTGTTCTAGACGTTGACACAAACCCTCACCGCTTCGTCTGTACCTGAATTTGTTCCATGTGTACCAGTTCTTGTGAAGCACTTCCTCGCACTACCTTGGTGGCAATCTGATTGAGACATAAGAAATTGCTTCACTCCACGCCACGCAACACAACACAGACACAAACCATCACTCCGCCCGTCAAGGTCATCACTTTCGCCTCGCCTGGCACCTTGTCAGCTCAGCTCTCAGCGCCATGTGTGTGCGTACCAAAACCTCATACGGATGCGGACACGAATACAAAACCACCAACAAGTGCCACTCCTCTCGATGCCAAGGGCTGGACCGGTATCACTATCGTCGAGAGGGCGATTGCCGTGAGTGCAAACAAGGGGGCGAGGCTGTCACTCGGGGTCGAGAAGGCAAAGGTCGCTATGCCCGGGAGATGGGTGAGCGTCGGGATCCGTTGACAGAATTCGCCGACGACGCTTCACCTGTCAATTTGGACATGGGGGCCGGAATCAGTCCATGGGGTCCTCCGACGAAGCGAGAAAAGGAGTGGCACAGTCCCTCGAGGAGAAAGGCGGACGACGCGTGGTTGGAGGAGCACGGCCAAAGAACTTCGGACTTGCAGACCATCCGAGACTCTCTGTCTTGTTGTTCTTCCGACCGAGCCTCGACGGTGCGGGATTCGCCCACTCGTCGGGACGATCGGATCCACGAGCATGGAGATCATCGTTCGTACGATCGAGATGATGATTACGAGCATCAGCGCCGGCGAGACACCCGGGAGCGGAACCTCCAGATTGAAATCAGAAGCATCACCGATGACCATGATCGGCGAGGCCGACGTCCGGTGCACCAGCGACAAAGGCACGACAGCCAAGAGAGCTTCGAAAGCCTGCATAGCGGGCGGTCTTCCTCTCGGAAATACAAGCTGGCTCCGACCTCATACACGACTTATGACTATTACGAACCCCACGACTCTGGCTACGGATCGTACGGCTCTCGCGCCTCCAACGGCTACGAAGGGGCAAAGACGGAGCCATATGTGTACTCCCAGTCACCTCGAGCCTTGATCGCCAAACCCCACCCTCCTGCGACGTCTTACGGCGTGTATCAGAGCAGCTTTGGAGTCGGAGCTGGAGGTGTGGACGTCATCACCCGTACTCCGATGTACTTGTACGGCAACAGAAGACATTAAGACATCAACCAGTATGAAGAAGCCCACCTTTTCCGTCGCGGCCAGCAGGAATGCGGGGGAGGGTTTTGCTTTTTGAGCTTTTTGATTTCCTTCTCTCCTGGGTGGAACGCCAAGGCCGGCCGCGTTTGAATGTACTTGTTCCAGTCAAGACATGGATTCCAGCAAATGCAAATGCAATCCCAGAGGCAAGCCTAGCGAACGTTATTGGAGCCTGGATGCTCTTACACTTGTTTATTTATTCATCGTCAGTTGTGGGAGGGCAGGTGCTAGCGCGTGTCAAAGCAATTTCAGCTCATGTATAATGACGCCCAAGGGGGTTTACGACGAGGACGAAGACGAAGACAACGACGCAAGTATCGACGTTGTTGATTTGCGTTTGGGAGGATGGGGGGGGAGGGGTCACAAAAGGAGGCTCACGGGACTTCTTTGAGGATTGGACATGGACATGGATGGGGCAACGAAGACCAGGACAGGCACGTAGATGGGGTCGGCCTGTCAGCCATCAAGTGTCAGGAATGACCCTGGGTGCGTGTGGGCATGTGTGTGCTGGCGAGGAGGGGTTGGGAATTAGGCTGGACGGGACAGGCGGTGGGAGGTAAGGAGGACACGGGGGGTTAAGGCTACTTTACTACTGGGTTGGCTTCAGTTGAGTACCTGTCATTATCCAGACACGAGAGGGGTACTTTTCTGTCTGTATCTATATTCCACATCTCTGCACGCGTCCGCTTGCACCGAGGCCCTATGAATGACCAAGACGTTACAATTCTTTCCTCAAGACACATCGGGACCTATGGCCCTGGTCCCCTGCTCATAGTCGTTGGTTGACCACGGCCCGACGCAGCCAAGGAAGTTGTCAATGTCTCATGGCGGCGACAGGTTCCCGGCCGGACACTTCTGCCCGAAGAGTGGAGGGGGGCGATGAGGCTGAAAAGGCACTTTTCGGTGACCCGACCACGTGCCGGCCGCGGATTGTGCTCACCGCCTCGAAGATGAAGGATTGGCCCCCCCGACCGAAAGACCAGTTGCCGATGGTGCCTGTGCCCCCTGTGTCAGTATTCCAGAGTTCCTTGACCGGTCAGGCGCCAGCCAACTTCAACGGAGCCAAACCAGGGCGTTGGGCGAGGTGTGGGGGGAGGAGGGAGGAGAAGGATTCCAGAGCCCCAGTGGTGCATCAATCACCGATCACCGGACTGGGGGCTGCCCTTGGGGGGAGACTGGGATTGAAGTGATGGAGCGCCAGCCAGCCAGCGTATGGACGACGAGTTACCCCCGTCCCCCCCGTTTGCTGCAGTCTCTTTCTTGGTCACAATCACCATAAGATCCTTGGGAATCGACTTGTGCGGGGTCGGAGGAAGGAGGGGCCGAATCCTGAGAGTCGCTTTTTTGCTTTTTTGCTTTCTTGTTTCTCTCGCACGGCGCGGTGGGGTTCGCTGATGCTGTCTAGGTTAACAATAATACCTCCTTAGGTATGTAGGTCTCATACTGGCAAGGCACCGACGGGGAGCTACTTGGCTGGCAAAGGAAAAGCAAGGCTGGAAACTGAGGCGGCCGAGGCGGCCGAAAGGAGGCTACCGAGGTATGTAGGTAGAGAAGAAAAGATACCATACATGCAGAAATTACGGAGTCAGCAGTAGAGGATGTCTTGACGCATCCGCACTGCATGGTCCTTCTTCCGTCACTTCGTCCCGAGCATGGCGCCACGGACACGCACAGCCTGAGAAGAGCATCATGGGCCGAGGAAGCCGGGCCGTCATAAGAGGGAACTGGAATTTGGAAGTGAGGAATTAAGAATCTGAAACAGATAACTCCATTTACTAATGGTTCGTTGGTTCGTTGGGTGCTTGGTTCGTTCGCTGAATCCGCCACAGCCCATTTCATGATCCTCCGTTCCTGCGTTCCTGCATTTCTGGTGTGACCTGATGGCATCTGAATGTCCGCCAAAGATCTTTCCTCATTCAAGATATAGCAAGCCGAGCATCGATGTAGCACAAATGGAAATCCCCCGCAACTGTACTGGATTAGCGGGGACCGAAATTGAGAGGTGATGATCTCTCTCTCTCTCTCTCGCGCCGATCTCTGGGAGCGTCGGGATGCTCGAAACTCAGGTCGCAAGAGTTTCGGGGATCCGGTGTAGAGTCCGGCCTCCAGCCGAAGTCAATGATAGCAAGGAGAGGTCAATGCATCAGGGCTCCACGCGTTCAGCAAAACTCGGCGACTTTCTCACTCACGGCGGCTCCGAGCGTCGTGCTCGCAACACTGTCATTGTCATCCCAGACCTTCTCCCCCTTGTCATTGAACACCTTGACCTTCCCGCTCGCAATCTTCTCGCCCCGCTCCATCTTGACCAGCTTGTCCTTCTTCTCCTTCTCAAACACGCTGGACCAGTCGACCTTCTTGCCGTTAACGACATCACCCTCGGGCACCCACTCCGATCTCTTTCCCAGCTTGGCCGTATCGCCTAGTTTGACGACGCCGTGCGCGGCGGTGCGGACAGCGAGACCGACACCCGATACCACGAAGCCGACAGCGCGGAAGGGTGCCTTGGCCACCGACACGCGCTTGCGTTCCTTTATCTCGACCATGGGCATACGTGGCAGTGCCTTGCGGTCGCCTGGCTGCAACTTCAGAACCCAGTCCCAGGTATATTGGCTGACGGGCCCGCGGTATTGGAAATAGAAGTTGGCCTAGACAGAAGGGACATTGGTTAGCAGGGAGGAGACCTAACGACACCAGGCAAGACTTACCACGCCAGTCCGGTCCACCACAGACCATTGCAGCCGCTGGCCAGGACCCACGACAGGCCGGCTAGTAACCAATGCGACGAATTGAATCTTCGAGTTCTTGGGACGGTTCTTGCTGTCGTTGATTGGGCAGTACTCGTAGTCGGGGAAAGCCTTGCGGTCGATGGCCATCATCTCTTCTTCGGGGATCAAGTGCAGCGTTTCATGGACGCTGAAGGCGCTGACTGTTGTGTCCAACTCGTTAGTCAGTTCCCAGGAGTGGAAAGTGACATGGTGATAACGTCAGAGAAAGAGCGGTCGATACGTACAGAGCCAGCGATAGACCTTTTTGGCCACTTCCTCAACCGTCATCCCAGAGACACAGAGTTCTAAATGGTTGGTGCCGAACTTCTTGTCCATCTCTCCGCTGGTGAAGCCCGAGGCCACGGTCCCGTCTTTCAGATACAGATTGACACTGGCAAAGTTGCAGCCATGTTTGATCGCCTCGGCACGGCAGTGGGCTGCTGTGTCGAGCTTGTCGGCGGTCCGCGTGTCGGTAAGGTTGTCGTTGACGATGGCCACACTGTCGTCGAAGCCGCCGCTGCCGAGGCTGGAGGTGATGATTTCGGCGCCAGAGACGGCCGAACCGGTCGGGACATCGTCGGGAGTGTGGAACCAGATGGTGCAGGAGGGGATCAGGTCACGGAGATAGCGAGCATGAGGGGTGTTGTCGGTCGGGTCGTTCACATAGAGCCATGGGGCCTTGGGGAGTGTCGACGCCGCAGCTTTCTTGGATCTCTTGCCCATCTTGGTCTGATGAGGCGGAGGGAGCGGTAGTCTATGGTCTCAAAGAGAGAATATGTAAGGATGCAGGCAGAGGTGGTAGGTGTGGTAGGCGTGGGAGGTGTGGTGGCCCAGAGGTGAGATTGGATAGAGTAGAAGGGCTCGGTTGAGTGAGCAATGAGCAACGAGCAATGAGCAACAAGCGAATCGACACTGGCCGAGTCACTGCACAGGAGCAAACAGACAAACCTGGCACTACCTTATTGGATCACAGAGTATTCACCGTCTGTTGCAGTTAAGAGAGGAGGAAGTGGAAGTGGAAGTCGAGCAGATGAGGACAGGCCACAAGAAGAGGTTTACGCAAGGAGGGGTAATTCCAGCCCCGGCCTGTCGGACAGGAGCTTGCAAGGCTGAATTCCTGTTTTGTGACTCGTCGTTGCTTCTGTCGAGGCGTCGGGCTGTCAGTGAGTGGTCACTTGTCACTGAGATGCATTCCTGTGGCCGGAGGTGCGAGGTGGTAGGCTGTCACATAGGCTCACCCGTGGCTAACATAGGCTCAAATCACCTGTCCGGAGGAGGCTGACTGGTCGAGGCCGAGGGGCCGACCCTTGGCGCTGCACTGGCTGCACTCACTGCATTCATTGCACTCGCTGCACTGGCTCGTTATCTTCGGCGGATCATCTGCCATCAGGCATCAGGCAACAGCTGAGCGGCAACCGGCAACTGGCAACTGGCAACCCCCAAGGCGAACTGGACCTTCGCAGAGAGCACATGGCCTGCCTCATGGAGCTGCCCACTGTTCGCAGTTCGCCTCTACTGTCCCAGTGCCCACCCAACGGAGGTAGGCACCTGGGCAGTTAGCCTGCACCAGCTCAGCGGCTCCCTCTGGACACCGGCCGCTGCCGTCCCCCAAACGCACGCCTGATTCGTCACTCGTCCCACCACACACCAGTGTTGTCGTGGCTATGCATGTGAAGGCAGCGACTCTCCGACGCCCAGTTGCAGCGGCAGCGGCCTTCACTGGGTCGGACAACTTGCACAGGAGCACAACGTACGGACCCCGATAGCGATAGCGATGGCCTCGGGGTCCCATGTCCCACCAGCACTCCGGTCCCCTTAGTCAAAGGGTATTGGACGCAGGGCGCCTGACGTACCCATTCGCTTTCGCATCTCCTCTCCCGCCGCGACCGTGCTGGGCACCTTGATCCCACAGCAATCGCCCCAGTAGTCGGGTTCGTGACCCCGTTCCTTCACATGTTGCATTCTCTCAGCCTGCAGGCGCACCGTTTCGGGGTCGAGCTGGCCCATGTCCCCAGTGCCGGGAATCAGCCCGCCAAACAAGAAGTGTTGCATGATGGGCAGTTTGCCCAGCACCTCCTTCACAAACATCTTTCTCATGCCGTCCTCCACTTTCTGCCAACTCTTTGCGCCCGAAATATCGTCCAGCATCGGGCTGTGCCAGCGGAGTCCCTTGACCGTCTTCACGCTGTCGACCCAACGCACCTGATTTAGGTACATGTATTTGTCGCCTTCCTCGTCTAAGATGACGTTGTTGTGGATGGACCTCGGAGTAATGTAGGGATGCCCCACGAGCTGGCTCGCCCCAAAGAAGAAGGGGAGAAACTGATAGTCGTCGAGGCCCCAAACACCGTGACTTCCTGCCGGCTCCAGATAGTACGTGCTCTGGATCTTCCGCATCAGATCGAGGTATCTGGTGAAGGTGTGCTTGACGAGAGCCGGAAAATCATCTCGCTCAATCAGACCCAGCTCGTACAAGCACAGCAACCACATCATGAAGTTCAGTTCATGGCCGGAGCCGTAGTCCAGTCGTTCCTCGGAGCCAAACGAATTTATGAGATACACAGAGATCTCTTGTATCGCCGCCTCGTTCCGCAGCCCAAGCACCTCTTTGTGCAGGGGTTCGACCGCCCTTACCAGCGCCTTGTGCAGGCTACGGAAGACTGGATTGCCAAATCTCGATCCTGTATCGAGAGGAGGGTATTGTTGAAGCAGATTCTCGATGTCATCTAGGACGGAATCAAGGCGTTTGATGCTGGCTGACAAATTTTGAGACTCTACCGGAGAAATGGCCTGACCGCGAACGCAGTCCGCCAGTGTGAATATCCATGCTTGGATCAGGGTGTAGGACGGGGACGCAAGGAATTTCGCGTGATCTTCCGGGGACAGAATGCGTTTAACGGGCGTTGTAAATTGGATGGATTCGAGCTGAGGAGGAGAGGGCAACGGAGGGGTGGTAGGGACAGTTTCTGACGCTCCTGTGGCGGCCGAAGACTTTCGCTGAGATCGTGGGATCAGCTTGGGAATTGCACGAGTGTTGTTTTGCGGAGGCAAGGCCGACAATGGTGCGGTCGAGGTGGTGTTCTGGGGAGGTGGGAGAGAAGCCATGGTCAAGGTACGTACGGCGTGATTGTGAAATACAACGCGTCTCCGAATCGATGGAAAGCCAGTTAGAGGCGGAGCGTAACAGAGACAGCACGAGAGCAGTGCCACCCACGTGAAGCCTAACTGTAAATCGACTGGGAGGATATTTTCTTCCGGACACCCCGCATCTCTCACTTAGGCCTTGCTGTTAGAGGCTGATCTGACCCTCCAGAGGGCCCTCCCAGCATGTCCCAGACGAATCAAGCTCGCCCGAGGCTTGAAAGGTCTCGCCCCTCGGCACCCCTCAGGCTCCAGGCTTCCAGGCTAATGTCCGTCACGCGCGAAGCGACGGCAACCTCCATGGCCTCGTAGGACCCCGTTCGTGCCCGTTTCAAACCCTCCGCTTGTATCACGCAATTTCTTCCCAATATTCGTATCTGGGACGGAGAGCACGCTCTGCCACAGGCTACCCTTCGTGCCCTTCTTTCATTCAGAACACACATATTCGCTTAGCAGTGGCCCCTTAGCCCCCATGGCCTGCTTCCGCTCGTCCTAAAATGTTCTTGGAACCACTTTCTACTCGATCTGTCCGCAGACCTCCAATCATCATTCATCGTCTACAGCCGAAGATCTAGTGTCACTAATCCACTGACATTGGATACCGCCAAAGGAGAGATCGAGATCGCCGGCCGGCGGCGACTCCAGTGTCCACAGGCTATGTAGCCATGGCTTCCCGCGATTGCGAGCAGAGCGTTGCTCCAGATGCAAAATCTACTTCCTCCGAATCAACAACCCCCCCGCCTTCGCCCAAACTTGGTGCCCAGAGTGGCATCCAGCGACCATCCAGCCTTCGTTTTGCACAGGCCACCAAGACCTATTCGCAGCCTCCCATGTCGAACTTCCTTCGCCACCCAGGCGATTCCGACGAAATCACCCCGATAAGAGCGGCCGAGGGCCACCCAGATCGTCGATACAACACAGATGGAGCCTCCGCAATAGACTCGAGTCGGTCGGACGGTGTACAAGACGAAGGAGAAGAGGGAGAAGCAGATGGGGACAAGACCGACCGGAAAACTCCCTGGTTTAAGAAAGTGGCGGAGAAATTCGGCTCGGTCTCGCTGGAGAACAAAGGTTCTGTCGCCAGAGATCACCTGGCTTTGGAGAGGACGTTTCTTGCATGGCTTCGGACCAGCTTAGCATTTGCGAGCATTGGAATTGCCATAACCCAACTGTTCCGACTCAACACCACCATTGCCAGTGGGTCAGGGGCCTCGACATCGACATCTAGTCTTTCGCTCGCTCAGGATCGGATACCCTTCTCACCGCTCGTCGGAGAGTCTATCCCCTACGACCTGCTACCATATCTACAACAGGTTGTGGTATCTGCCGCTCCTTCGATGCCGTCACTCGGACCCACGTTGCTCGATCAACTACTCCTCTTGCCGCCACCAGACTCGAACAGCAGGCAAAACGCCAAGCGAGACGCTCCCATCGCCTCCCTGTCCAGCGGAGATCCAGCAGCTAAACTCCGACATGTGGGAAAACCGCTGGGTGCGACCTTCTTGGGTATATCTATCATTATTTTGTTCATCGGCTTTCATCGCTACTTTGAGGCCCAGCACTGGATCGTCCGTGGGAAATTCCCGGCAAGCCGTGGGAGCATTTTCCTGGTCGGGTTTATTGCGGGCTCATTGATCATCGCAAGCCTTGCTGTTGTGCTTGCTATTGCACCGACTAGCTACGAAAAGTAATGGGGCGTTTGGAAAAATCCTCTCCAAGAGCGATAACAGCGACGACTGCTATCAGTTCCCCCGCTCAGGCGTGGAATAGCTGCACTTGCGCTCGAATGAGACCCAAAAGGGCGTCCGAGTACGCTCGAAAGAGCGACTCAGGGAAGGTCTAACAGACCTGTTTACTTCTCACGACGGGTTTATCTAGGGAAATACTAATTGGGAAGGCGGAAAAGCGCAGTGAAAGCCTCTCAAGCTCATCCGAGCGGACAAGCAGCGGCACTAGTCAACTCGCACATAGTGGTTTTTTATAGTGTCTTTGTATACTCAAGCATGCAAATTCGAATTCGCATGGCAAAACAATGACCGTGTGCTCGAAACTTGTCGGTAAAGAGCCCTTCGAATGCGACTAGTAATCCAGAAACGAGAGACGAGCCAACATAATCAACAGTTTTCATCTTATTGGCACCATTATCTGACCTACCTCACCTCTTTCTTCTCCTCCACCCTCTTCACACACCCACCTCTCTGCAAGAAGAACCAGCTTCAGCAGCCCGGCCTTAGTGCGACCACCGAGATAGCATCGTTCAAGCCGGAACCCGCAATTTCCTGAGCTTGGGTCCCAAGGCTTCGGCAGCGGCATACACGTCTTACTCTCTGACAGGTTCTGTCGAGGCCAACTTGGTGATGGTATGTTTGAGCTCGTCGACATAGTGGGCCACGACCTTCAAAAAGAATGGCTCATTCATCACCCCGCGGCAAAATGGGCACGACCCAGCTCGGCTCCCGGGCAGGCACTTACAGAAGTCTTGTTTGAGCCAGCCGAGCAGGCAACTCGGGTGGAAGGTGCCCTTTTTGCAGCACACATCGGTGAAAACGGGCCCGCTCAACTCCCCGAATGGGTCGTAGCAGATTCCGCAAGTCAGCTCTTCTCCGTCGTTACCATGTCTCGTTTCCACCAAGGGAGATGGCTCCTCGTCCGACTCGTTAAGGTTTCTCGGAAACGGACCAAATCCCATGGCTGTCTCGAGAGCGTGTCTCGAGAAAACCCCAGGCCGAAACCTGGATGCCGTAAATTCGGCCTTGTGCACCGCCAGGCGGAAGAGGCTCTCAAGCCAGTGCAGCTGTGCGCATGCGTGTTCGAATCCCAGTTTCGGAGGCGCGGATCGAGACCACGCATTGGTGAAGAGGGTTGCGACATGTGAAAAGCGCTCAACTATCTCCCGCAACGCAGATTCGGCAATCGGTAGAAAATGATCGTCAGGCGCTTTGCTTTGAAAAGCCTCAGAAAACGTCGTGTAAATCTGATCTAGCTTCGTCCGACCGCGGTCGACGATGTCAACACACAAGGTGCTATCAGCCGGACTCAGTATCCAAACTTTCCGCAGTACCAACTGAACATCGCAATGGAGACGATACATGTGATTGTTAAGGTTCGCGAGATCGGTGGCGTATGCATCCCTTGGGTGCACTGGGTCGTCATCTTCAACACCTACCAGCATCCAACCAACGCGAGACGGACGAATGTAGTCTGGATCCTGATAGGAATTCTGGTCTGTCACACCCGTGGTAAGCAGCCAATCGCCAAGTGCCTGCCTGGCGGCTTGGGCCTGACCATTACGGTCACTTCTTGCTGGTGGATTCATGGCAGGGATCGACATGGTGGGATATGATAAGAGTAAATGTGTGTTATGTGTTGGGGGGGTTCTGTTTTCGACGGGTTTGATTTTTGTTTGTTGTTCTTGGACTCACCTGAATCTTGTAATGAGAGATATTCGGATTGGAATATTTCGCGGAGGATCGAGGATTAGTGGTGGTGGTACTAAAAGATTCGCCAGGGCACCCCCGAGGGCAGTTATATACGCAAAGTCACAATTGTCAAGATCAGGCCGACGGCAGGTGGTCTTTGTTCATCTCGGCCGCACCGCCTTTCACCACTCATCATCTGGCTCAAAGAGCTTTGTTCCAGTCTTTTGATCCCTTGTGCCGATCAATGTGCTTTGGTGTGCCGCATTGTCTTTCATGTTTCACTTTTGACTCGCTGCCTCGACAGACCGTGTTGGTTTTGCGTAGATTGCGGGGGAGCAGTCAGGATTCAGCAAGGGGAGACGGACTGAGAGAGCACCTTGAATGTGGAAGAGGACGTAGGAGCCTGAATAACAACGTGTTAGGCTGAGAACACGAGTTAATAAGTGTAGCTGGAAGCCTATTACAGGAAGCAGACGAAGAGATCAGCCTCGTCCAATGCCTCTTTGACTAGTTGGGAGATATGGGGAGATGATTCGTCAGCCTTGTGAAGATCTCTCATTACGTAAGTGACGAGGCTAGGTGCTCCACTTCCACAAAGGCCGCTCGGAATAGCAAGTTAGCCGGCTTTTCCCAAACCACGGTACGGAGTACACCCAAGACATAGTGGAAGTCGGGTCGGAGGGTGCCCCTAGCAAGAAGTACTCCGTAGCGGTGGCACTATACTCAGTATCCTGACCCTGTGTGGTCCGCATTGAAATTTTCACTCTGGTTGAAACTTGACAGATGGCAATGAAGCCAGTCTCTGCGAGATTGGTCCTGGCCTTGAGTTCTTGGCTGTGGCACCGAGTTCGTAGAGGCACCCCACCCCTATTCCTGGTGTCCCGGCTCCAGCTGAGTTCTCGCACGATTGTTCAGAGCCTGCCGGACCACTACTTCTCTGGTCGAGTCACCTATGCATGGGTATGATACATGTTGTGGCTTGCCACAAAATCCCAGAGGTCGCAGAACGGAACTTTCGAAGCAACACGAAGTGGGTGGTGCGGAATTTGAGAGTGTCCCCTTCCTCAAGGATATTAAATTATCCGGAGAACGGGCTGCTTTTAGTTCGTCCATCCAGACAGATGGGATTGAAAGGGTAAAACGGTGGGAAGAACACCAGGAGACCCGGAGTGTAACAACAGTACGTCGGCAAACAACGGTGCAATCGAAGTAATTAGTTACGACAAGAACAGCCGGGGACTGACCCCAGAGAGCGTCATCTGATCCCTGGAGATCTTTCCTCGCCCTTGTTGTCCCGCTGAAGGAGAAATATGAAGTACTGGCCCGGAAAATTTCTCCCTGCAAGTCATTTGTCAGGGAACAGGGGGATAAGCCCCCCCGGCTGATTTCTCTCCACATGTAGATTTCAAAGTGTGCATAGCAGAGGACGCAATCGAGAAACTACCGTGACCACTCCGGGAGGCTGGTTGCAGAAATTTAGGGGGGTGACAGAGTGTGTGCAGCTTTGACCAGATTGCAGGAGGCGGAAGATGAAACGCGTTCAAGAGCAGGGTGTCGGATTTCCCGACGAGAAGCATCAGGACCGTGTTACCTTGGGGCTTGGGGTTTGAAGTTTGGTGTTGTGCCAATCTGCAGTGTGGTTGGTGATGGCTGATAGCGACAGGGGGGCTGGAACCCCAATTTGGGCAATTGGGCCAATGGAGGTGCTTAGTGCAAAGTTTGACTGCTCGTTTGACGTCTGGGGCTCCATCTCTCGGAGTTTGACGTAGACAGGCCAGATCCCAGTCGCTAGATCCCCGTTTGGTTCCAGGATCATGGCCCTCGGTGGAGCAGGTGTGGCTTGAAGGGCTTGGAAGCTGGCGTAATGCTTGTTCTTGTGCTGCAGCTTTGGCCGAAGCGATGATATGTACTGGGTAGCTTCACGCTCGTGAGATCTGGTAGTTGATCTATCACAGTATCCGGAGGTGACACCGGGCATTCTCCAACATGGACTCGTCATTGCCACTCTCGGCATCGACGCGGGGTGGAGATCAAGGTTGGAGGATCTGCCTTCTGTCAGACGCGTGGTCTAGATGGAGTCGCGTGTACTGTCGCTCCAAGTAACGCAAACTGCAATCAAAGGTTGACAGGATTCTTTGCCAGTACGGCGGTCTGTTTGCTTCACATGTTGTAATGTTCAGCTGCTCCCGGCACGTCTGCACGTCCTGGGTACACGGACCAGTCCTCGCCGCATGCATTCGTCAGAGTCTAACTCACATGGTCTAGATCATCTCGTCCATCCGTGGAGGAGAAGGAACCCATCGTCACACAGTGCTCTGTCTTCCAAGGCAGGTCTCCATTCCCTTTTCTCAGGAACCAATCACGGCACATGAGTGATAAGGAACTCGGTAGCTCCTGTGCACCGGAGATTCAGAGGTGGGTGGTCCAAGAGACGTCCACGATCACTGTCCTATATTGCGGGTCTGCACCTCACAGTCAGTTAACGGTATGCAAGCCTGGAAGGATGACCTTGACATCTTTGATTACCGTGTTCCGCTTTTGTCTTTCGTCGTTGATATTTATGGGGAAGGCATGGCACGGTGGGAGCAAGACACAGAAAGTGCCAGAATCTGCGGCTCCAATGCTCGAGACGCAGGATCAACGGCCAGAGGAGTATGCAATGATGCTTGCTCGTGCGTCAAGTCAACAAGCGCTTCCTCTCCCTCCTCCTGTTTTCTTTCTGTGAGGGGAAATTGAGGGCCGGCTGGCGAGGGCTGGAGACTGGAGACTGGAGGTTGCGCGGCCTCTATACAACGGCCTCTCATTTAGGATCTCGACAAGTCTGCAAGTCTGTGAGCCAGTCGATAGCTGGTTAGCTGCCTCGTCACCTCCGCAATCAGAGTTGAGGGTAGAGCAGCGCTCCGAGGCTCGACGGTGGCCACTCTCGGTTGTTGCAATCTTGAACGCAGGCGGTTGCTATCGGCCGGCCGACGGCCAGGCCTTTGTTGTAACGGTCGTTTGTCTGAGAGGGAGTCGGGACAGGTCAAGGCCAATGACAGAGGCTCAGGCTGGCTTAGACAATGTTTAGTTGGCGATCGAGGTGGGGTGCAATCTCCTTGTTGTGAAGCGCGGACCACTGGGGGACCACTGGGAGACAGGGGCAGACGCCTGAGGGCGAGGGCGATGGCGAGGGAGGTCAGGGAGGCCAGGGGGTTAAAGGCGCAGGCGACCGGCGACGGCCTTGGACCTGGGGGGCTTGGGTTTTGGTCCCTAGCCTCTAGCCTCTAGCCTCTAGCCTTTAGCTGGTCCTGTTCCTGGTACCTGAGCGGACAAAGCCCAATCAAGGCGAGCTGCCCTAAGTAATTAGCCGTCTGCTCCAGTGCTCCAGTGATCCAGCGGCCGAAAGCCACCCCCCGGCGCACAATTGCCCAATCGCCTACGACTCCAGCAAGCCCAAGACTGCTCGCTCCCACTCCCCTTTCTCGTGTTGTATGTCGGTCAGTCAGTTGCAGCTACATCTCATCGTCTTTACCACCACTTCGTCCTCACTGCTCACCACCGTCACTTGTCTCTCCCTCCCTGCTCGCCGCCCTCCGTTGGCTCACGCTCATTACTAGAGAGATTTTTCTCTCGTTCCATTCCTTACAACCACCGTCTACCACCTTTGTGCCAACTCCTCCCTTTCTCGCGAGCCTCCGCACCCGACATTCCAGCATTGATCATATGAGTCTTCGGCTTTGTATGTCTATCTGACCCTGCGAACGGCACTTCCAATGGCCCAGCTCCTTGCTCCCTTTGATTCCCCTCTCCCTTTGAACTTGGCAAACATGCGTTCATTCTCCTGCTCCTCCACACAACAAAGACAGACGCTGACAATGCTGCTTGTGCCCGCAGACTCGTCAATCCTCGCATACACCAGTCCCACCTAACCAACCTTCACTTGTACATTCTCCGCCGGCCTTTGACAGACTGACACGGTTACTCATTTCTCGATCCCAGTCACCATGAAGATATCCTCGGTTGCCTTGACGGCAGCCTCTGCCACGGTTGCTTTGGCCCAACCGCACAACCACGGCCACCGCCACATGCACGAGCACAAGCAGCGCGACGTGACCTATACCACCTTCGCTGCGGGTCCCACTGCCTACGTCTACGTTCTCGATGGCGAGCAGATCTCGGCCGATCAGGTGTGTGAAGGCTTGAAGGACAACGAATTGAAGTTCGTCGACGGTCAAGATCCAGGGGTTTGCTCTTCCACCAGCGCCGCTGCCTCTTCCACGACCGCTGCCGCATCTACAACTTGGGCCGCTCCTACGACCACTTCAGCCGCTGCTGAGAGTTCCTCAGGCGCTGCCGAGTTCTACCAGGCTCCCTCCTCCGCGTGGTCTTCCAGCAGTCCATCTGCCACCTGGTCCAGTTCTGCCGCAGCTTCCTGGCCTTCATCCACATCCACAGGATCCACAGGATCCTCTGGACCCTCTGGTGGCACCGGCCTCACTGCTAGTTTCCCTGACGGTGAACTCGATTGCAGCAGTTTCCCCTCGGAATACGGCGCGGTTTCCCTCGACTACCTGGGAATGGGAGGTTGGTCTGGTCTACAAGCTGTCACCATCGGAAACGGGGTTGTAAACCACATTGTCACAGGCATATCTGGCGAGACCTGCACGGAAGGAATGATGTGCTCTTATGCTTGCCCTCCCGGCTACCAGAAGTCGCAGTGGCCGTCAACTCAAGGTGCCACTGGTCAATCCGTCGGTGGTCTGTCTTGCTCTGGTGGAAAACTTCACTTGACCAACTCGGCTCTGTCTAGCAGCCTCTGCATCGCTGGTGTTGGTGGCGTGGAAGCAACTAACAGCGCCAGCGGCGTCGTCGCCATCTGTCGTACCGACTATCCTGGTACCGAATCTGAGACCGTTCCTGTCGAGCTTCAGCCTGGGTCGACGCAGGAGCTGTGTGTTCCTGACGCAAGCAACTACTATCAATGGCAGGGCAAGTCAACGTCTGCCCAGTATTACCTGAATCCTATAGGCACCTCTGCCTCCAAGGCCTGCCAATGGGGATCCCCCGGTGGAAACTTGGGCAACTACGCCCCGATCAACTTTGGCGTTGGTGCTTCGGGCGGCGTCACATGGCTCTCGATCTTCCAAAACGCTCCTACCACCACTACCTCGTACGCGGGTACGGTTGAGTTGAAAGGGAACTTGTCTGGAACCTGCAAGTATTCGAACGGACAATACTGTGGTGTCACCGGATGCAACTCTCAAGGATGCACTGTAGGTCTTGCTTCACCCTAGATTACTGACGGCATGCTAACACTAAGTAGGTATCGGTCATATCTGGCACAGCCACTTATGTGATCTCAGACTAGGCATTTTCCTGCCCAACATTGTACATGACATGAAGTTTGTTGCATTCGTCTCGCATATTACGCCGGCGTTGACGTCAGTTTTTCACCAAGTCAGTTTTTCATTGCGTGTTTCCAAGCGCGGCCAGCACCTTTCGGCTGTTCAAAGGTAGACGAGTCCTAGGTGGATATCTGGTATACAAGACCTAAGACGACGGTGGATTGGATACGACTCATAACTCAGACTGAGATTCATCCCATCGATTTCTCGCCAACCAAAGTGGAAGTGGTTCTCGTGGTCCCACCTCGAATCTTGCTTCGTCGAGACACCCCTCCAGCCAACCAAACCGAAATAGTGTGTGTACGTGTGATTGTGTCGGGGGACAATTTAGTGATATGTGAGGGATGTGCCTGATCATGTGGGGAGGTTCTTTGAAATGTCAGATTAAACAACCTGGAGATCATCACCTTGGGATTTGCCGTGGATGGGAAAACTGGCAGCGAAGAGGGCCTCTTCTCAGCAGGATATTCAGGATACGGCAATCATGATCCAGCATTGATATCTTGTCCAGTCCGTTAGATCAACCCACACAGTGTACCCTTTTCAATCTCGACGCATCTTATCAGGCAGCCCATCCATCTTTCTCTCTTCGCTGTGTCCATGTACAACTGCGGTCAGTCCGTCCTGACTCGGAGTGGTGTCGGCGGGTAGGGGAGGCAAGAAGGAGAAATTCGGAGCCTGGTTGTCCCCGGCGAATGTATGGTGTGCTGGTTGAATCTTGGCGGTGGTTTCTTTGTTAGATAGTACCAATCCATTCGTTTGCCTGCTCAATGCTCATTGTTGGACCAAAGCTTCCCTTCTTAACCAGACCTCGACATTGACATAAACCTGGTATTGTTTTCTATTCCCAATCATGTCCATGATGAAACGCCCTCGCAATCGCCAGGCTGACGATGGGATAACTCATGATTCGATCATGCAGGCCATGCTTGACGATTTGCTCCCTCAACACACCGCCACCGCCCCTCCACTCGACCTCCCACCCTCCAAGCCCCAGCTCCAGCTTCCGCCGAGCCTTTTCCAGCTCCAGATCGTCGAAACTCAGAGCATTCTCGGGATCTTGGGTGGCATTGACGGCATGCCAAAATATCATCTCGGAGTGTAGCCAGGGAATGTCATAGTCGTCTTGAGCGTGTATCAGCGTCACGTCGTATCTGGGGCCGTGCGGGTCGAGTTTGAGGGCTTCGCAATGGCGGATCAGGTCAGCTAGTGTATCCTTCGAGGGCCACTTGCTGACAATAAAGCGGTTGAAAAAGGCCAATGCCCGGGGGAAATAGGCGACAGGCGAGAGCAGCGGGACCGTGCCGGCGACTCGATAGGTCTCGGTCAAAAGTGCCACGTCGGCAAATGGCGCCACCAGAACCATGCCCGCGAACAGAGTCGGCGGAGACTGAAAGGCCAGGTGGTGCGCGAGGGATATGCTGACCGCCGTGCCCAGTGACTGGCCGAAGACAACGATGCGGTCGGGCGGAATGCCCGCAATGTTGAGGGCGAACTCGGCGAGCGTGAGAGCGTCGGTCAAGAGTCCGGCTTCAGATGGCCATCCAGTGCTAGAGCCAAACCCGCGGTAGTCAACGGCGAGGATGTGGACGTTGGATGCGCCGGCTGAGATGGCCCGGTAACTCTGAGGCCGCCAGCCTGATCCCAGCGTGCCAGCTGCTCCGTGCAGGTATATCACCAACCGTGCCCCAGGGTCGTCTCTCAGTAGCCGGAACCCCAGTCTCTCTGTTATGTCATGACACAGTCCCGTGGGCTCGTTCCTCAATGTCTTCTCATTCTTGCGGTACGTCTCGAGTGGGAGGACATGCCACGCGTGTAGGGTCTCGCCATCCGGCGTACCGAGTTGGAAGGGCGTGACTTGATTGCGGAGGAACCCCCATTGCTCAGGCACATTGACGTCCTGGAACCAGGTTAGAGTGACGCGGTGTAGGTAGATGACATGGTCTTGAAGGGAGGGGATGGCGAGGAGGCCGAGGAATGCGAGGTAGAGGCCGGCGCCTGCCGCAAGGCTAAGGAAGAGGGGCTTCAGGAGCGCCGGGAGGGAAGACATCCTAGCCTGCAGGGGATCGAGCAGAACCTTGTGTCTCGAGGTACGGACGTCAACGTCAACGTCGACGTGGGCCTTTGGATGATGGAAAGATAGAGCAGGCACGAGGGAAGGTCTGCATGGTATTTCACACTCACATAAAAAGTCGTGGATGTGTCAGTACGCGGCGGGTTGTTTCAGCCAGGCTTTGCTGCTCCATCTACCCTGGTTTGTTGCTGCGTCTCCTCCCATTGCTTTACGAAGTACCTGCCAACCTCGCAGGACTAGGTACTCCGTACTAACTTCTGCACAGTAAGGCGCTGGAAGGGCGTCTTGGCGGTTACGCGCCGTATCCACCGGCTCGGCCCGCGGCCCCACTTCCACCCGTCGGCAGCCGCCAACAATTCCGGACTTCAGCTCACGAACCTACAGCGTCAAGTTTGATGGGCGCTTTTGATCCCTGGCTGCAGTAGCTACATCGCCTAGTGACGGGCTGTAACGAGTTGAAGTACCACAGGCTGCCACAGGCCAACGATGTTTGTGCAGAGAGCGATTGAACGCCGCCGCGTTTCAGCCATAGGGACCACAACTGGCATGAAGAGGAGAGGGATACCTTGCCCTTGGAAGATTTCTGCAGGACTGAAACTGCTATTGGGGCCCTTTACCACCGGGTATTCCTGCTCTTGACTGCAAGTCGACTTTCCCCTAGGTGAGCACGATCGTCAGTTGCGCAACCTACGACGCAAGATTGGCGACATTTGCCATGGCAAGCCAACTCACTACTCCTATCCTGAGCTGGGGTAGGCTCGTGTGTTTCAAAGGTGCATGTAGTCACGAACAATCAAGGTGGCCCCGACAAGGGATCGACTGTTTCGGCCCTCTGGCTATCGGAATCGAGCGTTACAACCAAGGACTAGAACTACAGCGCTTCCACCTAGCAACGAATGCCGCCCAAGCCTTGCCACTTCATTTTGTAATGTGCCCCCAAAGTGCTCTCGTTGACTTCCTTAGCAAGAGCCCTGATCAAGAGCACAGCAATTTGAATGGTCCATAACTAAGGCCTGCATAAACACCGACATACTTACAGTGCTGCGATTTTCAAGAGATAGTCTTCAAGCATATCGACAATGCCGTGGCAGTTTCGAGTCCTGTTCGGTCTATCGCTCTCTGCTGTCATATGTCAGGCTCACGAGGACGGTTCCAGCGCAGAAGCGACCGCTTGCGCAAACAACACCAACTTACAGGGCTTCTCATCAATCAGAGTGAAGGGATGGGTAGATCAGCCAAACTTCCGAGGAACATTTGACATCGTCTGGACCGCTATAGTCGCAATCTTCATCAGCACCTACAGTATGCTGTGTCTCAATGTCCCAGCACCGACCGACAGCCATTTAAAGATATTTGGCCGGCGTCTCCTGTAGATGTGCCTTGGAATCATGGGCCCCGAGTTTCCGCTCACATATGCAGCAGGACAATGGAGTCGAGCAAAGCACTCAGTCGAAGCGTTCCGCACATCCGGCCACGAGGGCTGGGATCTTCGCCATGCGTTCTTCGCAGACATGGGCGGTTTTGTTCTCCACTCCCAAGACAGCAAACCATTTCCCTTGAACGCGACTCAGCTGCATTGGCTCGTCACCCAAAACTTCGTCGACTATCCCACCATCAGTCGCAAAGAGATTGGAGATAAGTCCAAACAAGACACCTTCACCAAAGTCGTGACGGCTTTTCAGATCAGTTATATGATTATTCAATGCATCGCTCGTGCCGTTCAGGGCTTAGTGATAACAACACTCGAACTGAACGCACTGGCCATTGTTGTTTGTTCTCTCATGACCTCTTGTGTCTGGCTCCGAAAGCCTGCTGACGTCCAAACTCCCATCCACATCCACACTCCACACTTCCTGGCTGCCATCACTCTTGACCGACCTTGGCGCCTCACGCCTCTAGACTTTGTCGATGAAAATGGGCCGGGGTATTCAGTCAACGTACAGCCCTTCATGAATATGCCAGTGATTCCTCCAGATCGACCTATCCAACGGATCCCGAACGACAGGTTCCCAATGAACCCCTACGGCGTACAGGAATACTTCTTGTGCTTTTCTACCTTGGTGTTCACGGCCATCCATGTCGCAGGCTGGAGATTTGACTTCCCTACCACCACCGAACGTATCCTCTGGCGTGTCTGCTCGCTCTTGCTCTTCGGCATAACCGTTGCCTTTTGGACATTCGAAACGGCCGCATCTTGGATCCGCCTAGGCCGATGGAAGGCACTGTACCTCTCCATTTTCAACCGCAAAGCACTGACAGCGCATAAGACACGTATGGCGAGGAGGATCACAACAGAAAAAAGGGAGTCTACGGAACTACCACTTCCGTGGGAGTTTGCGGCCATTGCGCCGCTGGCCATCATCTATGGCGCCGCCAGGTTTTACTTGCTCGCCGAGGCTTTTGCAGAACTGAGGAACCTACCGGGGACGGCCTATATTACTGTGGACTGGACATATTTTATACCGCATGTCTGATAAGGGGGAAGTAAAACTTGGGGCATCACTAGTAGAAATACGAGTAGTATGGACTGGTGCAACAGAGATTTCGACCCGTTGAACTATGTCTTTGACTGACCCCCAACATGGTGATCAACCTAGTGTATGGGATCGACCTTCAGCAATCACAGCCATGCCTGACTGATCCAGTCCAACCGGTCCGTCAGCTTTTTGTCCGCCATTGTCCAAGTCCTGTCAAAGCCGTGTTCGCTGGGTTCGTCATCGACGACATCGAGAATGAGCTCGGTCGACCACGCCGACCTCTCGACTTCCTTGGCAAAGGCTATCGACCCTTCTGCAGGAACGTCAATATCGTCCTTGCCTTGCAAGATCCATCTGTATGACACGTAAGTCTTTGCTTCGGAGGGCATAGCAAGGTCCACCATGGCAGAGAGCGAGGCAGTGGTGTCTCAAGAAACTTACACCTTTGAGGGAAGGCCGTCGGTATTTAGCGGAGCTTTTACTCGGCCAAGGGGGTTGGTACTCTCATCGGTCCCGAAAAGACTCCCGAACCTCCCTCCTTTCACGGTGGAGCGGGTCAGGAGCAAGCCCTCGGGGTTGACGCGGTTGGTGACCCATCCGCCTTTCCGGGCAATCTCAAGCTTGCTATCCAAGACATCTCCCTTCAACAGACCGTTGTCGGCGTCGGCTGGGGACTCGGGCGGTCCGTTGGCGAGATACCCCATCAAGCAATCCACCATGGGATAGACCAGGATCGCCGCTCGGACCTTGGCGTGATGATTCAGGGCGAGATGCGCGGCGTTGAAGCCCCCGGCCGAGTTCCCCTCAAGGAGGATGTGGTCGAGGTCGACCGAGTGGCCGGGCACACGAGAGGCCAGGACCGAAGGCAAGGTGGAATGCACCCAGGTCCAGAGATCCTCTAGGTCGGAGAGGATCTCCGGCACTGTCGCCGACGGGAGCAGACGGTGATCCGGCGAGACGATGATTGCATTGGTGGATGCCGCGTAGCCGGGAAGCCAGCCGGCCATGAAAAGGTAGAGATTGCGGGCGCCCGCCAGGAGATAGCCGCCGTGGTAGGCAATGATGAGGGGATGCTTCCCTTCTTGGAGCCCCGGTGGGAGGACAATGTCGACTTCGATGGCGTGGCTGTCCACCTCTTTGAATCTGTCACAGGCGGGTTAGACAGCGACTGGACGCACTGGAAGAACGACCTACGTTTCGGTTAAAACCTGGCAGTTGGCCCAGGAGACGACATTCGACGTGGCCATGATTGGTTTTTCTTCCCTGTGTCGATCCTGGCAGACGGATTGAGGAATGCTAAATATCAAAGTTGCTGCGAATCTACGAGGCTTCTTTGCTTCCTTCTCTACTTCCCGAGTACTGTAGTACCTCGAGCGTATATGTGTGGAGCCTATGACGTGGAAGGATTCTCCATAACATAAGCAGCCCGGAGTTTGAAGCTCCGAGCGAGCGAGGCCGAGATGCCGACGCCGGACTTTAGCCTTGGTTGATCAGCCACGATCAGCCACATCAGCATGCCGACAGTCGTCTCATTGGTTTGTCGGTGGCTTGCTTTAGGTAAAAGGGTCGTGAAGGGTTTAGGGACCGTTCTTTGTGACGAGCAAATCTATGTTAACGTTGATCAGGAATCCGTCCATGGACTGAACTATCATAACGCTTGACAGTCTTAGCCGCAGTACTGGGTAAGAATGAAGCCTATTCCTGCATCAAGTCCTCAACGCTCTGTATTAATTATGTAAACGCGGATGAGCAGGGGTCTATATACAAATTATCCTCCGAACTGCAAGCCCGGTTTGGAGCTCATCTGCCCCTTTAGGAAGCCAAGTCGGCCAATGGATCAACTCTGTACTACAACAAGGTGTTGATATCAGACCAACGAGAAAGATGTCTCTCCACCTTCAACCTGCTTTGAATGCAGTACCATTTTCCCATCCCAATCCCATCTCAATGCTGAATAGAAAAAGAAAACATCTGGGGTATCTCGGAATGAGTCGAGTCTCAAAGGTCTGATGCCTGAGCCAATCGATAAAACGAATGTAGGACCGCTGTCTTTTCCCAAAATCTTCAAGAGAAAATGACATGGCGTCGGAGTGCCAATGCGGCAGTGTCGGAAGGAACATATACGGCTCAAAACCGCAGCCACTTCCAATTATTTTGGTGGGGGTATCAGAAACAAAGGAAAAACTTGTGTGAAACTTAGAAGGCGACTCCGACACCGGGGCTTCTCAAAGGACCGCCAATCTCCTTGATCAAGATCTCCCCGGTATCATTGACCACTTCAGCATAGCAAGGCGGCATGTCAGGTACACCACTCATAATCGGCCTCAACGCCTTAGACACGCTTTTACTGGTGCTATTTCGGCTCTGTAAATCTGTCGCCGAGGTCATGCTGGTTTCTGCCTGGCTTTGGTTCTCAAATGACAAGATGCCAGTGTCGACCGTACTCGCGATGGTTGACTCGGTCTTCGTTCTCTGGTGCTGACGTGGCCACAGGCTCAGAGGCTTGGGCGGGGCGGCCGAAAGCTGGTAGAACTGAGAGCGCTTTTGGCGGTGCTCGGCAAACGACGAGGATGTCGAGGATGTCTTGACGGTACTGACAGAAGATGAATGACGCCGGTGAGCCAACCATTGAGAGATACGCTTCTGCGTCTGGTAATTGGGATGGAAATATCGCTCGGGATCCGGGCTGTCATTTGGCTTGGAAAAATTCCTCGGGGTATTGACGGGAATGACAGGTGCCGGAGCAGAGGCGTCTTGAGCGATTGGCCCAGGAGGAGAAGGAGTTACGGCTTCCGGTCGGTCGAGAACCTTGGGGAACTCGAGCACCACTCCGTCGACGGTGACAGAGGTGGTCAGGGGGCTGAATTCCTCCTGCATGGGAGTCAGGATAGCGACTGACGGCTCGGATCGCCCAGGCAGGTGAACTTGTGGAGGTGGCCCAGGAAGGGAACCCCACGAGACGGGATGAGAATGAAGTGCATCATACTCGGAAGGAGGCCGAGATGTTGGGATGACGGTCGAAGAAATGTCAGGGCGGAAATGGGAGAGACGACGGTGTTCGATCATTGACGCCGGCTTGGTCGGAGCGGGGAGCATGGAGACTTTATGGGGAATGAACTCGGCCGACTTCGTCCTTGTCAAGACTCGGGGCGGGAACTTGATCTCGCCAACCTCGGTGAAGCTCAGCCTGTCGAACTCGGGCAAATCCGACAATCGGTTGCTGGGCACGTAGATGCTGAGTTCGAGCGGGCGAAAGACCTGCGCCGCGCGGCGGAACGGCAAGTCTTGTGTCGAAGGTACCGGGGGGAGAGGGCTCGAAATGCTGGGTCTCGCAGAGACATGCCTACGCATCGAGAGACTGGATCTGATTGAAGCCTTTCCCTGCGACACCCAATGCGACAACTGCGAAGAAGGCGGCGGCGTAGGGGTCGGAGGTAGGTCGTCAAACACTGTCAGCTTCATGGGCGGAACCAGATGAGGCTGCTGGTACATGACGCGCATCTCACGCTCAATGCCTGGGCGACGGTCAGTCAACACCCTCTCCGCGAGGGCTCCAGGAGACGACGAACCCGCAGGAAGGGATGATCTCTCTACATCTTCGTCGGCCAGAGGCGGCGAAAGACAGTCGAAGAAGGTGAAGGTACAGGTGGGCGAAAGCGACTCCCTCGGCGCAGATCTCGGTTCCATGGCGGGCAGTGGATGTTGGGACCCCGTCCGCACCAGCGTCCTGAGGTTGGGCGTAGCACGTAGCACGATTAGTAGTTGGGAGGAGCAGATGCCAGCATCAAGATTAAGTAACAATGGAAAGGAAGGGAGGAATATGCAGCAGCAAGGGAAGGAGGCACGCGGGTGATAGCAATATCAATCGCGAATGCAGCAAACCTCGAAGCTGCCGTCGACGGCGAAACACACCTTCCTACGGCGCGGGGGGGATTCCTTGGAGAGCCCTCGTCCGTGCAGACCTGCCGGTGGCTTGCTCAGGCATGTTACAGTGCAGTTTCCAGGCCCTTCAATCACAGTCCAAGTCGGCGCTTCGCAGCAGTCGACGTTCGCGTGGCAGTGGGATGAGCCTGGGGTGCTGCACGGCCGTCGGGTTGGTTGGATAGCAAGCTGCCAACAGGTCGGGCCAGGTCAGGTCGCCAATCAACCCGAGTGGGCTAGAGTCGCCAGGCGCCGAAGCCAAAGCATAGCGCCCTTTGCGTTGATGCGAAGACCGAGTTGCGATTCGTCAAGGATCGAGGGTCGAGGAAAGTGAGAGGCGGCGCTTCGACCACGAGTGGGATAGGCCCGAACGGGCACAGTGGCCAATCACCCGCCACTGCCTGCATCTGCAGGTTTCTCACCAGAACCTCACACGGACAGGCCTAGGATTGCCCGTGGATTGCCGCGGATTGCCAATCCCGTCACGCCTCCTGAAACCAGACAGACGAAGGCCAGACAACAACAAGACCCGAGAGCCAGACAGCCACCAAAGCCACCGACAGCCACCGGCCCCACGGTTCTTTCAACGTGTTTCAGCTTGGATTAATCAATATTGCCAGCGCATTTGCTGGGCTTGGATACTATGGACTGTAGACTCTAGACTCTGGACACTGGACAACAACGACGCCAGCCGCAGCCTCGAACCTCGAATTTGTGCACTCCCCCGACTCTCTCGTCGACAAGGCTCCACCAGCAATTAGTCCATCTGCCCTCCCTGCAATTCTACACAGGTCCGCCGACGCTTCACACTTCACGCCAATCTCCATCGCCATCGCCATCGCAATCTCAATTTCAATATCTCTCCATCATCCGCTGACCACCCTCCATGGCCCCATCCAGCGTGATTATCTCTCGGCCTTGGGCATCGACGTATCGTCTCTCAGGTTCCGTCACACGATACCTGGGTTGTTCGGCTGGGAGGTATTCATGGCGACCTCGAGCCCTGTCGTCGACAAAGACGCTTCCCTCGCGAGCACCCGGTCGAACACTCTGCCCTCGTGTCATCATCTCCACTGGCGGACCTTCATCGTATCGGGTCCCAGGAGGTCGCACGCTAGCCACTCGAGCCGGCTCGCGAAACTCGGGCCGCTCATCTGCGTACATCATTTGACGGGGAGCCCGATCGAGAACCTGAACGCTGGAACTTCGCGGCATCGATGCCGGGTCAAAATATTCTCGATTGGCCGACCCGGGCATGGCTGAATTACGTGCTGGTTCTGCAGGCCGACGATAGGACACCGGTGGTGGACCCATGTCTGGAGCGTACCCTCGTTCTTGACCGCTGTCCACAAAGACCGACCCAGCGCGAGATTGTCGGTGGTTTTCGTAGTTGGGATCCACATCGCCTCTTCGAACGGACATTGCGCGTGAGACAGCCAAGGGCCGCTCGGGCTGGATGATTTCGCGGAATCTCCGTCCGTACCGGTCGACCATGATCCTCTCCATTGGGGGCGGTGGCGGCGCCATGGGCTCGGCGGCATAGCGAACGGTGGATTCTCCATCGTCGTAGACTTCGCGGTAGACTGGACCTGGTGTGCGGACCACTCTTACCTCATGCGACGTCCGTTCATAGTCAACAAACATGTCACGCGGTTGGCGGGATCCTTCCATGATTGCTGGACTTCCCACTCGGGCGTAGGGTGTGGCACTCGGGCGAGTGGGCGATTCGTAGTATGGCTCGACATATTCTCGGGGAGCTTCGGTTCGCATGTTGTGCATGCTAGCGACGCGCCGCAAGTCTTGGTCGTCTCTCGTCGGTCTCAGACTGGCCCGGGACAACGCGCGAGGCTCGCTCAGCGGCATCAGTTGTTCAACCTGCCGAGGGAGCATCCTCGAAGGAGAATCCACATACCGTTCGGGGGCCGGCATGTAACGAATTTCTTGTGGATCGTCATCAATGACGATCGGTCGACCGTCGTCCACAGGCCGCAGTCGCCCAGATCCGAGGGGTTGCACGTGGTGGAACGGTGGAGGCGAGACGTTTTCTTCCTTAATGAAAGCGTCTGGTGACAGCCCGCCGTTCCGTCGTGCTTTCTTCTCATTTCGCTTGTCGAGTTTTCTTTTCTTCTTTGGATGAAGATTCTGCGAGTCGTCGGGACTGGGAGGGGATCCTGGCCGGCCATTCCGCTGAGGACGTCGCTGGCGTGTGTACTGTAAAGGCGGTGCATTCTTAGCTACAGCAAGAGGGGACACACGGGACGGCTGAGGGGCAATGGGAGAGGTGATTTGATTTCTTACAATCCGCATGTTGGCCTCCGATGGCGAACCGGGTCTCCTCCCATTGTCATCCAGTTCCGAGTATCGGCGGAGAGGGCGGTTGCGTGGATCCCGACTATCTTGCATGGCCTGAGTGGAAACACGAGGTGTCGGGTATTGCTCCATAGCTTCCGGCGGCGAATACTCTCCTTCCTCTTCCTCATCATCCAGGTCTATTCCGGCAGCGTTGACTGTGTGAGTGGGCTTGGTGGATCCGGCGGTGTGGGAGGGCAGAGGTGCCATGTTAGTAGAGCGTTCATCCTCGACATCATGATGAAAAGGTGACCCCATGACGGCACTCACTCGTGGGCCTGAAGCCTCATCAGCTTCAATCTCATCAGCACCTTCTGCGGATTGGCTTGGTGGTCCTTCAGGTGTGGAGTCAGGGGCCCGGCTTGAGTAATATTCATTCTCGTCAAAGGAGTCGGTGGCATCTCCGTCATCCCGCGAAGGGGATTTGGCAGAATATTGGACTTTGGCGAGGACCGCGGCAAGGTCGAAGTCTGGTTTGGCCTCTGAGATTGCAGGCTTCTTACGGGCATCAAGTCTCTTGGCCTCGAATTGCTCTTTTAACGCCTTCTCAAGTCGTTGGCGCTTCAAATTAAGCTCGGCCCGGACTAGGTCATCTGATTTTGTGAGAAGGACAGGGTTAAATTCAGATAGATTACTGGCAGGTTGAGTGGAGATTATGGAGGCACCATTTGCCTGGGTGTGTGGGTGCGCAGAATGATCTTCTTCACGTCTGGACTGCGTGGCCGCGAGACGGTTTGGCTTTGGCGAGGCACTGGCAGGGGATGGATGAGGTACATTCATGTGAGATTGGGACAGGGTCGAAGGAGCTTGAGCTTGAGAAGAGGGAGCTCGGAGGGCATGCGCGGGCACGGTGAGTCGGGGATGACTTCCGGCGAATACCTCATCGCGTAGCTTGAGAATCTTCTGGTACTCCAAAGCCTCATTGAAGAGCTGCGAGGTCGTGGGCAGAAGACCATTCAGCCGGGGGGCGGCCGAAGCTGACATTTCGGCGGCCGCGTCTGAGGTGCGCGTTCTGGAAAAGCCTCGAGTTACCTGCACAAGAACATGGCGGAGTCAATGCCCATGGAGTGAGGGAGGAGAAGATGCGTCTGTAAACAAGAGGCTTAAAACAAGAGCCTAGGCAGATAGTGAATCTGAGTCACCCGAAGTGGTGAAGTCTGGAAGGGGGTTGAGGATAGAGAAAAGAGATGAGACTGAGAGATGAGGCGCAGGCAAGGAGTGAAGTCGCTTGGGACTACAGCAATTTAAATTTCTGCCAAGCATTACACGTGATGATAAAGTCACATGACTTCAAATCATCTTGGCATTACATGATCTACTGCGGACACTACGGAGTACTTCAAGCTGGCGGTACGGATGTACATATTTCGTACTACGTCACCGTACTTAAAGACAACATCCTTTTACTCCCGGCCAATCAAAATCCTGACCAAATTTGTAGCTTTGTTCTCTCTGATTTATCTCTCCCCAAGACGTTCCCAGTGAGTCACTCATTCTCCATTCTCGATTCCCATAACAGTACCATTAATATTACCAAAGAACTGGGATGGGCACCGTCGTCTGAAACCCGCCTGGCCATTTCATTAAGTTCACCAAGACCTCAAGTCTCGCCTTGCAACCACACCTGAAACATTCGTCACGGCTCATCCCAAGCAACCCAATCATTCCATCATGGGTTCTAATGAGGCCGCAGACGGGCGAGCCATTTTCTTTTTCGACATAGACAACTGCCTGTATGCCAAAAGCAACAACGTCCACGATCACATGGCAATCCTGATCAACAATTACTTTACCAAGCATCTGAATCTCTCCGCTGAAGACGCGACACGCCTCCACCAGCAATACTACAAAGACTATGGCCTGGCGATAGAAGGGCTTACGCGGCATCATAAAATAGATCCTTTGGATTTCAACCGCGAGGTCGATGACGCCTTACCCTTGGACGAGCTCCTCGTCCCCAATCCTGAAACACGGGCGATCCTCGAGTCCTTTGACAAATCCAAGGTCAAGCTCTGGCTCTTCACGAACGCCCATGTCACCCACGGCCGACGTGTGGTGAGCCTCCTGGGGATCGATGATCTCTTTGAGGGCATCACTTACTGCGACTACTCGCAGAAGAAACTGGTCCCGAAGCCTTTGCCAGAAATGTTCGCCAAGGCTGAACGAGAAGCAGGAGCTACGGCGGACACTAGCATCTATTATGTCGATGACTCCGATCTGAACTGCCAGGGGGCTTATGCCCGTGGATGGATCAACACGGTCCATCTGGTCGAACCACAAATACCGGACCCAGTGGAGAAAGCGAGCAAGTATCAGATCAATAATCTTCGGCAACTACTGGGCCTTTTCCCGGAACTTCTCAAGGACAAGGATACGAATACATCGTCATTATAGACCATATTTGAATAAGAATAAAATACATGCCAAGATGGACCGTCCTGGTTCAAGAATTCCCAATTCCCTCGCTCGAAAGGACTCGCTGTCAAGAATGAACAGGCTTGAACGCTAAACGGTAACAAAGGAGAATCCCCCCTCTCCACCCAATCTATAATATCATCAGTCTTGCCGTGGTCAATATCATACAGCGGCGAGCCGTCGCCGTCTCCCATACAAGTCGCTAGGGCAAAATTTCCAGGCTCCGGCATGTTTTCTAGCGTGCCAATTCCTGACCACAGCCTCCATGATCCAAGGAGTGTCTGGAAACCCGCACTTTTCACCGTCGATGGTGAATGATTTGTCTTGGCAGCCCAAAGTCCATGGAATAGCCGTGTATAGGTCTGCATCTTTGGCGGTGAGGTGGTCGATATGCTTCCACACCTTCATCAAAGCATCTGAATCCAGCACATGTAGGGCGACTAATGTTGAGATCTCATCATGCAAGTGCTGTATGAGCTCGGGTGCAAAGGATTCAATAATGTGCCGGAGGGTGGTGCCATTGAACTCGGATGCTTTGGTGACGAAAACATACTTTTGGAAGATGGCGAGGCCCTCTGCAAAGGATTCATGGCCTTTGGCGTTTTCTTCCATTGCGCCTTTCTGGTGGAGCAACTTTTCAATGGCAGGGAACAGATGGTCGTCTTCAACCTTGTGGTGTTGACCAAGTGCCTCGAAGAGTTGTTGGTTGAAGAATAGGAAGTCGGCAGCTTCCTGCGTACAAGGCTGGACCAGGACTGCCTGATTCCATGAGGCGTTTAGTGCGCGGATGATGGTATTGTGAATCTGGGCCATTTGCCGGGCACAACGGAGGGCAGCGTGGTTCCTGGGAACAGAAGCGGGAACAGTCTCTGGATAGATAGTTTCAATGAGCGGATAGTGCTCGTCGGCCCAACGGGTCCCCCGCGTGCTCATATGTGATGTGCCACGCGTTGACGAGGTGCGGTGGGAGTTGGCGGAAGAGTTGGCGGAGCGCCGGGAGCGGAAGGAATGTGATGAGTGGAGAGAAGAAGTGTAGGAGGGTCTTTGCATGTTGGCTGTGTAGACTTGTCGCTCAGACTCGGACAGGTAAAGAAGGTGAGAGTATGTGGGCTGAGTTGGTGACTTTGATCGAGAGCGTGTGGGTGATGACATGTCCCTGGGAACCGGTTCCCTCAGGAGTGGTATAGTATGCATACTGTAGGAGTATCAAAAAGCTGTACTCCAGAGTGGTCCGTGTAAAGGGAAGGTCTGGAGAGGACACCCGTGCTTGACAGGGGGTGATTCGCTTTTAAGGAACAGGAGAGCGATAATCACAGGAGCCAGGAAGTCCACGTGTTTATGTATCCTGCAGATGGTGTGGTGTGGACCATGCTCACAATCTATATATGCATCCCGCAAGACCCATGTTGATGCAAGCAGCCGGGGATCTCGTCTGGCAGGTTGCACGCTGGACAGGGGCCAGAAAAAGGCCAAGCAAGCAGGACCACCAGACCACCAAGCATTGGAAAAGAATGCGATGAAGCGGAAGAAACTAAGAAGGGCCATGTCATTGTCAGATCAGGTGGTACCACCAGTCGGGAAGTCCAGAGTTTGACGGCTGAAAATGTCAAGCCACTGGGGATCCATCCGGATGCAAAAGAACTAGAGTGGACTGGACCTGTCAAGTCGTCAGTCATGATTCTGCTTTGGTGGCCCCTACACTCCTTTAGGTTTGGCGTCAGGTACGGCTGCAAGGGCGAACACGACGATGAACCCTGACACACGCAGACGAGTTGTCGGAGAGACAGCGCACACAAACAGGGATTCTTGTCAGCTCCCTGGTCTGAAGCCTGGCCGCCACATGCCACGTGGAGGTGCCGGAATTACACATACCGGATGGTGCAGGAGCACTTGTCCGCAGATTTTGTCAGGCTCTGGTGTAATCTTAGGGCGCAGGGGGCGAGCCTGTCGTCTGGCCTTGTTGCCAATCAACTATTGGCGACATTTATGTCAAAGTAATGGCTTGGTTGACATTCCAATAATGAGATAGAGTACCCTCATCGTCATCAATGTAGCACTTGGTGTTTGAATTCTGGAGCGGGTGGAGAGCCTATTGACAATTTGGCGTGGATTAAGAGAGGAACCATGAGGAGAAGTTGGGCAGTGTGGCACCCTTCGACTAATTGCGCCGAATCAGTACAAGTGTGCCCCAAAGGAAGGAAGGACAGGAAGTCGATCGAGGGCAGCAGTCCTGGGGACCCGTCTGGTAAGGCGGAAAACTTCCAAGCGCTAAAGACTGCAGAGGTGGAGGTTGCACCGCTTTAGGCAGGCGGATGTCGCCATTGAGCGGCGCTGCCGTGGTGAAGCGATTCTCTCGGTGACGGCTTCGAAGTATGCCAGAGGGGAGAGGGTGGAGGGGTGGAGGGACTCAGACTGATGGAGCCTGCGCCCTACCCAGTAAGCAGCGGTCCGAAGAGGCCGCTCTCCTCTTCTCCGGGTACACCGAGAACTGAAGACTGAAGAGTGTTGGCTTGCGGGTTCGTGTGGGCGCCACAGGAAGCCACAACAGCCCCTCGACGAGATGGCTGGCTGCGCTCGTTACACAATCACACTGGTGAATTGGCGATGCGAAAAGTGCAACGTTCTAGACTTTGGCCCTGTCGGCGTTGCAGAAAAGTGGCCCGTGGAGTCTGGAAACCAAGCAAACAAAGAACCTGAAGCCGCAGGGATGCAGCAAAAGGGGACAGGGCAGAAGGGCACGCAGGGAATCAGGGACAGAGATGACAGCTGACGCTGACAGGCCCGGGGTTGCTGGCGGCTTGGTTCCTGCAGCTGCCAGCTGGTGCCTGCCTCCTGGTGCCGGCTCGAGCCTGAACTAGGTCCCTTTATTAGCTACTTAGCAAGGTAGTCTTGCGCCTGTGACGAGGGAAAAGGGCGGTGGAGGGCCCCTCGGCCGGCAACATCCAGCGTTTGGGTTGCCCGATGGGCTTAGGCCATGATTGGGCCACGCTTACTGGGTAGGTCAACCTGCATACTCCGTAACCTGCGCAAACTGCGCAAACTGCTCATCAACGGCAGCAACCGTGCCGCATCTCACAGTCACTTGTCTGGCGGCTTCTCATTCATCTCAAACTCAAATGTCATCCGTTTCTAAGACTTCCGTGGCCCACACCGTCTCACCCTGCCGATCAGGTCCTGGGGAAGAGCAGCCATCTTCAATGGCTCCCAGTCCATCCTCGCCTGTTGCACTCGTTGCCCAGAGTCCCCCGACACTTGTATGAAACACGAACACGGCCATCATCCTACCAGGAACTGCCCACTCACTCGCCTGCTCTCCTGATGGTTGACGGTGCCGAACGGGTGGTAGCCACCGGTCCTTTCCGCGGAAGAGTCCTCAGGACGCCGTCCGTCCGAAATGGGAACACGCCACCGTCAAAGAGGTGCCAGAGCATGAGGTCAGGTGCATCTAGGGACATGACAAGCACTGAAACACTTTCGCTGCAATCTCCCGGCCTTAGTCTCTTCTGCCCCTTCCCCCTCAACAAACGGCACAACGAAGAAGGCAAAAGGTTCACGTCGCTGAAAGCTGGGGAAACCTTCCTGCGCTTGAGCAAGCCACTTGGAGTCCTTGATCACTTGCCTAAATCATGCACGATTCGATTGGTGCTCATCGTGTCACGAGGGTATCCTCTCGCCAAAAATCACACCGGAACACCAGCCAGTGTCCCAAAGTCTGCAGTCGAACTTCGGTAGCTCTCGTCTGGCAGTCACACTTGGATGCGGGGAACCTTGTAGCTTTCTACGTGCCTGAACGCCTCTTTTGTTTTCCTGACAACATTCGTGAACACTGTAGAGGGGAATGAAGCCCATTATGGTCTAGACTGAGGGGAGAAATCTGGTCAGTCCAGGATCTGAGAAAGCTTTCCAAGTTAATCGCCCTGTTAGATTCTCCCCTCTAGCCTCACTTCTGTGCTATGTCAAACTATCGATTGATGAGATAGCAGACTTTCATAGTTTGCCCCCGCCTTTCCATTGCCCTGTAGCATGAACACCGAATATGACCATACCATTTTTCTCTCCCCAGGTCTCTCCTGTTGATCACCAAATGTGACAGGTTAGGCGCCAGCCTCGCCCGACGGCCCACCGCAGTGCAGCGTTGGACCGGGCTAGCAAGGATCGCTGCTTTGCTGGTCTGGGGAAGAGGTCGAGGCCTGGGAGGAAGTCAGTGCATCATGCAGGAGTCAGGTCGTAGAGGCTAACTCCTCGCCAGTCAGGGATTGCTCAGAGTTATTTCTTTTGGTTGAGCCTAAGATGAAGCTAGGTCAACGACCCTACGCTTCCCAACCACCCACCACTTTATGTCACCGCGTTGCTACTCCTTCGCCCACCAAGAGTCCTTTTTTCGTATCGAGTCTTCATGTCCATACTTTTCGCTTGGCCCGCGCGTCCGTGAGGCTGTCTACTCTGTCTTGAGGAAGCGGGGGTGGCCGAAGCTGATCTGTCGACAAATGTCACGGATTTCGCCTTTAGGTCCAGACACTCTGAATCGCAGATCGAATGGCATCACGGACACAGGCAGCCAAGTAGGCAGTCGAACTTGCGGCTACAGTGTGGCACTATCGTGTCCAGGCTACTCTAGGGAACCTAGGGTTCTAAGAGATACTGATCTATAACACCAGACATTTGAGAATGCAGATGCTTGTTAAGTTTAGTGTAATCTTTGCTTGATGAAGTACGCATGTACGGTGTTTGTACAAGAGTCGTGAAGGGTGCAGGGTCGGGCTCTTCACTCCGCCGTAGTTATTATGACACCCTAGGCTGAAAGTGGTATGGTAAGGGTGGGAAGCGCTAGGACGCATATGGATATCCGCAGGCAAAACTGCGCTTCGTTGCAAGTTGAAGTTGTATCAACATTGTGAACTTCAACAGCCTCTGCATCTTACTCTTGTACCCTGCCACCATCACCATGTCGTCCGCAGATATTGAGCAGATGAACAAGCTCAGGAAGAGCCTGGGCCTCCCATTACTAAACGTAAGTGGCCAACCTCCGAGCGCTGAAGGACCAACGTTCAAAGACCATTCTTCAAGCGACGACAACGATAGCGAAGGAGAGCCAGCTTCCACACTAGAGACCCGCGAGGCGGCTGGATATGCGAATTGGAGTCGCCTACGTGAGGAAGAGGACAAGAAACTTGAACGAGAGAAACGGAAAAAAGAAATACAGCGGAGGAGGGATGAGGATGCCAGAGACAAAAGGCTCGCGGGCAAGGGCCTAGGAGAGGCGGACGATGATGGAGACCTCGATGCTACCAGCTGGCTGAAAGGCCAGAAGAGGCGACAGTTGAAGATTGAGAAAGAACGCGCCGAAAGGTTAGCCAGAGAACTCGCTGAGAGGGAGACCGAAGCCGCGGTCCAGTACTCGTCTAAGGATCTGGCCGGTGTGAGGGTCGCTCACGAGATTGGAGATTTCGAGAACGAAGACTCGGAGCAGGTTCTTACACTTAAGGATACGGAAATCGGGAAGGATGACGAAGACAGCGAACAGGAAGATATCCTAGAAAACGCAGACATCGTTGCCAAGGACAAGTTGAAGGAGAAGCTGGATCTCAAGAAACGGAAAGCGTACGATGTCAATGACGATTCCGAGCAGGCTCTGCTGTCGCAGTACGACGAGAAGAAACGAAAAGCATTCACATTGGACGGGCAAGGCGCCACGATCGAGGAACACGATGCAAAACGTCAGCAGATCGGTGAAAAGCTGAAGAATATGGTCAGTCTTGATATCCTCAAGGCGGAGCCGGTTTCGGACTATATGGAAATCAAGATAAAGAAGCCCAGGAGGGCTAAGAAGTCTTCAAAGCGACAGAAGGCCATGGACGACGATGACGATATCTTCCCCGTACCGCCTGGAGCGAATGGCGACGCTATGGATCTTGACTCTGGGCGGCCTGCCCCTGTTCCAAGAAATCGAACCACCGAGGAAAACTTTAACGATGACGAGGACTTGGCTAGTTCATTGGCCAGGAATCGGAGAACGGTATTGAAAAAGCAGAAACGTAGGCCCGAAGACATCATCCGGCAGCTCAAAGAAGAAGCAAACGACGAGGCTGAGATAGAGAGAGAGGCCAGCGGCGGACTCGTGTTGGATGACACTAAAGTCTTTCTAGACAATCTGTCGTCCCGCCCGAGGGACGAGCAAGCTGAGCGAAGAATCGGGAAGTCCGCGGAGCAGCCCGAATCGGATTCAGAGAGCGCTCCTGACGTCAAGCCGGAAGGTGAGGACCATCCAATGGGCGAAACGTACAGCAGCGTCGAGAACGAGGAGGAACTCCTCAACCAAGTCCGGCGGCGCGAACAATCTGCAATTGGCCCGGAGATCTCACATTCCGGCCTAGACGAAGAGAAGACGCTGGAACAAGGTCTGGGAGCGACCCTCAGCCTTCTCCGACAGCGTGGACTGGTCAAAGAGTCTGACCCCACGGATCGCACCAGCCTGTACAAAGACCGGCAGCAGTTCATCATCGAAGCACGACTACGTGAACATGAGAACGAGCAGAAGGCTCGGATGCAGCGCGAGAGAGATCGACAGTCGGGAAAGATGACGAATTTGTCAGTCAAAGAACGTGAGGAGCATGCCCGATGGCAGAACACACAGCGAGAGCATCAGAGCTCGATCCAAGCTGCAGCGACCTTCAACCGCGAGTACAAGCCAGACGTCAACCTCAAGTACGTAGACGACGACGGTCGGTTGATGAACCAGAAGGAGGCGTTCAAGCATCTCAGTCACCAGTTTCACGGCAAGGGCAGTGGCAAGCTCAAGACCGAAAAGCATCTCAAGAAGATCGCCGAAGAGCACAAGAGAGAGGCAGCGAGCGTGTTGGACTCGAGCAAGGCGACGGGTATGAGCAACGCGCAGGGTACGATTGGCAAGAAGAACAAGGAGGCGGGTGTCAGGTTGGGGTGAGCGGTGGGAAGAGAAGAAGCGGCAGAAGCAGGAGACGACGACGAAGATCACACCAGGAGTGACACCACGAGTGTGGGAGGGTCTTTACTTGAACAATAGTCATACTACCATAGCATGCCTACTCCAGACGGTCCCCACGACACCAGGAGCAAGAAAGAGGATCCGTTATCCGCATTTTCCGCACCTTGGGAATCGGGGGCTGGTCAAGCTTCGAGATCCGGTGGCACTGAGCGCTACCGATGATAATAACTGGCGATGAGGGTAACAGCAGCCAGTCAGCGGCTGGTGAGGAGCTCCAAGGCTCCTTCCTCATGTCCTCATGCCCTATCCGGAGTACTCTCCTACTTAAATTATTTTTCCTCACCTCACCATCGTTTCACCATGAGGTTCACATTCAATAACACTCGCTACGGTTACGATAATATCACTAAAATGAATATACTCTCATCATTTCTTACGGCGGACAAACAAACTAATCAGCTAGTATATAGTCACCGAAATCTCTCTAAAATATTCCCGCTAATGCCCTTAGTCCAAAACTCCTCAAGTTCCTCCACCTCCACAGCCTCCAACAGGACGATGGCCATTCCGCCCCTGGTCCCCCTCAAGCTCGTGAATGCTTACATTTTATTACGATATTTGTACCTCCACCTCTTATCTCCGCACTGTTCCTATTCTTCGGCAAGTAAAAGACATGCAACCATCCGTTCGGGTCGATGATAGCTATGGGCCTTCTCGCTGGGTTTGCTGGGCATAGGGCAGACACCGCCATACAAATGAAACTCGATCATCCAAGGTTATTTGCCGATGAAGAGTTACGCGCCTGGACCAAAAAAAAACCGGTGTCACTGGTGATGGTCTATGTTATTGGTTTTCTGTATGCTGGAACATTCGCTACCATCTGTGGGAAGGGGCAGAAATGCCAGCAGGCTACGGTGGAGGCCGGAGTAAAGGCCACATCACTCATACATGAGATTCTTGTACTTTTTCCTTAACCCGGTAGCGTTGCGCGGTTGAGCGGATATGCAAGGGCTCTCACCGATGTTTTGGCCAATGTGTCTCGTCGCTATCACGCTCGAAGGGAGATTGCCCTGAAGCACCCGTCCTGCGAATGATGAGTCAGGAATCACGATTAGGGTCGCGGGCTGGACCATAGGCCCACGGTAGGCCCACGGAGGCTGCACCGACGCCATCCAGTTAAGCGGGTAGCGACTTCGGAGCACTCCAGGGGCGCCCTCGGGCCCCTGTGCCCTTGTGTCCTTGCGCCCTTTGGCTATTGGGGTCTTGGAGAAGCTGCCCCCAACCCCAACCCCGGTTGCGGCAAAATAAATAAACGAAACTCACACCGGCCGGAGTCACTGGGAGCTCACTGAGCTTCACTGACTGACTTCTCATCTCTTTTAAAAAATTTGTCCTTAGAAGATCAATCCCATCTCGTCTCCCTCACATCTCAAGCTGAATCTTGCTCCACTGTCCTTGTACTATTATCCCCCTCCCGTCGTAAAGTCCCCATCATGCTCTCCACCCTCAGACCAGCTGCCCGGTCGGCCATCCGGCAACAGACGTCCACCAACGCAATCCGCGTTGTGAACGCATCAACATGGGCCAACCTCAAGGAGGGACCTCCTGATGCCATCCTGGGCATCACCGAGGCCTTCAAGAAGGACACCTTCAAGGAGAAGATCAATCTGGGTGTCGGCGCATATCGTGAGTTACGGCCGGTCGTCTTCGTCACGCCTCCATCGTCGGATTGGATCCATTTCCACCGTTTCGATCCTCCTGTTGGAGGTTTCCATCCATTCACCTGATCTGACACGTTCCTCTTCACAGGTGATGACAAAGGCAAACCCTACGTCCTTCCCAGCGTCCGCACCGCCGAGAACCGAGTCGTCGATTCCACCCTAGACAAAGAATATGCTGGCATTACCGGCGTGCCCACCTTCACCAAGGCGGCTGCCGTGCTCGCCTACGGCGCCAACTCGGCCGCGATCAAGGAAGACCGCGTCGCCATCACCCAGTCCATCTCCGGCACGGGTGCCCTGAGGATAGGCGGCGCCTTCATCGAACGCTTCTACCCTGGAGCCAAAACCATCTACATCCCAAGCCCCAGCTGGGCGAACCACAAGGCCGTCTTCAGCGACTCCGGGCTCGAGGTCAAACAGTACAAGTACTACAACAAGGACACGATCACACTGGACTTTGATGGCATGCTGGCTGACCTGAAGGCGGCGCCCAACAACTCGGTGGTGCTGCTGCACGCGTGCGCACACAACCCGACGGGCATCGACCCCACGCCGGAGCAGTGGCGCCAGATCAGCGACGTGGTCAAGGAGAAGGGCCACTACCCGTTCTTCGACATGGCCTACCAAGGCTTCGCGTCGGGCGATACGGACAAGGACGCCTACCCTGTGCGCTTGTTCGTCGAGCAAGGTCACGGCCTGGTGTTGGCCCAGTCGTTTGCCAAGAACATGGGTCTCTACGGCGAGCGGGTCGGCGCCTTCAGCGTCGTGTGCGAGAGTGCCGAGGAGAAGAAGCGCGTCGACTCGCAGCTCAAGATCCTCGTCCGACCCTTGTACTCCAACCCGCCCATCCACGGCGCCCGGGTCGCCAGCGAGATCCTCAACGACCCCGCCTTGAACAAGCAGTGGCTGGGAGAGGTCAAGGGCATGGCCGACCGCATCATTGAGATGAGGGCTCTGTTGAAGAAGAACCTCGAGGAGCTGGGGTCGAAACATAACTGGGATCACATCACCAACCAGGTAAGTCTCGAGTTTTGCATCGTGGAAATCTAGGGCCAGACGTGCGGCTCCTCCGGAACGTTGAAGCTGACACAATTCCCACCTTTAGATCGGCATGTTCGCATACACGGGCCTGAAACCGGAGCAAATGGAAACCCTGGCCAAGGAACACTCTGTCTACGCGACCAAGGACGGCCGCATCTCGGTCGCGGGCATCACGACCGCCAATGTCAAGAGACTCGCCGAGTCCATCTTCAAGGTCACTGGCTAAACAACCTGGACCTCCTTTTTGGTCATTGCTAGAAAGATTCAGGCCTAGATCTCACATTGCTTCTTTGGGTCAGGATCGTTGGGTCAGGATCTTTGGGACAGGGGCAGCATAGCATGGATGGTGTAGTGTGGGGGATGTGTAACTCTAGAATTCAGTATCCCAAATCTAGAATCCAGACTTCCGAACTCGGAATCGAGAATCGAGAATTGAGATGCGATGTTGGATGATGTCGGTCTTCTAGCGCTGTAGTGGACGAGAGAAGGTTGAGGCGTGACTGTGGAGGGTCCAGGGATAATGGAAGTGCAGTAGTCAAGAAGCACGATTGGGACAGGAAGTCGGCTTTTCTCCCCCCCGCGGAGGACCGAAAGAAGGGAACGTCCGATTGGGTTTGGGGTTGACTTTGTAATTTTCTTGCCCGTGGCTGTCCTCCGTATGTTAGGCGAGGGTGGTCACACCAGGGGGACCGAACGTGATAAATTGGTAACAGCTGTGTACGGAGGTATATATCCTGATCTGCGGATGGGGACGGGGGACCTACAGTTACCTACGGAGTAGCACGTTAGTCAGATAATAGTTGGTACCACGCTACGCTACGGATGCTCCCCGAGTACCAAGGAAGGGTCAATGACAGACCGACACACACACACTACTTACCGGAGTACTTAGTTGATGCAGCCAGGGGGGGTAGGGAAGGGGGAGCTTTCTCCCGGCTGCAGTTTGCTGCAATGGCGAGTTGGATGATGACCCGTGAACAGTGGCGTTCCTGCGGCTGAGTTTCGAGTCGGTGGGCTCGGGTGGGTGGGAAAGTTCCCAGTGGGAATTTTGGCTTTTTTGGCTTTTTGTTTTTTGAACCGGAGCACACGGTATGCTGCATATGCGGGCTACGAGGGCACCCGCGTGCATGCCCCCAAGACTCGAGACTCGAGACGCCAGACTCCCAGACTCGAGGAGGGGGGGGGTTGTGAGACTTGACAGATCAGATGGATACCCATGTGGGCGGACTCCTGCAAAGGGCGGGATGCACAGCAGAACTCCGTAGCCAGTTGGGAGGGGAGAGAGAGAAGAAGAGGGGGGGGGGCATCCGTTGTCTGCTGCCGCTAAGTGGTCGGGTGGCCAAAGGAAGTGAAGGCTGTAAGTCTGTCCTTTGTCGTCGACTTTCCTTTTTATTGGTATTTTTAATGTTTCAATTCCCCTCACTGGTTATTATTCTGTATTATTATTACACTGTGCTCTCTCGCACGCACAGGCAAGGCAAGTCCGCAGGATCGGTCGGCCCGCCCAGGGCAGAACCCTAATCGGGGGTTCGACTTCGTCCGCCGTGTCGGTTTCCCTTGGGACCAGTTTCCGGTCACGGTTTCCGCGTCGCCCACTTGGCCCAGTGACCTTGGCTTGCTTCCGTGTTGCTTCTGTCGACCGTTGCTTGGAAACCGGCCAAACTGCGTGATTGGCGCTTGTCCCGTTTCTCCCGATCCCAAGTGGTGAAGAGAGGGGTGGGGGGGGGGACAATAATGCCGGAGCGAATTCTCTCTGCTGTGTCGCCATCCTCCCTCCGGAGTGCCTGGTTGACCGGAAAAGGGATGGTGGCGACAGGCTGGGCCCCCCTAGAGTTGGAGCCGACTGGGCAGTCATGCGGCGTGAGCTCCCGCCGACGGTTGGAGGGTGGGCTCCCTTCTGCAGGTTGACATCATCTGGCGTCTGGGGCTTTCGCCTGCGCTTGGGGCTGTTTCTGTTGGCCCTTGGGTGTATTCCGAAGCACGCTGCCCGTGCAGCTTCAGCGCCGGGACCGTGTGCATGGAGGGGCTCACCGCAGGCCAGAGGCGCCGCCTAGCCAGCGTCGACCGAGATTTTCACTTGACCGTGGTGATGAGATTTTGACTATGAGGTGTCTCGTTGCCCACGGGGACTGGTGACTCGTGCCCGCCTCGCTACCGTTCAACCGTTCAACCGTGCGACATCAGAAGAGGACCCTGGCGACGCTCGACGACGTCATCGCGCAGGACGAGCCACGCGAAAAAATTGACGTCGAAAAAGCAGGCTGAGGGCGCAGGTGTTGTTGGTCTTCGACGAGGGAGGGGGCATCCCATCCTCGTCCACACTCCCCTCCACTCCCACTCACCTGCCTGCCCGACTAGCACGCTGAGCGGCTCCCCCGTTGGACGTGGACGGTTGGGAGATGCAGTGAGTGGACTGACCATAGCGCTGAATGTGTATGGTTGTGGTACAGGCATGCCGTCAGCTTCCCATTGCAGACGGTATCACTGTCGATCTGCCGGGTTCCTTGCTATCCAGTAGACAGGCCTCCCAACTCTACCCAGTAGAGGGTCTCCGAGGATGGACCCAGGGGCGCGGCTGCGTGTAGTGTAGCGTGCAAGCTGGGTGCTGAGCCTAAATATGCTTTTTTCACGAGGAGCAGTCTGTGTCTGCTTGTGCTCGACCCGAATCCGTCCGTTCCTGGGCTTGCTGGGCTTGCTGTGCTTGCAATCGGAGTTCCGCTAAAAAGGGCGCAAGCATTTGACACGCTCTCGCCCTTGGGAGAAGCTGGACCCCACCGCGTGTGCCGCCAATAGCGAAGGGTCGCTAGCTCTCAGGCTTACCGAGAAAGACGTCGGCACGACGGGTGACGGGGGGAGGCATCTGGGACCTTGAACGCAGTAGTAGTGGGTAGGGAAACCTTGCCAGCAAGCCCGCCAGGGACTCCGTACCCAGTGGTTGTTTGTGGCTGGCTCTGGGAGACGGTCACATCTTTTCTCCATCGTTCTCGCTCTTTTCTGCTGCTGTCTTCCCCAGTGTCACATTCTCCTCTGAGGCGACATAGTGTAGAACCAGCAGCGGAGGCCACTCCATCCAAGAACGCTCCGACTCTTCCTCGCCCTCGCGCCCGTCAGTCGTCGCCAGTCGCCGGTCGCCGGCTTCGCTTGGGCCCCGCTTGCTGCCAACGGCTCTCGGCTGTGGGTTGGTTGATCTGCGCAGCCCGGGAGATCTTGGGGTGGCTCGCGAGACGAAACGAAACGAAACGAGACGAGACGAGACGAGACGAAACGAGGGACACGGAACGAGCGACACGAAAGGGTATATCGTAGGCGGGTCTCGTTGGTCTCGTTGGGAGGCAACCGGCCGCGGCGACGTGAAGGACTCGCAAGAAGCTGGGAAGACAGTTAGAGAGAACTGCGACAGCGAGGAACTGGCGGAACTGGGTTGAACTGGGTTGAACTGAGACATGTATGTGTCGTACCGCTCGCTCGCTGCCCCCTCGAACGGACCCGATGCTCACTGGTAGCCACGCAATCCTGGCTGCACATCGTCGATGAAGGGCGAAGTTGGGTCGTCGAGGGAGCCGTCGGCCCCGCCTTAAGCCTGTTCCTGGCTCTGTTTCTGATATCATTCGCAGCACTCCAGCACTCCAGCATCAGCGGCCAGACTCCAGACTCCAACATCCTGCACCCTGCACCCTGCTTCCTGCATCCTGTTTTCAGCCTCAATTCGCAGACACCGGTACGTACGTCTGTCTGGTCTTCCACTCCCTGCCCCTTGCTTTGGCGGTCGCCGAGCCCAGGTCGTTTGCGTTCGTTGCCAGGTGATCAACACCACCTCGCCATCGACATGGAAATTGACATGGTTGATGGTCACTGGTGGTGCATGTGCGCAGATACGTCACGTCACCATTGTCATGTCGATTTGCTTGGGATTTGATTTGGTCTCGTCCATTATTTCTTCCCTCTTCCACTTCCCCATTCTCTGCATTTCTGCATTTCTGCAATTGCAATTCTGCAATTCTGCAATTCTGCAATTCTGCAATTCTGCAATTCTGCAATCCTGCAATCCTGCATTCAGCATCTTCACTCTTCACCCAGGCATCTGCCACCACACTGATGCCTGCCTCCATTCCTTTGCTACCGGTGACTGCATCTTTGGCGTAGGGTAATTCGTCTTTTCCCACTTCTGCCTCCGCCCCAGCCTCTTATGTTCTTCACGGTCGGGATGCTGACGATGCGACCACAGACAAGACGCCACCTGCTAAGTATCTTTACTGCCGACAATTGATCGCTGTCGCTCATCGACTTCCACCCGCGCTACAGCCACCACCACCACCACCACCACCACCACCACCACCACCACCACATTATTATCTCACCATTAATCGAACCCTCCTCTACTTTGTTTTTCACACCACCGCGTCCTCATAGAAGGCGCTCTTCCGTTCTACTCGCCCCAGATATATTCATAATGTCCGACGAAGTAAGTATTCTCGATAAATAACGGGACCCTGGGGATCATTAGCTTCAGAGTAGACCGACGAGCTCCACTAACGAGATTTCCACCGTAGGCTGATTTCGATTTCGGCGACAATGTCGACAGACCCACGTTCGAGCAGATCCTTGACTTGGACATGGACGAGGAAGATGACCATGACTTTAGCAAGTCAATAGTGTTTGGCTTTCTCGAACAAGCAGAGACAACTTTTGGCAAAATGGACACTGCCATGTGGGTGCCTCCCCATCCTCCAGCCTTCTGTGCGCGCATGGCCAGATGCCCATGACGATGGGTCCCTCCTCGATTCAACCATGTCCACTTGCTGACCAGCCGTCTCTCCACAGGGAAGAAAGGAACCTCCCAGAGCTCTCCAGTCTAGGTCACTTCCTCAAAGGCTCCTCTGCCACCTTAGGCTTCACCAAAGTGAAGGACGAGTGTGAAAAGATCCAGCACTTTGGGCTAAAAAAAAACGAGACGGGTGAAGTTGACGAACCAGACGACGACAGATGCCTCCAACTCATTGGCGAGAGCCTTGCCGAAGCCAAACGAGCCTATGAGATTGTCAGCGCTCTTATGAGGCAGTTCTATGCCGAAGCATAGGCCTTTGCGTAGCACGACACGACTTTCAAAAAGAGAACACACAGATTTGGTGTCGGGAGGCGCAAAGATTCCACGGGCGAGCGAGCGAGCGAGCGGCCCACCTCGGGCTTGATTAGCGACAATTCAAAGGCAGAATGACAGTGCATGGCAAGCATGGATGACAAGATTTTGGATCCGAAAAAGGGCTGCATCTCTTTCCCACTTACTTTTAGACCACTGAATCGAAAAACTTTGCTTGTTCTTCTCCATGAGATTGGACCGAGGAATCAACTGGGCTGGGCTGGGTTAAACGACTGCAACTATTTGGGGAACGTCATGTATGGTGGGACTGACAGAACGGACTCAAATCGCAAATTGTTTGAGGCTATGAGGAGAGAGATCCGAATGGACACGTTCAGCCGCTTCCTAACCCCCGGACTTCTTTTCTGCCAGCTTTGCTTTATCTTGCCATGGTATGGGCTCATTGTCTTGTGTCTTGGACCTCCCAAAATCCATCAGTCTATTTCCCCCCCCCCCTTCGGAACACTCTTGCTGACCATGGAAATCCCACGGCTGGCGCTTCTCTGTAGCCTCCAATCGAAGCAAAGAAAGCGTTCGATTCATCATGACCCCATCCAACCAACCGCGACCTAGACCAGAGACACCACTCGACTCTCTCTCGCTGTCCTATCATATCACGGTACAGGCAGACACCACTTCGACTCAATCGTTTCCCTCACGCTGGGTCGGAGCCTCATTCATCGAAACCCGGCCTTCGTTGGTACCAGAGCCGTCTGCAGCTGGCCGTGTGATCAGCGGCCCGTCTGCGCGCTAGTCGAGAGACTAGTGTCTGCCGTTGCTACTGCTCTCATGTCGATGGTGCTGGTGTTGGTATTGGTATTGGGTTTGGTGCCGAGGAGAGCCACGACCATATCCGTACCCATTCGCCGTCCCGTTCTCGCGACCTTCTCCCTGGAATCCCTCTTGTGCTCGTTGAGCCTGCGTTTGGCCACGAAGCGGACTCCAACTCCAACCCTGCACGTGGCTTGTCGCTCCCACGGCCATGCTTTCCTCTCTGTCCAGACGAGAGGCCGACGAGTCTCGCTCCCCCCAGATAGCTTCGTTTGGGCCGTCTTGCGCTGGAGCCCTGGTGAAGGGTGCCGCCAAAGGAGCGTGTTGTGTGGTGGAGGTTTGGTCTGGTGTGAAGGTTGGTTGACGTTGAGGGTCGCCGTATCCGTGTCCGGCTCCATATCCCGGTCCAATTCCATGACCAAGTCCATACTCTTGTCCATTGCCAGGCTGCTGAACCGTCGCTGCCAACGTCATGCGTTCTTGGTAGAGAGCGCCGGCAGACTGCGGAACCACGAGTTGTTCGCCAGAAGTAACGTCGTGGCCGACACCGCCTTCAGTGAAGAACAGGCTGGACTCTGAAGGCGTCGACCCGGGAGTTGTCGTTACCGAGGCAGAAGACGACGCTTGGACAGTTGGGTATTCCTCGGCGCGTCTCTGAATGCCCCGGGGGTCGCCAGCCTGGGCGAGGAAGGTTGATGTCGTTGGGAAGCGCTGGTGTTGGGGAGGGACTGGATTCCATTCGTCGTCCTCGTACATCAACGCCATGACTTCGGCATCGCTTAGTTCCCGCCTAGGATCCCAGCCCTGGCCCTGGTCCGGTAGACGGTCGGACATCCTCGTCGACTGTGTCAGGGCGGTACTCCGGGGTGTTGAAGGCGTGGCGCTGGAGTTTGACTCGGGAGCCGCAGCGGTGATCGTTGCCGTGGCACCGGGAAGCAAAGGCGTGGTCGCACCGAAGTCCTCAGGATCCGTCACAGTGCCGTCGTCCCTTGCTTCTTCTGCTGGAAGGAGGTTGTCGCGTAGATCGGTCTGTAATGATGACCTTGTGGGTGGGACGGACTCTCGGAAAGACAGCAACTGGCCAGAATTGTCGGGTTGTGGGCTAGGTTGCGAAGACGTGGTGAGTGGTGTCGGTGCCGATACCGGTGCGTCGATTTGTATCGATCCCGAGTGCAGCTCGGTAGGTGAATGGGCGGCTGGTGACGAGGCTGAAGGTGGTGAAGCTCCAGATGGCCGGGTTTGTATACTTATTATTAGTGAAGTACGACGTCCAAGTCGGATTTGAATGACAGCGCTGAAATCGTCATCGGCGGCTGCTGCTGGCGCCTGCAGTCGCACCTCTAAAATCTGATCTGTCGGTTCTCCTTGTGTTTGGTAATGCATCTTCTTCCCGTAGTCCTCGTCGCCGTCCTCGTCTTCATCTTGCGTTGATCCTGGAGAATGCGGCCTGGAATGCGATTCTGCCGGCGAATTTCCACGTGTCAAATGCTCCGATCTTCTAGTCTTGCTACCACTTACTTCTCCCTCGACACCTGCTTGGGGTTCCGTGGTGGTGACGATGTTTTGCTCGCCTTCTTGATCATCGCACGGCGCTGGGGATGGGGGATCATGGGCCGTTTGTGTGTTTGGGCAAAGCGTAGAAACACTTGTTGGCACTGACTGGCTATCTCGCTCGGCTTCCATGCTGATTCCCAGACCGTGAATTTCTTCCTCGCCTTCCGTCATTGGTAGTGGTGTTTGGGATTTCTCGGTTTTCAGAGTGGTCATCTTCGTTGTCCGGAGGCTCAGCCCTGTCGCGTCGCCTAAACACCCACGGCAATGTCCCTCTCGTGGTCTCGAGTCGGAGCTCTCTTTGAAATTTATTGACTGCGTCGATGCGTATCACGGATGCTGGATAAGGAGGCAGATATGCGACCGGCACTCTCAAGGATGACGTTGGCTCGGGCGCAAGGCTGTAGATCAGTGTGAGGAAGGGAACAGAAACAGAAGAAGAGCAATTTCGGCAGAACAGAAATATTGTCTGGAAGGGCAGTGAAGGACAATGAAAGAACGACCTCTCGGCGCTGTCATCACCTAGGTCTCGCGCACGGCGTGGTGGAAGTGCACTGTTTGCGCGAGGCTGAATGCCCCCTGAAAGGAAGGGGACATAGCATTGTGGAAAGCCAACCCCAACCCCACCATTCAACCACTGGCAACATGGAAAAGCGGCAAGAAAAGAAAGAAAGAAAGAATGGAGCGAGCAGCTTTGTGAAGGAAACTTTTGTATTGCTTGTTTGGCTGCATGAAGGTATTGATTGTTTGTCGCTGAAGCCTCCGACGGTTTGACATAGTAGGTGAAGGGCTCGACAATGGAAAGCATCCAAATGGCAACAAAAGCAGCTTAGCTTGATGAAGATGACAAGAACAGGGACAAACTGCCATGGTTCAGTCTCTGGCGAGTCCATCACAGTCGGTCGGATGGTTCCGTGAGGCAGCAGTGGCGGATAAAAAAGCCGAAGGAGCGCATCAGCCTTGAAGAAGAAAAAAAAAAAACCTTTCAATCTCGGGCTAGACACACTCGTTCTGCAAGGGGAAGGAGAGCACATTATTGTATCGAGGCCTCAGAAAAGGAAACGGCACAAAACAGGGCGTTGTTCTTGGAATGCAGCCCTGCCGGCAAACCATCCGGACAAAGGAGGGGGGGGGCCTCCAGGGTGCTGATTGGGGAAGGTGTCAGAGAAAGGTGTGGGAGAAAAAGCATGAGTTTGGCATCCTGGGGACGACGGTTGGTGGCAATCCAGTCCTGCTCCCACGCACCCTTCTCTCGCTGGCCCCGATGCCCTGCCTAGCGAATCCCAGATTCCAGGCCCGGAAAATCTGTCGTGGAGGGAAGGGGTGGCTACTTGATTCCGCCACTAGCTGACCACAAGGTGGCCAACAGCCCTTTCCGGTAGCAACCAGCGCTCGCATCGGAAGGAAAGGATGGATGGACCCTTGACAAAGCATAATCGGGGGCTGTCGAGCTCTGTCGAGCTCTGTCGAATCGTGAGGCGTGTTGGCTTGGGGAGAAGGGGGGGAGGGAGAAAGTGAAAATGACAATGTCGGCGCATCCCCAATGAGTAAGCGAAGACCTGGCGAGGGCCTCGTACCTCGCATCCGACTCGAGTTCGATCCCAGTCTGGAATCTCGACAGGGAACTGATCGGGGGATCCATCCCCCACCAATCGCCTGAAGATTGCGGGACCGAAAAGGCTGAGCTGAGAGCCGTATGGATGCATTTCAGCAGGGAAGCTCGCAAGAGGCCCGCTAGGATGACATGGCTTGATCCAAGAATGGAGTGTCCCAGATCGACCGAAGCGGAAGATCATGGCCGATGAATCAAAACCGGACAAAGTCATAGACTGGGTTGAACTGGATTGGGCAAAGCGACAAGAAACTAATACTTTGTACGTAGTTGTTGCGTGCTCAGCTAAACCCGCTTGAAAATGATCTCCTCGGTTAGTGTTGCCATTTGCCGTTTGACCATATCGACGCCAGAATCTCAAAAGTCCTCAGGTTGCCCACTGTTGCGCCTTGATCGCCGATGTACCCGTGCTTTGTCCACTAGCAGTTTCCCAGCCACTATCTCTCCAGATGCAAGAGCCCCACACCACCCAACTCCCTTGAGGTAAGAGCCCGATTTGTACAGTGCCTCGTATGCCCAGCCTGGATCCGCCTGCCTCCGCCCCATTAATGGACTCGTAGTTATCATACCAGAGTCGGAAAAGGAAGAAAATTGGTATCCGAGATACCGTGAAAGAACGTTGAATAAACATCACAGTTGAGGGGTATCATGAGTAATGACAACACCTCGCGGCGTGCGCAGAGGGTTGGTCTCCCGAATGAGTCGATCCTCCATCAGAATCGCCTCGCCGAGTCCTTTGGATGCTCGGAAAAGGTTGCTCCCAGTGCGGGTCAAGATTCGAAATGTGCTCTACATCACAAATCGCTCTTGTCGGTTATCCTGGACAGCCAGGGGTATGGAGCTCCAATCGGCGGTCATTGGCAGATGGTGAGCCATGTGGGGATGGCGAGGTCTGATGCCGTAGTCTTCAGGCTCGGTGCTCTGAGGCCGTCGGATGCTGCTGCCAGGGTAGTAAAGCGGATGACCACCAAACGCTGGGTCTGGATACGAGTAGTTGTCCAGAGTCGTTGGAGTGGGCAGAGTTCCCGTGCTGGGCGACCCCCATCCCAGCGCTCCCATGTGAGGGGAAGCGTTGCCACTTGCACTGGTTGCGCCCGTGGTTGGAGGCTCCAAGGGCTGTGGCGGACCGTAGTTGGAAGGGTGCGACGTGGTTGGCGGGCGCTGCTGTGGTGCACTGGTGTAGGTCTGGATGGAGTGACTATTCAGTGGAGGGGTCGGGCGCGACGAGTTCTGCTGGTAGTCGGATCGCATGTGTGGAGGCAACGAGTGCGATTGGGGAAGGTATCCATAGTCAGATCCCTGCCGTTGCATCCCATTGGCCATGGGTGGAAGTTCTGAGTTGGGAGAAACTGATAGTGTTCTGTCCGCGGGCGATGCCGTCGAATTCCTCGACGAGCCTGATGTGGATCCGTAAATCGATTGGCTCTGAGGCTGAGTAGTCGATAGTTTGGCGTTAGTCTCAGCTGCTGCTTCCTCAATTGTGCCAGTATGGTGATTCAGATGCCTCGTCAGCGTAGTTCGCCTGGTGAAAGTCTTTTGGCAGTTGGCGTAGGGGCACTTGTACGGGCGTTTGCCAGAATGAATTCTTCTGTGCCGTGCCAGGGAACTCGAGTCGGAAAAGGGCTGTTTAGATGGATCAGTACAATGTATGGTAGCCACGCAGAGATGGGAATGAATTTACCTTGCCACATCGCTCACACATGTGTGGTTTCTCGCCAGTATGAACTCGCTCGTGCACAGTCAAGGCAGATCTTTGAATAAATTGTTTTCCACATCCCGGATGCTCGCAGGCATGAGGTCTGATCCCGCTGTGAATACGTTCTGGGAGCGTCAGGAGGATCCTTTTATGGGACAAGGGGCACTCTTACCGTGTCTGGCGAGGTCACTTCGTCTGGCAAAACCCTTCTGGCATGTACTACACGCAAAGGCTTTGTGAGCTCCTTCGTTCTTGGGTCTAATGGCACCGAAAGTGTCGTCGGTGATGTTGTTATGGTGGGTGTCGTGTCTCGGCAGGTAGCTCTGCGCGTACATCTGCGGAGTATGTTGAGGCTGGCTGATGGAGGCGTAGCCCATGCCATTGGACTGTTGCATGTGGTGGTGAGCCATGGTCGGTCCTTGACTGTGGCTCATGCTGTAGGCGACTCCGCCGTCCATGTGTATGGTTTGCTGAAGTTGACGTCTGAGCTGAGCGTCGGCAGCTGCGGCGTTCCTTGCGTTGAGGAGACCTCCAATGTCCATTCCTCCCTTGGTAGGAAATGGTGGTGGTGGACTCAGGCCTCGCTGGTACACAGCTTTGCTCTGAGGCTTTTGGAATGGATTGTAGTTGAAACGGAGATTGGAGGACTGCATTTTGGAAGCGTCAGCAATGGAAATTGAGAAGAGACGATGGAGAAAGATGGACATTGAGGTGTTGAAGAGCACTCTGGCCCGTAAGGGAACAGTGCTAAGTGGAGGAGGGTCAAGGCGCGCTTCCGCGCAGTATCACATGTTTCGTTGGTCCAGCCCCCATAACAGGTTCGAAGCCGAATGCACAGTCCAATGCTTGACAATAGCCGAAAGAATAGACGAAATATTGATTTGACTTACCTGGTTCTAGATCAGAGATTCGAGGAAGATGTACGACGGAGAGTGTTGGAGGAAGGCAAGTCGAGAAGCGGCTCAAAAGGGCCCCGGCATGCAATCCGGAAGAATGCAGAATACCCAAGTCGAAGGGCAACACAACAGCTGGTATGCCTTGGCAAGCAGCAATCCCTGGCGGAGAATAGTCGGCTACCTCGGGATGGCCAAGGTGACGCAAGACCGTTCTGGTGTTCGGTCTGGGGCAAAATGGAGCCGTTGACGGTCTCGGACTGTCGGAAGTGGTGTAAAGCCAATATTGATGCCCGTTTGGTACAATCAGTTGAGTCTAGGCGGCTCTTGGGGTTCAATATCTGGTTGTCGGAGGGCCTGGATGTTCAATGGGCTGTTCCGCACGCCGACCTGTCCGTTCACACCTCTGGTCGATCGCTAGAGTGTTCAATAGTGAGGGGGCGAAAGAAGAACGACTCGTCACAGCCAATGGGTGGGAGTCGATGGGGGTATTGTGTGCTAGTGGTCCAAGACCTGAGGCACCGTTGGTCTGGTTCTGTGCAAAGGGCGACTCTTGCCTTCTGCAGCACTGATGGTCTGTTGGATCCGAGCGCGTGGAGGAGAAGTATGAAGGATGGACCGACGTTGGAACACGGGCTCCTGGTGGTCTTTGTACTGCTATCTGAGCGGCGGTCCGTGGCGAGGATGCCGGACTCGGGAGGGCGTCTTATGTTGTGCAATCTTGCAGCGAAGGATGTCGCCGAAGCAGCTGATGGGCGTGACCGCGGTGACGGTGATTGACGGTGATGGTGACGTGGGAGCACAGTCCCGACGAGGACTCGAGCGCCGCAATCTCGGACGCAGAGTGGGTGAGGGTGAGGGTGAGGGTGAGGGCTTTCTCGTCGTCAAGGGAGGATTCGGGGAGCGTGGCGGGAGGAGTCATGGAGACGGAGAGGAGAGGTAGACGATGAACGAGGCGAGAGGCGAACGGTTGATTGAGCAACCTGGAGAGCGAGCAGCCGGCTTGTAGAGCAGACAGCGGGGGATGAGGTGGGCTCTGCATGGAATTCACCTTCAGTTCGTCCTTCAGTTGCTGCCTCAGCCCTCACATCACGACTTGAAGGGCGGCGAGTGGTTCGGGGGGGCGCTGACGAATTGAAGCGGCAACCCAAAACGCGGGTGTGGCTTGGCTCTGCCTCGCTCCTGCCTCGCTATGGTCTGCGCTGCTTCGCGCCTGCCTCTAGAGTGCGGTCCGCAGTCTTGTCTGTCTGTCTGACAGTCCTGTCTCTCTCTTCATCGCTCCTTCCTCTCACGTTCACGTCCACGTCCACGTCCATATCCACGACAGTCTCGGTCCTCAGTCCACTCCCAGTACAGTCCAGTCCACTCACAGTCCAGTCCACTCCCAGTCCACTCCCAATCCAATCCCAATCCCAGTCCCAGTCCTCCTTCCCAGAGTCCCAGCTTGACTCGACCGACACTTGCCGTGACGATTGCACTCGTCGTCTCTGGAAACGCGGCCGCCGCCTCCAGCTGCCTCAGACCTCCCACACCCATTTCTGCTGCTCGGATGAAACCGAGCAGCCCTCGTAAGTCGAGTCGCGAGAATTCAGCTCGATTCGCCTCCCCACCCCCCTCGCCACCCCTCTCAGCCAGCTTCAGTCTCAGTCTCCCTTCCCGTCCTGCTCGTGAGGTCAGCACCCGCAACGCAAAAGCGGCCACCCCTGTTTCCAGTCAAACTGTCATTTTACCCTTCAACTCAACCTCGACGTCCCGACACCGACCGTGATCGAGCCAGAGCTCCCAGCTCTCTCGCATTGACTCCTGAAATCCTGGGTCTCGCCGCATGAACCCGTGCTCTTTTGTTGTTTTCCACTGTCATTGCTCCCTGTCTGCTGGCATATCGCGTCTCCAAAGAGGAGCCCTCAATCACGCCTCCTATACTGACTATCCCCGATTCGGCCGGAAACAAGGCCAGACGTCCAGTATAGCATCCGGTCGGTGACATGCTCTTAGCCGTATGGCCGGCGTGAGTCCCGACCAGCTCTTATTCTCCTGTCCGTGGCTTGTGAACTTCCACATGGTCCCTCTAGAGAAGTCTCGACGTCTGCCCGACACCCCTCGGTTTCACCCTTTTACCGACTGGGCGATTCTTGTATCCATATACCGCACACTCTTGCCTTGGATCCTTTGGGGGATGGACTCGGCCTGGGTCTCGTGCAGTCCAATGGCAGAACCGCTAGACACGGCAATCCCGTCAAGATGATCAGAAATTTATCCCAAATATCCCAATCATTCAAGACCAGGCAATTTGTACGCATTGACGCTGTCAGAAACAGAATCTCGGCCGTCTCACCACCCTCCTCTTGCCAGTTTACCCAGACACACGTCCTTCGCCACCGTGACGTCTTTCCTACAATGTCCGCTGAGATTGTCGGTGCTGGCTAACGTTGTCTGGGAGAGTGGTCAATCTCTGGGAACCGATTTCCGTTTCGCAGAGCTTGATCGATGGCGAGGTGGCGAGGACGAGATTGCTGATCCCAAGTTAAGTCAATCAGGTGAGCTTTGCTTCGCCCCCCGGGGGGCACTGTCCAGTTCTTGTTGATACCTATTTGTTTGTTTGTTTGTCGGTCGTGCGTTTTGTCGTCGTTGTTTATCCCATCGATGATGCCCAGACCTCAGGTGACGACGGGTTAATGTTGTCGAGATCCTGTTCAGGTAGTTTGTTTCTAGGCACTCCGTCCCCCCAGTGTTGTACTTGCCCAGGTGTGTTTGCATTTGCAGCTGCTGCAGCCAGACGCAAAGCTCAATCCCTCCAAAAGCAACCTCCTTTCTCCCGAATTCGTCTCCGGTCGACAAGAACATAGCGTGCTCGAGGTCGAATCATCCAGATCTGTGGATCGTTTCTACCGCTCTTCAAGACCCTCAGGGTGAAAAAAAGCTCGGGTCAATAAATTTCGATTGAGGCGGCCCTGAAAAATCTACCCAAGATGGCCGGAATCTTGCTCCGTGATCTCGCCTACGCTGACAGACACGCTCGTACTAATTCTCATCACAGCTTGATCTTGACCAGACCAAAATCCCTTGTCCAATGAATACCTGCACCACAGTCCCCCATGGAGAATAGTCCTTTTGTTGAAAACGAAACAAAACACAGCACATGAGTAGACATGCACAAAAGGACAGGCAACGGCCCCCGCTTGCTGGAATTCGCCTGACAGGCACTGTCGATAAATTCGAGAGGGATAATCAAAGAGGGGGAAAAAAAGACTCAAAATCCGGAAGGTACCACCTTTTCTTGCCTCCCTGTCCTTGCCATCATCCTTCTGTTCACCAAGGTGCGGCAGCCCAGTGAACGTCGTGTCGAGTGAGTTCCTGACCGATCCCAAGCCCACCCAATCGCCACCGTCCTGAATTGCAATACCAGAATCACCCCCTCTCACTCATCACGGGCTCTCTTCCTCGGTCAATCGTCCTCCTCGCCCTCTTCGACATCCTCCTCCCTGCTTCTCAATCCCGTTCCATTCCCCTCTCTTGCGGCCGCCCGACTCGCTGCCCTGGCCTCGTGGATCCGTGCAATTGCCCGGTGCGTCTTGGCCAGCCTCTTGTAGTCACCGGTCCGCTCGTACTCATCGGCCAGCTGCTTGTAGCACTCAAGCGCGTGCACACCATATTCGCGCTCGCGCCCTTGCTGCTGCGATGCCGGCGACAGGCCGTCGATGCTGCGGCGGGCACGCTCGAGTTCCTTGACCTCGGAGGCGACGGATTCGTTGTCCTTCCCGCGGTGCGCCACGCGAGATCCATGACCGTTGGGGTCGGCGGCGTTCAGCCCGGTGGCGGGGCTGACGAGGTCGTCCTCCGGGTCTGCCGAGGTTAGAAGGTCGACGAGCTCGTCAATGGTACCAACGAGTTCCTCGAGCGCCGTCCAGAGCGCATCGTCGGGCTGGTTGGCGATGGTTGCGAATAGGTCGAGCAGCTCAGCGATGAACACCTTGCGGCTTAGTGCTTCGTTGGCCGTGAACGGCTTCGCCTTTAGGATTGTGTTAAGCCCCCCGATAATCTCCGTCTCGATCAGCTCCAGGTCCTCGCTCAGTGCCCATTCACTGATGATCATGGCCTGCAGCACTTCGACCGCGACCCTGCGCAGCCCCTCGTGCATGCTCAGGCAGAGGTTGATCACTGGGCTGACTAGGCTGGGTACGTACTGCACCTGGTACCCGCCTAGTTTGCGGATATTGTACCGTCGCTGGTCGTCGGTCGTGGCCTCCCACCCTAGGCTTTCCCACGATCGCCGGAGGAGATCCGCTCCGAATTGGCGAACGTCGCCCGCGATCTTCCACACTGCGCGCCGTTTTTGCTCGGGAAACAATTCCAGCGTCAATGCCGGAGACGAGACGAGCGCTAGGAGCGTGTCGAGGTACGACTTCCACAGCTGCATGTCGAAACTCTCGGCTTCTTCGGGGGTTGGTAGGTAAGAGGAGGTCAAATACGTGGAAAGATGGCTCAAGATTGTCAAGGCCGACGAGTGATGGTAGATGTGGAGGCTAAGCCAGGTCGAAGGCCACGCGTCGTTCTTCAGCAGCGAACGCAGCACAGTGAGGGTAGACAGAATGTAATCTGACAGGTCTTGACCTTGTAGTTTGAGGCTCGACGGAGGTTGCGTTTTGGCGATTGTAGAAATGAGGGACGAAAGCTCGAGGAGGTTTTCGTCGAACTGATCCTGGCCGTCGGCGGATTTGGTGGTCAAGGGATACGAATCGGAGAAGAGTAGAGACAGAGATCGTCGTTTGGCGGCAGGCTCGTTTGCGATGGTCGTGTAGGCGGATATCAATTCTGGCATGAACTCATGGAGATGGGCGGACGGCGAGCGCGTGAGTTCGGCGACGACCGAGCAGCAGAGCCGAACTTGTTCGTGCCAGTTGTCTGTCAAGTTGTTGGGAGTCCAATATGGCGAGAGCCATCTGACACAGCTCTTGACCAACACTTGCTTGTCCACCTCATCGACCCAGATCTGGTCCATCCGAGCGTAGTTCAATATCAGAATTAGCCTGTACAAGACCAGCTTGCCGGAGGCTTCGTCACAGGAGTCAATGAATTCCACGGCCACGTCGATGACTTCTTCCTTGCTGAAGGCAGGGAGGAGTTCGGGGAGCCAGGTGTGGAAATTCTGCACCAGAAGGGTCTTGCTGCCCACCAAGGCGGCCGTCTCACTGCGCATCATCATCTGCAGCCCGAAAAGGATGGCTTGCATGTCTTCCTTGAAGGTGGATCTTTTCTGGTCGTTTTCCTTCGACTGCGAGCCAAACCGCCTCTGTTGGTAAGAGGCAATGACGATCTTCATGAACTTGTCGCCCACCTTGAAAAGCGCCCTCATGTCACGTGCGCTCTGGGGATCCGACACACTTTGTAGAAGTCGAGTGAAACTACGGATCAGGCAGGAGGCGGCGTAGGGGGAGCGGAAACTGTTCTCGGTGTACTGCTCCACGAGAGGTCCTAGGTTGTACCGTCTGTCATGCACAATGCCCAGAACCCAGACGATGTCGTTGAATATTAGGTCCTCGAACTTGGATTCCCCAGACTTATGCACGAGGACGCCAAACAAGGCATCCAGGACATCCTTGACCTGCTTGACGATCTCAATTTCTGGCACAAAGGTTAGCTTTTGCAGTATGTCCAAAAGCTGGACTGAAGTTTGATGTTTCCAGTTGATCAAACTAGCCAGCGTTCGATCTTGAGAATACTCTGTACTGCAAAGAAGGGTATCAACGTCCAACGAAGCAATGATGGCCGTAGCTCCCTCATGGATGATCTTGTACTTGGAGTTGTTCCAGGGCAGTGACAGATAGGCCCCACGGCCTTGTACGATACTCGAGGTGACTTTATCGTACGCGTGCAGGATCAGCGAGTGTTTGCCATCGGTCATAAAGGCCTGATTGTCCCAAAAGGGCATCCACGCCAATGCGAATGGGAAATCTGGAGCATCTGCAATGCTGAGGACCAGGTGGCTGTCAGGCACCTTCGCAGTCGGTATTCGAAGACAAAGCGTCTGGTCCCAGGCTGACGCAAGCTCCACGGCGTTCGTCCGAAAGGCTGTCACGCCCGCCCCGTTCGAAGAAGGATATATGCAGTGTTCGACTCGTCTTCCGTTGGCATCGCGAACCTCCAACGTTAGCTGCAAATTTTCTAACGAGTGCGCTTTTATCGGTGCAACGCCCACATCCGGGTGAGATAAATGGGCTCCTTGGGTTATGACTGCTTTATTTAGTCTCAGATAGATGTCAGATCTGGGTTTAGACGGTGCTTCTGAGAAGCCCATCTTCTGTGTTTTGGTGACGAGGTGCAGGGAGGTCGGTTTGTTCTTGATGAGCGAGTCTGCGTCCGGTGCGGAGAAAGGCGTGAGGGTCAAAGAGACGCGGCTCAATCGAGGGCATATGACATGATTTTTGCCCGAACTGTTTAGAAGTTGGGCTATCAAGGGATCGGTGCCACGGAGATTTTCGTCTTCTCGTGGCGATACAGTCCATATCATAAGACTTTCCTCGTGAGGCTGGTCGTCTCTGATGATGCGAGAGACGTCCATTACTCCAACGCCTATGGTGCGAGGTACCGAGGGAATAGGACCTTTCGACGGCCCCTCCTCTTGCTCATCTTCGGGAATGCCAGGAGTCGGGGACCTGTCTTGAGCTTGAGGTGTCGGCCTCCCGTTCTGGCCAGGTTGTCTTTCAGAATTCTTCCGCTTCCCAAACATCGCGCTCGATCTACGACGACTCAGGGACAGCTGTCGTTGGCCGAGAAGTGTTCCATTTCTGGAAGGAGTTCGTTCCGGGGCACGCTTACGCGCTTTCCGAGGAGGTTCTGGAATCACCACCTTAACGACCAACAACAACCGCCCATCAGTACTGATATCTCTTGTGCTGAGGTCCGAGAGGAGTGTCTTTATCCTGGCGGAGGCCACGGAGCTGTATGTCTCCGAGAATGAAGCAGTGGCGCCGTCGGGCGCCGTCTGATAAAGGGCAAGACTTAGAGTGACGTTGTCCAAGTCTGAGCCAGAGACTGATGTGACCTCAACCAGGCAGTGATGGAGCGAGGTCACCTTGGACTTTTCCAAGGGTGCGGCGTTTAGCACGCTCATGACAGACTGCAGCTTGGCCATCTCAATCGCAGAGTCTTGTGCAGTCAATAGTCTACCTTGGTGGGTGGAGTCCCGTACAATGACCTCGCCGCTCAGCATCTTATTGCCGCGAACCAGGTCCCAGACTGCTTGGTCCCTCACTCTCAGCCTCTCCTGCGTTGTGAGAACATCGTTGAGTAGTTCCCTCCTGGCATAGTCGAGTCGCGTTGTGATCTCAGACATGTAATCGAGGAGAAGATACTCCCGGCGCAGGACCAGGTCCGGGAGATGTAGAATGTACCATTCGCGTAGACAAGACGAGATTTCATCGACCAACGGCTCGGTGGATGATGTTGGGGATTCATCGCCGATCTTCAGCATGGGGACAGGAGCGGTTGGCTTGTGGTGGCCGGGCTGCATGGGAGGATGTGCCTCTGCGCCCAGCTGTTCTCGAATTTCAATACAGCATTTTGGGAAGATACCCGAGAAGACGCGGGCATCGGCAGCAGAGCGGCTACCGGGACTCAAGGACGACAGCAAGGTGGGCGGTGCGACCAGATAACCCCGACACCAGGAGCCATCCTGGCCGCCCTCCTCGATGACATAGAGCTGATCACCGATCTGAAGAGGCAGTTCGGCGGGGGACGAAGATGGCTGGAAAGGATAGATGGCTACCGCATAGGACAGAGGCAGCGGCTTCCAGGGCATGTTAACAACGAATTGGAGAGAGTGCTTGATGGCAGTTGCTGGAGATGCGGCCGTGTCAGGTCAGACTGGCCGGAGCCGTGGCCGTAGGATGATCTGTGGGCCGCGTCCAGGGGCAAGCACGATCGATATCGTTTGCGACATGAACATCCAAAGGCTGCCGAAGGACTGGCTTGTGAAGTCCCGGGAGATTGTGGGATTGCCGATGCGGGAGTGGTTGAGGTGCAGCAGAGGGTGTGGTAAGAGATGTTGTCTGTTTGGGTTTGAGGAGAATCTCATAAATTTTTTCCCTCCAAAAGACGCGTGTTGGACAGCTCTCAGCCGTTGTTGATGGCGCCGCGGCGGCAGGGAACTTGGAACGGGCAGATCACTGGGCAACGGGCGGTGGGCGGTTGGTGGGCGGGCACAGGCCACTGAATGTTGGTACGGAGTCCCCAGGGCCTAGGTAGGTATGACAGCCACCAGCTTACTTAACAAGTAGTACGGCGTACTTGGGTGACAGGATCTGGTAGTACGGTAGTGGTGCCCAATTTACTGCGGTACAGGCAGCTAAGTACTAAGTAGATAAGGCGGCCCCCCAGGTGAGAGACACAGGTACCTAAATTGGTGGTCAGCACACAATGCATGCAGAGGTCAGGCCAGGTTGGTCAGGCCAGGGCAGCCAGGTCAGGTCAGATCCGGAGTCACTCTACTACTAATACTTACTGGTACTTACCCAGTACTGGGTAGGTTAGACTCAGCAGGCTTCCGCGGGGGTCATTCCAGAGCGTTAGGCGCACGTTAGGCGCAGACGGCATGACAGGCCAGGCCCCGATCTGGTTAGCTTCGGGGTCCTTGGCGCGATGCATCAATCTCAAGATTTGGACATCCTGATTCCGTCCGTAGCGAGGCGATGTAATAATACTCCGTACTATGTACTCCATAGTCCCTCCTCCAGACTTGCGAGCCGACCTGTCCGGAGAAATCATACTGGTGTGATTTACTCATACAGACATCCATACCGCCAACAGAGGGCACGACGCCATCGACGCTTTCGATTCTTTTCACCTCCATTTCATTGCTTCCATTCCAACCCAGCTCACCCGCACCATGGAGGCTGTCGTCAACGTCCTCCTGGACTCTTTCCCGGGCCTAGCCCTCCCTCCCACGCTCTGTATACCCCTGCCAGCCTCTTCGACCACTGCGAATCTTCTCGCGTCGATCACAGCGCTGCTGCCTCGCAATCTTCCGGAGAACACCCGCCTGATTCTCACCTCAGCCGCCAACCGCCCTATCTACGCCTCCTCGTGCATCACTCTCGCCGACATTGCACTGTCTTCATCATGTTGTTGGAACACAGACAGCAACATTCTGCCCCTCCGACTGTCGGCCCCACTGGTCGGTGGCAAGGGGGGCTTTGGCTCTCAGCTCAGGGCCGCTGGTGGCCGCATGTCCTCCCGCAAGAAGCGCCAAAATGCCGAGCTCGCAACCGGTAGTGCTCGCAATTTAGATGGACGGAGGCTACGGACCATCACAGAAGCCAAGAACCTGGCCACCTACCTGGCTACCAAGCCAGAGATGGACAGGAAAGAAAGGGAGGAAAGGCGCAAGAGATGGGAGCACGTCATTGAAATGGCCGAGCAAAAGGAAGCGGACATGCGTGCTGGAAAAGGCCCGGATGGTCGCCGCAGGGGGCTTAGCGATGAATGGGTAGAGACGAAGGAAGAGGTCGGGGAAAATGTCCGAAATGCGGTCAAAGTGGCCATGCTGGCCAATGCGGATGTGGAAAAGGCATCTGACAACTCAGCACATGATGGAGATAGCAGTGGAGGTGGAGGATCTGCTCCTGGAAGCGACGACGACGACAGCGAGGTGGGAGAGGCGATGGAACTAGACGCAGAGGAGATGTCAAGGCTGACCACCGAGGCAGAAGCTGGAGATGCAGATGCCATTTGGGTCCTCCAAAATCAACTCAAGATACCCTCATCCCTGTTGCCGAAGCCCAACCAGCAGCCCCGACGGTTCGCCGGCTTCGACGACGACGAAGACGACCTTTCCAGCAGCGACGAAGACGACCAGGTGGGTGGGAAAGGAAAGCAGAAGCGAGTTGATGATTGATAGATGCTGCCAATTGCTGAGACTGCAACACTGCCTCGCATGTGTGTTTCCGCCTCCCGTTTGTTCTCGTCGCCTCTTTTCCTTACGTTTACGTCTTGAACTCTCGAGTCTTAGCCAGGCCAATGACGGTGCAGGGAATTAATTACCCATATCGCAGGCGGATATCCGCGGCGTGCATGAAGGCGCTCCCGCAAACACGAGTGCTAATGGAAGGCCGACCCTATCTTGTCGTCTACACTTGACATTAGGGATAAAAGAATGAATTTATGACTGATGCTCTCTATCATCTCCGCTCTGTCGCTCTGCGGTCCCGTTGAAAAAGTGAACATTGGGTCTGTATTTCTCTCTCTCTCCTACCGCTGCCTCCAGTCTCAGTTTCAAACCGGCATCTCAGGCCATGGCCATCACCGCCTTCGCCCTCGTCGCCCTCACTTCCCTTTCTCTCTTAACATTCTACAAATTTATCCTCCAACCCCTTCTCTTCGGGCCCCTCCGCCACATCCCCTCCGCCCACTGGTCGATCCCAATATTCGGTGACACATGGATCGCCTACCAACGATACCGGGAGCGAAACAACCGAGTGACCTCTGCCGCACACCGCCAACATGGAAGTGTGGTCCGAATGGGCGCCAACGAGCTAAGCGTTAACTGCGTCGACGGTGGCATAAGGGTAATCTACTCTGGCGGCTGGGAGAAACATGCTTGGTATCCGCAACGTTTTGGGTATGTCCTCCTCGTCGTCCCCGAGATCAAGGCTTGCTCCGCGATCTGAGGATTTACGTCCTCCAGATTACTGACACCAAGCGCTCCTTAGGTCGTATGGGTGAGTATGAGAGCCGGTGCCACGGCTCAGGTAACCCGGTCCCAAAGTCCGACGGCACTGAAACTTCAGCAGCGTAATGAACATGTTCTCCACCATCCACCATGTTCCCCACGGTGTGAAAAAACGCACCATGGCCAACATTTACTCGAAGTCCTATATTGCCTCGTCAGCCCAAGTCGCCGCAAACTCGCACACTCTCTTCACAACCCGGTACCTGCCAATTCTCGAAAACCTTTCTACAACCTCAGAACCCACCGATGTGCATTCTCTCAACAATGCCTTCGCCATGGACTTCATGTCTGCATACCAGTTTGGATTGCAAGCTAGCACAAACTTCACCCAGGATGTTGCGACCCGCAGGAGCATGATGCATCAGTACCATTGCCGTCGGGACTACGAGTTCTTCTCCGCCGAGGCTCCATGGCTGAAAAACCTTACGCGAAAGCTCGGATGGAACCTTGTGCCGCATTTCGTCGACGAAGCTAATGCCATCCTCGAAAACTGGAATGCCGACATGTGTCGCGCCGCGGACAGCTACCTCTTGCGTGCCGAGAGCAATCCCGCGCCATATGCCGGGGACGACCCAGTCGTGTACCGGCAGTTCAAATCCGGGTTGACAAAATTACGCGAGAAAGACCCATCGGCAGGAAAGGCCATTTCGGAGCAGGTGATCCTCCCGACCATCCGTCATGACAATCTTGATGACGAGAACGATACCACAACAGCTGAGATATACAGTGAGATGCTCGACCAGTTGGGCGCGGGCCACGAAACTTCGGCCATCGCATTGACCTACCTGTACTGGGAAATGAGCAAAAACCCACAGCTGCAGCAGCAGTTGCGTCAAGAAGTGCTCACACTGACGCCCGCGATCGTATGGCCGATGCCAGCAGCACTCGACCTGAAAAATTTCAAACTCCCTAACCCCAAACAAATCGACGCTCTTCCTTTGTTGAATGCCATCGTCTTAGAAACCCTGCGCCTTCACACACCCATTCCGGGCACAGAGCCACGCATTTCCCCCCACGTGCCCGGCGGCAGCACTTTGGGCTCTTACTCTGGGATTCCAGGCGGTGTCCGAGTGTCTTCCATGCCGTACACATTGCATCGCAATGAGCATGTGTTCCCGGAGCCGGAGAACTTCATCCCCTCACGCTGGCTGTCGTCTCATACCTCTGAAGCTCATCTGAAGGAAATGCACCGGTGGTTCTGGGCATTTGGATCGGGCGGACGCATGTGCATTGGTAGCCATCTAGCAACGCAGGAGATCAAACTCTTGGTCGTTGCGATATATTCTAACTGGACGACGGAGATTGTCGACGACGAGGGAATTGAAGAGGTCGACGCGTACACCACCAAACCGCAGAGTAATCGGCTGATGTTGAGGTTTCAGCATGTTTGAAATCAGCCTTATGACTAGTGTAGGCCGACCAGCACCACAGAACGATGCCGTAAGACATGCATGCACAAGCCTGAATTGTGAAAGGATTACCAATGAACTGACGTTACTCGAATTCTGTAAATGTTGGTGCTTATCCTTGGCGCTACCTCTACAAAGTAGTACACGAGATACTCCGTACCGCCCTCCACAAGGCTCTATTCGCTACTCCATCGCGGCTGCGAGTGACCGAGGCCGTCCTTGGCGTCCAGCCCAGGACACTGATTTGCTATTCGTCCGAGAACAGCTAGGTAACATGATCAATGTTTAAGCTGATACTCCGACCTGAGAATATCCAGTGATGGTCTCCTCATTTCCCAAGAGGACGCGAGATTCCCGAGTGCGTGGCAAGGCTGTTGACCTGGAACTCCTCCCCTCGCGCACTAATGAAACTGGGCATCCAGGCATCTAGGCATCGGAGGGCCGAGGGGCGACGGCGTGGAACTGTAGAAACCGATCGAAAGTCGGAGACGGAGATGCCAAGCCCTTTTCAGCCTTTTCGCCGCAGCTACGCGGCGGGTGCCAATGACTTGGGCGCTTTTCACCAGGCTCGCCGTATCCTGCGCTCTTCTTCTACCAAGGAACAACGCTGACTGCGATAATAAAACACCATCTTGAATAATACATACTATGATCGATTGATTGCCTGCGCCTGGCACCAAATCTCCCCACTCGAGACTCGCAGTCTTTAAATCCGCTCTTGCCCCCTGCCTTCACTCTCCGACCTTTTTACTCCCGAAACCTTATCCACCACTGACAAATCTTGAGTTGTCGACGGCCTCAAACCGAACTCATCGTCCTTATCCCTTTCTCTCGAATCCCCAGCCGTGGTGTCAGCGTAACCTCATCACCTCTCTCACTCTCACACATTCACACGGCCCATAGCCTTACACCGCCAACATGGTCAAAGATACAAAATACTACGAGATCTTGGGGGTCAGTGAACAATCAACCATTTTCAGCCACGGCGATGCAAAGAACCCAGATCTAACATAACGCCTTAGGTCGATCCCACCGCCACCGAGGCTCAGCTCAAATCAGCCTACAAAAAGGGTGCTCTCAAACATCACCCAGGTGAGACATGGCCAGCAGCCTATGCAGATCGCCCTCGGCTCTAACTTAACCAGATAAAAATGCCCACAATCCGGACGCCGCCGAAAAATTCAAAGACCTCTCCAAAGCCTACGAAGTCCTCTCCGATCCGCAGAAGCGCGGCCTCTATGACCAGTTCGGCGAGGAAGGCCTGGAACAGGGAGGGATGGGCGGCGGTGGTATGCCCGCTGAAGATCTGTTTGCACAATTCTTCGGCGGCGGCTCTGCCTTTGGCGGTATGTTTGGGGGCGGCATGCGTGAATCCGGCCCGAAAAAGGCCAGAACCATCCACCACGTACACAAGGTTTCGCTCGAAGACATCTACCGTGGCAAGGTCTCGAAACTGGCGCTCCAAAAATCCGTCATCTGTGCTGCCTGTGACGGCCGAGGAGGCAAAGAGGGCGCAGTTAAGACCTGCACGGGTTGCAATGGCGCGGGCATGAAAACCATGATGCGTCAAATGGGTCCCATGATCCAACGATTCCAGACCGTATGCCCCGACTGCCAGGGCGAAGGAGAGACGATCCGCGACCGAGATCGGTGCAAACGCTGCATGGGTAAGAAGACGGTTGTCGAGCGTAAGGTGCTTCACGTCCATGTCGACCGCGGCGTCAAGAGTGGTCATAAGATCGAGTTTCGCGGCGAAGGCGACCAGATGCCCGGCGTCCACGCGGGAGATGTTGTTTTTGAGATTGAGCAGAAGCCGCACGCGAGATTTCAACGCAAGGATGACGATCTGTTTTATCACGCCGAGATTGACCTTCTGACCGCGCTGGCTGGCGGGCAGATCTATATCGAGCATCTCGACGATCGATGGTTGACAGTCAACATCTTCCCCGGTGAACCTATCACTCCTGGTAAGTTGTACAATCTTCTACCTCTGGCTGGTCAGCTTTTGGAAGAGGCGCGGCTAACCCGTCCCAGGTGCTATCAAGGTGATCAAAGGTCAAGGCATGCCCACTCTCCGCCACCATGACTTTGGCAATTTATACATCCAATTCGATGTCAAATTCCCCGAAAAGGAACATCTACAAAATCTTGAGCTTCTGGAGAAAGTGCTGCCGCCACGGATGCAACAGAAACTCCCACCTTCAGATGGAATGGTGGAGGACTTTGACCTGGAAGAGGTCGACCCGCGCCACCAGGCACGTGCCCGTGGAGCCAACGGCATGGACGATGATGATGAAGATGGTCTCCCTCCTGGCGCAGAGAGAATGCAGTGCGCATCCCAGTAAAGGGCCTGGGAGACAGCGACAACCGAGAGCGAACACACGAATGTGCCACGACATGAGATAAACGAAGAGTCAGAGAAACGCGATGAGGTGACAAGCACCGAGGTGCGAATGCCTTGGGTCATTTGGGAGCGTGGGGTTTCACGCAACTCAATCTCTTCGTTTTACTGGGGCATCAGCATTAGAAGGCGTCTGGACTATTGACTGGGTTTGGCCATACAGGATCTGGACCGGCGTTCAGTGGGGGCACGCGAGCCATCGAAGACGTGCTCGGTACTCGGAGCTGCACACAAGCTGCACCCACAGGTGGCAGGTGTCCAAGCGAGCTATCGAAGACGTTCCCGGTACTCGGTGCGGCACGCACAGCTGACGGGTATGCAGGCGGCCCACTGGCTTTGGCTGGATCTGGATGGCATGGACCAAATCGGCCAGGGGTTGCGACCTGCGAGGGCATTTCCGGCTTTAGATGGCCTTGTTTTGCATGATAGATTGCGGCCTGGAATCGGAATGGTTTCACTCGCAATGCGCTGTGGTGTTTTGGGCAAAGGAGGGCGGCAGATGCCGGTGAGCGAAGCGGCCAGAACAGTCTGCTGGAGTATTCGTTTACTGTTTAGTATTACGATGAAATTGGAGGACGACGAAAATGAATTCTGTGCGAGTTTAGCTACGGCACTCGGATTCTACTATTGTACGTGAGATGTCCTCGACCTGCATGTCAACCTAACCTCGTCTGGTGTGCTCTCCCTCCTTGACGAGTACTCTCACCTGAACCTCGCATCCTGTGAAACCAGGCCTATACCCCCCTTGGCTCGTGTAGTCGAGTGAGGGAGTCGTCGGTTAAACAATCCGCAAAAGGAGGCCTCATGTGGCTTATTGATCCCTCACGTCACCCGCCATTATTCAATAGTAGCCTGGATCTTGCAATTCCTGTGGTTTCTTCTGTCATTTTTGCAGCGGCGATCCTGGCGAGAAGGGGTGTTTGGAGGCGTCGGCTGCGGATAGCGACCGGGTCTGGTGTGAGGCAGCATGTCGATGGGATCATTATGGTGTGAATCACGTCAGCTTTTAGCCCGGAGCCAGGCTGAAGGAGCAAGGGTGGTGATTGGACGGGAGACAGGACGTTAGCGAAAGGAAGCGCCAGTCGCGTTGTGAGATGGAGGAGAAGCTTTGGCAGCGGTGGACCGGCACTGCAGTGGAGTCCCAAGGCCAGGGCCCGGACAGGACCCAGGCACTTGAGTCGTTTGACGGGAAGAGAAGCATTGCGAAGCATAATCGCCGAGCGCTCGTTTGATGGGAAGAGAAGCATTGCGAAGCATCATCGCCGAGCTCGTTTGATGGGAAGAGAAGCATTGCGAAGCATAATCGCCGAGTAGTTGAGCACGCCATTTTGCTCCTGTGAGAGCTCCTCAGAATATCCACCCGGCAAGGCTGCTCCCGCCGAGTCCAGTCACACAGCGCCCGTGTCCGTGCCCAGTGCCCACGACATGCACTGCACGCACATCCGAGGAGAGCTACGGGCGTGCGTGGCGCCTGCCTCTCCGCGCCCACAGTTAGCAACTCCCCACAGAATGGATTGTCGCTGTACCTGGAGTTTGGTGCCTGTGGAACAATGGACCAGTCGTTCAATCATCGCCTACAGAGTAGGAACAGAGTATCAGCAAGGTTCCTTGTTTTCCTCCCTCAGGCGACCACGCAGTCCCCCAGGGGGGTACCCCGGTGGCATTGCGGCCCTTCGAACGAACGAGATGTACTCCGGAAGTATGTAACTAGGATTATTCTCAGTCCTACGGAATACGGAGTCCTGCTCGTGTCTGGCCTCGCCTCGTGACGCCACTGTGCTTTGGTCAATTCTTAATCCTTCCCTCCCACGCTGTCGACGCTCTGACCTGTCTCTCCTTCCGCCCTCCACTCTCCACCCAGCCATGACGCTGATGGCTCCATAATCCATTACGTTCCTTGGTGGAAGGCCAAGCCTGGGTCGGGATTTTTTTCGCCCTTCCCGCGCCGCCTCTCATCACGCCTTCGATTGCACCATCGACAGGGAGCCCAATCTGTTGGTATCCCCCGTCCCTCCACCATGACCCCTTGAAAATTCTCTCCCGCATGCCATCCCTCTTCTCATAGTCTGCCGCCGTTCATCTTACTACTGGCTTGTTCCGTCCCTCCATCGATCCAGATCTCCCTCGGTAACAGGCTTGGAACTCCACATGCACCGGGCTGGAACTTGAAAAGGCGCTGGTTCATCGGCTGTCGGGAGTCGGTGGTTTTGTCAATGCGCGGAGACTAGCATGAACATCAAGAGTCTTTTTGATATAAGTATATCCCACCACTTCTCTCTCCCGTCGCCCTTCCTCCTACAAACACAAACACGGCGCCACTCAGTCTTCTCGGTCGCTCCCGTCTCAGAGACCGCCTGATTCATTGCAACCCCTGCCTGGCGAGGTGGTACGGACTGCACTGTCACACTTGCTTGCAAGACCCTAGCTGCACCGCACAGCTTGGTTGGAGTCTTCTCTCAGCCACTGACCACTCTGATCCTGGTCCTTTTTCTGCCGTCCTCTCTCTCCTATCGCACGCCTTGGCATCACCAACCACCTGTCGCCTCACCCCGTGGTTACGAAATAGAACTAGGGTCCAACCAAATTACCCACACCGCCAGATAACAGCCTCCGCCAGTCTGCTCGCCCATCCTTCTCATCATCAGCCTCCGCCCTCTTCACAATCCGGCTGCACATCCACTCCCAGCTTCCGCCTCACCTGGCAGACGTGAATATGGCCTCAAGCTCTACCCAAGTTGGCCACGGCATAGCCAAAGTCCTTCGCCTCAAGCTCGATCAACATGGCCAGAAGGATTCTTTGACACGTGGTGAATCCACCTATTCGGTTAATACCGCTGACACATACGTCGAGGAAGAGCCCAGAACCATCGACTGGATCAAAGAACTGATTCCCTCTCCTCACGATCTATTTCTCTACGTCAAGAGTCTCTTCCCCTTCCTCAGCTGGATTGGAAGATACAATTTCCAGTGGCTCATCGGTGATCTCGTTGCAGGCATCACCGTCGGTGCTGTCGTCGTTCCCCAGAGCATGGCCTACGCCAAATTGGCTGAACTACCGGTGCAATTTGGTCTCTACTCTTCCTTCATGGGCGTTTTGATCTACTGGTTTTTCGCCACCTCCAAAGATATCACGATCGGTCCCGTCGCTGTCATGTCTACCATTGTCGGCAACATCGTCCTCAAAGTCGAGGCTGAGCATCCGGAGGTCCCAGGCTACGTTGTCGCATCGGCCCTAGCTATCATTTGTGGTGCCATTGTGTGCTTCATTGGTCTCGTGCGATGTGGTTGGATTGTCGACTTTATTCCATTGACCGCCATTTCCGCTTTCATGACCGGTTCTGCCATCAGCATTGCAGTTGGTCAGGTACCAAACCTGATGGGCATCAAGGTTAAAGGCTTCAACACGCGCGCATCGACTTACTTGGTCTTTATCAATACTTTGAAGTATCTCCCTCACACCAAGCTTGACGCAGCCCTGGGTCTGACCGCGCTCTTCCTGCTCTACGTCATCCGATATATCTGCAACTTCTTGGCAAGGAAGTTCCCGAATCGCTCCAAGACGTACTTTTTCATTGCTACTCTCAGAACCGCATTCATCATCCTTCTCTACACCATGATCAGCTGGCTGGTCAACCGACATCATCGGAAGAAGCCCAAGTTTGCCATCCTCGGAAAAGTGCCTCGTGGATTCAAGAATGCTGGTGTGCCAACCATCAACACCGAAATCATCAGCTACTTTGCGAGTGAAATTCCCGCCTCGGTCATTGTCCTCCTCATTGAGCACATTGCCATTTCAAAGTCCTTTGGTCGCATAAACAACTATACCATCAATCCGTCTCAAGAGCTTGTTGCCATTGGCGTCACCAACTTGCTGGGCCCGTTCCTAGGCGCGTATCCCGCCACCGGATCCTTCTCAAGAACTGCTATCAAGTCCAAGGCTGGTGTCCGAACTCCGTTGGCTGGTCTCATCACCGCAGTTGTCGTCCTTCTCGCCATCTATGCCCTTCCGGCTGTTTTCTTCTATATTCCGAACGCTGCGCTCTCTGCCGTCATCATTCATGCAGTGGGCGACTTGATTACGCCTCCGAACACCGTCTACCAATTTTGGCGCGTCTCACCTCTGGAGGTCCTCATCTTCTTCGCTGGAGTCTTGGTCACCATTTTCTCTAGCATCGAGAATGGCATCTACACCACAATTTCTGTGAGCGCTGCCGTCCTCTTGTTCCGCGTCGTCAAGGCACGTGGCCACTTCGTTGGCAAGCTCGCAGTCCACTCGGTCATTGGTGATCACCTGCTGGAAAACAAATTCCATGACCAAGAACAGAGCCAGCTTCTGTCAAATGATGATAGTGCGCAACGCAACATCTTCCTGCCATTGGACCATAACGACGGCTCGAATCCATCCATCAACATAGAGTCTCCTTATCCAGGCATCTTCATCTACCGATTCAGCGAAGGGTTCAACTATCCCAACGCAAACCACTACACTGACTACCTGGTCGAATATATCTTCCAGCACACGCGACGCACCAACCAAGATTCATGGCCACGTCCCGGTGACCGCCCATGGAACAACCCTGGCCCACGACGAGGCCGAACCGAAGAGGACAAATCCCACCTTCCGACTCTGAAGGCCATTATCCTCGACTTCTCGTCGGTGAACAATGTTGATGTGACAAGCGTTCAAAACTTGATTGACGTCCGCAACCAGCTTGATCGATATGCATCTCCAGAGGCTGTTCAATGGCACTTGGCATGCATCAACCAACGCTGGACGAAACGTGCTCTCGCCTCCGCCGGGTTTGGCTACCCAACCCTTCCTTCTGACGAGCATCAGCGGTGGAAACCCATTTTCAGTGTCGCTGAGATTGGTGGTTCATCATCTGCTGCCGCCGCTGCCGAAAATGATCTCAATCGAAGACTGTCACGAGCCCCCAATGACGAGGAACATGGCACCCTGGACAAGAATGATGCCATCGCCGAGACCGGATACAATGTCGACTCAACGACGAGCTCTAGCAATAGCAACAATCTCCAGAGGGAAATTAGCGTCAGCAAGGCATACAAGAGGGTTACATCTAAGAAGATCGTTGTGGTACATGGTCTCAACCGCCCTCTATTCCATATTGACTTGACGAGCGCATTGCAATCCGCCATTACGAATGTTGAGCAACAAGAACAATTGAAGCAAGAGGCCAGTGCACGACTTACACCTGAGGAGATCCATATTCCAAAGGAGTTGTAGATCAAACGGTGGCGTGTTGGTGGTAGCAGGAGTACGGCCGCAAAGTTTCGGCCCTGGCTACCTCGGTTTTCCTTCTCGTTCATGCTTCACGACATTGCTCCTCCATGGAGGCAGATGGTTCACAGTTTGATGCATTTGGTGATCCCAAGTGGAGCCATTGGGCCTATTCAGAGAACGCTGTTGAACGCAGGGATTTAATATTTTCGGATGCATTGTTGTTGGATGTTCTAATCTCTATAATGAAAGGATGCGGAGCTTACATAGATGCTGCAATTTTCGAAAGAGATACGCTATCTATACCCCTTCTCATCTTAGGATGAAGAAACTCTGGAGTTGAATTGGGTTGAATTGGGTTGAGCTGTGCTAGAGCGAGTCGACTGACACATGCAGGCACCAACATAATCATGGCCTTGCAAGCTCAGAGAGAGCAAGCTTAGAAGAGAAACCCGCAGATATAAATTTGACAGTCTATGCATAAGATGTCTCTCCTTCTCTGCGCTCCCGTGTCCCATCTCCGGAATGTCTCTTAAGGGAATTTCGTGGTTGACAATACCGACCTACACAGGTAATACCACAGATGAACTACTAAGCACCGAGTTCCGAGAGACCCTTTACATAGACCCAGTAAGATAAGGCCATGCATGTTCTCGGCTGTAGTTGCCAAGTGGACCACTGGCACGTTAGCCTGTTTCAGCCAAGGCTGCTCCATCAAAGGAACTACTAATGCGAGTGCGCAACATTCGGTCGATGCCCCACAAACGAGTCTAGCAAGGCTACCAATCGAGATCGAATGAGGGGCGAAGTGTTTTTGTATGTTTTTGGTCCTTCGCCCGCAGCCTCTGCCTCACGGTGGGTGCCCACCCTCGAAAACAAGGTCGCCTAGGCCTTCAGAAATATTCCAATAGAGGAAGCGAGATGATGGCTCGGTGGTAACAGGCTTTACGCCATCCTCCCAGGGCCAAAAACATCTAGAAGCACCTCTTGGCAGGCAATGTTCTCACCGAGATGGTCCAGCTCGGGGTTGTGATTGTAACTGCTCAAGCAAGGTTGGAAAGTCAGTTACGCAATCTCTCTTCCCCAGGCTAACAAAGGCATTTTCCAAAAGTACAGAACTAAATGACGCCTCGCATCCCTCCCTTGACGCTCTTGTCAACTACAGCTACCGGCGGCCTGATGATCTCAGACCCCAGTGCTTCCTAGAGTTCAAAACGGAGCAGTTTGATAGGCAGAAAGTGATGTAGATGAATGGTACAGAAAGACATAATACAGGCTACATAACGTCCCCCCTTCCGATGTGTTGCCGCTTCGACGCTGTCCAGCAGCGGTAAAATGTCCGTCCGGCCTATGATCCCTTCCTAGACAAGCCATTGCGAGTCCCTAACAGCCCATAGCGCCCCGTTTAACATTCAACATTCAACCAAAGCAACCCCCTGCACCGCCGCCTTCTCATATCCAAGAAACCCTCAAAGCGACTCCCACCACCTCCCTCACTTCAGCTGCTCCCTCCTCGCGGTTCATGCAGCATCACAACAAAGAGTGGCCAAAGGCACTTCGTCCAACTTTGACATCGGCTTGGTGGTCGGTAAAGAGTCCGTAATAGGTGTCTTGTTCTCGTTAGACCTGATGGACCTGTATTCGCATTCCCTGCGTTGTGGATGTTGGCAGCGACTTTCGGCGGATTGGTAGCGTTCAAGATGTCTTCGATATCGTCCATGACTTCCCGTGCAGATGAATACCCTCCGTTCCAGCATTTCCTGGTGATTGCAGCACAGAGATGTGGCTCTCTTGGAAACTCCTGGCTGTCGAAACGGCGAATGACCTCGTCATCGTTCTGTACCTAAGTGTCAGGGTCCACTCTTTGGTCGAGATCTGCGAAAACCTCTCGACCGAGTATGACAAAGTGAATGGTCGAACCTAGGGCGAATAAATCGTTTTTGACATCCACGCAATCCCACGAATCTTGCGGCATGCGGTACCTTGTACTCTCCAAGCACAAAGGCTGGATAATGGTTTCACCATCTGCCGATTTGAGGGCACCCTGAAAATCTGCCAACTTGGCGTCGAAATGGTCATCAATCAAGACGCTTGCAGGCATCAAGTCACAGTGCAAGATGTACTTGCTATGGAGGTGGTCGAGGCCCTCGGTAATTTGATGGCAAAGACGCAGAAGTCTGTCGGATGTGAGGCCAGGATTGCTGGCAATGAAATCGTACAGGTTTCCATTGGTAGAGCAGGATGCCTTCGTCCAAGAAACCTTTGAAACCAATGATCCGAGGGTGTTGTCCGGCGATTTCCAAAAGCTTTCTCTCCAGCTCAATGTTCCCCGTCTCGCCACAAACCTCGGAATACTTGAGCACAGTTTGGGGATCAACGAATCCAACCCAAGAAAACCCTCCCGTACCAACAATATGCTGCACTCCCTCTGGATAGTATACCTCCACATATGAGCCATCAGAAGAATCCATTCCAACACGAGCGCTCGCGGACGAGGGCGAGAGGTTACTATGATCTTTGCAAGATGAGGAAACCGATCCCGAGAGATGTGGCAAGATGTCCAGTTGCCACCTTCAAAAAAGGGTGCAGGTTTGCCGAGTTTGTGCTACTTCAAACTGACCCCTCCACGGCCCTCAGCAAGTAGGGTTGAGGAATCAAAAATGCTCATTTCTATTATTTTAGAGCGATTCATCAAAGTCTGTCGAATGGCGTGTCCAGTTGCGTCAAGGGGGTGTTGAGTCTTAGATTTCCAAAACCATGGGGGCAACTGGAACCGCGATGTGCTGGTCAAGCGCTGCATTGAAGGGTAGAGACGTCGGGATTCGACCAGACGACCTCCTCCTTCCCCCTCCAAAAAAAGGCTTGCATTAACACATCCTTTTCCTCGTACCAAGAGAGTCTGCTCTTTCGACACTTTCCGGCCCACCCTAAGCTCGGGCAATGCACGAAACTAGCTCGACCAGATTCAGACGGGGTGAGCCTGAGGGGTCCGCCTACCGGACTCACTTGTTTGCTAGATATTTTGCTTCCTCATGTGATGGACTGCAGGTGGGGATAATACAGGGTCTCGGCAGCTATAGGTCTTTTATTTTGGTTTACTACGATCAAGAACTCGATGGAATCCAATAGTATCGGCAACACTTGAAAGGGAGGAGGAGGGACCGCCCCAGTTCTCTCTTTGGGGGTCTCGCCTCGTACCGCGCTGGGTGGTTTTTGGGGTTGCCAATTGTTCTGCTAGCTCAACCTATTCCCTACAAGCTGCTAATATTCTATCTATATCACACTACTAAGAAGTCCAACATGGAGTGGAGCTGAGCGTGTTGAGAAGGAACCACTACTGCACAGAAGTAGGCCTGCACCCAGCTGCAAGCCAGAACAACCATTCAGCATCCCTACAACAATCTGTCAGATTCTCCGAGACCCCTGGGCCTGGAGGATGATTTGTTCCAAGTGTGTATCTTCTGCGCAGCCAAGTCTTGGTCTTATTCGAGGGGGCAGATTCACCTAAAGAAGACAAGGCGCCTCATGCACCCTTTGCTAATATAGATGCAGTCCTACTCCTTCTTTCACAGGCGTGGATTTCATGTTCCCTCCATTTTCGCTACATCACCATGTGCACTTAGGGGAAAGCTATCGCTGAGCAGAGGGATTGTTCGAGGGAGCCAAAACATAAGATAGAGACACGCTTACGTAAGAGGTGCCACCGATCGCCGAAACCAAGACCTCCTTGTCTCAAACGACTTCACAAGATTTCGACCCGTTCCCTTCAACAAAGGGAGGGAGATGCCCGACATGCCGGGACTCTGGAATATCGGCTGAAATCTACAAGATCAAAGAGGCAGGTCACCCTGCAGATATCATGTGAAACCTGTTCGTCGATGTGAGACTAACCAATGCGTGATAGGTGGATACTCGTGGCTAGATATATTTGAACGAACTTGGATATTTGTGGTCTTGACACCTCGGTTCAGTTGAAACAAGCTTTGAGTAGATTGGTTGCGACCCGCCAGCGACTGATCATGAAGCAGGATATAGCATGCAGTATTAATGATTTAAGCCTTTGGAAGCTAGTACTGACTGAAAGTAAGGGGGGGGGGTGTGAGGGCTTTATAGGGCTTGGTCGCGCTTCGGCCTCCGTTAGGCCGCTGCCAAGATATGCTTGGCGGGCCGGGCAGTCCTACTAATAGGGCGCATCGTCCTAATTTAACTCAATCAACTTGGTGCTCGGGAAGCAACGTGTTCCAACCAAAAAGCGCTGCAATGAGTTCTTCCACCAGCAGCACGGACGCTATATCACTACCATCTAGAAAACGCGAATACCTCACAGCCGGCAAATCAAGACTTGTTTATGGAATTGATGACGAAAGAGTTCTCAAAAAGTTCCTGGAAAGCAGCGATGGTGATGTTGAACATCGAGCGTATGAACGTCTTGGCGCGCATCCAAATATTGCAACATACTTAGGGGAGGATGCCAGATGGTTCCATCGTCCTTGAACGAGGACAAGTCGTCCGGGCGATATGTCGAATTTCCGAAGCAGATCAGATCCCCATATAGCGAAAGCTTCGCTGGTTGAAGAATGCCGCAGAGGGCTGTCGACACGCGCACGAAAAGGGGATTATCCTTGCGGATGTCGGATGTAACAACATGATTGTGACAAGGGACGATTGCCTGAAGATAATCGATCTTGGGAGCAGTAGCATCGACGGAAGAGGCTGGTTCCTTTTACGAATGGTGTAGCTATCGACCGTCGATACCAAGCGTGACCAGGCAGACTGACATTTTTGCGTACGGTTGTGCCGCCTACGAAATCATGACCGGCAAGCCCCCATATCATGAGCTCGAAAAATCAGAAAACATGACCCGCAAGGTCGAACAACTCAGTTTCCGGATGTCACACATCTGGCACTGGGAGAATTGATCCGCAAATGCTGGCACGCCAATCTCACTTCCATGGAGGAGGTTATTCGGGAATTAGAGGCGTTCAATGAATCGACATGGAGCGGCAAGCTCGGAGAGCATAAGAATGGCGTTGGGACGGAACCTGCCGAGTCTTGATGACGGTAGTTCGAACGCCTTATGAAGCCGCATCCACTCGGTGCTCACAGAAACCAAAGGATGCTAAAGGAGTACGGCTGATCATTTAACGGCAATTAAAATGGGTAACGGCGAATTTTCGGATCCACCGAGATTCTGGGTTTAGTGAAGATTCCGTAGGAACAGAGGATATTAGAACTACCTAGTTCTTAGCTCATGATAGGCTATAGCTTCGCTCCTGAAACTGCCGTGTCTAGCTTTCAGGATTCTGAACTCTTGATATTCTCAGCAGAGATAGCTTCAACCGCATGCGGTTTCTTCAGCGACTCCTTGACCGGATGTTTTGCTTCAAAGATGGCATCCAATTCTTCAAGCGTGCGGCCTCTGGTTTCAATGAAGAAAAAATAGACCCACGCCGCCTGCACGACGTTCCAGACGGTATAGATGATATAGATTCGCCAACCGATCCGCTTGAGACCAATCGGTGTTCCGTACGTATTGACGAATTCAGCGACATTCAGGGTGAAATTGTTCAGCCCCATGCCCTTGGCACGAGTATTTGTGTGCAGGCATTCGACAGGGTATGCCACCACCAGCGGATTGATTCCTCCGCTGTGGAAGATGCCGACGAAGAAGATGAATGCAATCGTGAGGTTGGACACGGCCACTGGTTGACCCTTGTGGTAGTGAGACGTTAAGCCGGTCAGGCCGATAAGGCAGACACACATGGACAAGCATCCGAATATGAGCAGCTTGCGCCGACCAACTTTGTCACATACCAGTGAGCCAATGGTTGCGCCACCGAGTGCCGAGACGTAGTAGGCAAGGTTGTAGACGAGAAGGTGGGCTTGAGTTGTCACACCGATACTGCGAAGAATGTTGGCTTGGTAGTACCCCGTCAGGTTGGAACCTCCCCACTGTCCTGGGATATTGTCAGTCCCTAATACAAACCGGTTTACATGAGTTTCTTACCAATGCATGCCATTGAAACCACCAAAAAGGTACGGTAGCGGTTGGATCTGCTGTTGACCAGTTCCGAATAGTCATACCATCTTTTATCCGAGGCAGCCTGTTTGATGCTGGCTCGCATCTCAGCCATCTCCAATGCCACCAGAGGTGAGTTCTCATCTCCTGCCGCATGGTACTTGACCAAAAGTGCTTTGGCCTCGTCATAGCGATCATTGGAGATGAGCCACCTGGGGGATTCCGGGAGAAAGAGGCTGAAGACGACCACTATGCTGGCTGGAACCACTTGAAGAATGAGTGGTAGTCTCCAGGATAGGCTAGACTTGATAGGACCGGAGCCATACGCGATGGAGCTGGCGAGGATGGCGCCAATGAGCCAGAGAGAGTTGTACAAAAGGGTCGCCGGTCCTCTCCATTGAGGGGGGGCGATTTCTGTGACGAAGGCAGGAGCAGCTGATCTGACAATAGCGACTCCAAAACCAGCAAGAAATCGTCCTGCCATATACGCTCCAGAGGTCTTTGCAGTGGCCATGACAATAGCACCGGTGAGGACAATTATTGCGCCCCCGAACATGCCGATGCGCCGACCATATCTGTCTGACCCGGGGCCGGCAATGAAGGAGCCGGCCAAATTGCCAATGGTGTAGATTGCTGTGACGATACCGAGATAGCCTCCTGTCTTGGGAATGTTCAGGTCGCTGTGCCAGCGAGAATTGGCATTCATAGCGCCCATCAGAGAGCTATCGAAACCGGTGCCCCATGAATCTGTAATTGACGGTCAGTCTTGTGGGAGAGGAGGCTATGACAAACGGAAGCTCACTGCAATATGCCACAAACAAGAAGAAACACAACTGAATTGAAGCCGCCGAGGTGAACTTCAACTTTGTGGCTTTTACCTGTGCGGTCATTTGGTCGCGCAGTTCATCGCTATCCAAGGTGACGCCGTGGTCCTTGAATATGACGTCCACTACCATTGTCTTGGGCTTGAGTTCTTCTCCTGCTTCATGGTGTGAGGCGTCAGGGCCGGATTTGTTGAGCTCCATGTCGGTCAAGGTGTGGAAGTTTGAAGAGGGATGGATTTGGTGAGAGGGCATTTACCGAGATATATATCTGCCCTCCACTACAAATCCGTAGGCGCGTATGCTGATCTCGACCGTCGGTGGCATGCTCATGGCTCTTTTCGATCTGAATTTCGGCCTTGTGGCTTCAAGAGAACAAATCTTAGTGGTGTGTGACCCGACGTGCGGGATGAGGTGTTCATCCCGCATCCCGCATCCCGCACGAATTTTGTGGGATGTCCCTTCTGCCGCCAATCAGCTTGTAAATTTCAATATGGATGGATCCCATCCTCAAACTACCAGGAAGTCTAGATTGGTTTCCTGACTTACCCCAGGAATGCTCCCCGCCTCTTTTGTACATTGAGCCACTCAACCCCGGAACGTCTTGATCGTCGGATCGCACACCTTCAATGGCGGAGCAGTATTCTGAAACCTGTGGCCCTTATGGTCAAATTATTTTATTTGGTGATTCAATCACGGAAAATGCTTTTGATACCGAGGCTGGGTTTTCGTACGCGGCAGCCTTAGCACATGGTAAGCTCCAGCAATCTCCTCCTTTTTTACATCCTGCGGGAGTCCTTATGCTCGTTAACCTTTGGAAGCGTTCAAGAGACGGCTAGATGTCGTTAACAGAGGATTTTCGTAAGACTCTGAAATAGCTCTTTTCTTGAATTCTGGTCAACAGGGTTGACTAGTTTCCAGCGGTTACAACACCCAGCATGCACGAGCAGTTCTTCCTAAATTCATGCCGTCAACTGTCGAAGCAAATGTTCAACTGCTGGTGAGGCGTCAAGACAATAAGCACCTATCCCAGACGGTTATTTAGCTCACAGCCTTCTTAAATGAAACCAGATCATCTGCTTCGGCGCCAACGATTCTTGCCTTCCTCACGACCCAACTGCTCACTACGTCCCTCTGGGCGTGTATCGCGACAATCTAGTCTCCATGATCAATCACCCGAAGGTCCAAGCTCACAAGCCTCACATTCTATTGGTGACGCCGCCGCCTATCGACGAGCATCAACAGGTGCTTGCCGACCGAGCTAGAGGATTTAACCAGTTGCGTCGTACGACCGAGAACACCAAGAAATATGCAGAAGCTTGCAAAGAAGTTGGTGCCAAACTGAACATTCCGGTCGTGGATATCTGGACTACCTTTCTTATCTGCGGAGGCTGGAAAATAGGCGATAAGTTACTCGGCAGCCAGGAGATTCCCACGAACGAGACTTACCAAAGTTTTTTTTCCGACGGTAAGTTATCAAGTCGTTTCTGTCATAATTGATCTACCACTGGCTAATTTTCACAGGTCTCCATCTGAAACCCGCCGGATATCGGTTGGTATTCGAGCAGGTGATAAATTCTATCAAAGCAAGTTACCCTTCGATAGATCCGGACAGGATAAACTTCAAATACCCTCCCTGGGAGACTGCTCCAAGACAGTGAAAAGAGAACGTTGGTAGGATCTGATTATGGGAGTGATGGGATGAATATTTTCACTGTTGTGCTGGATACGGCTTGGTATAGTATGATATAGGTCAGAGGCCAACTGCAATACGATGTCATTCAACGCTTTTAGTCTCCCATTCCATAATATATCCATTGTGGCTTCTCTTTCAATCCTTTGGCAATGACGGTCAACTTCTCGCCTGGGGCGACATCCAAGCAGTTATCACTCCACTCCACCCCATCGTTGGTGAAGAACAACCCTTTAACAGGCTTTCCTGTCGAGATGACCAACTTTTCATGATCAGTTGTTTCAATCGAAAGCTCACGATCAGGGAACGTTAGATGCTTCAGCGGTTGTGGCCAGTCCATCTCATGCGAAAGAAGCCAGCCATCCTGGTCGAAAATTTCAGATACCAGCACGGTGGGCTCGTCTTCGGGAGTCGAGCCACTCATAACTTCAGTGGTTCCAGTCGCTTTGGCTTTTATTGTTTGCTCGGCAGAGGGGCGTACCTCGCGCCCAGATTTAATGCTGATGAATCGCACACGAATCTTCAGACTTCTGCAGTCAGTGGTTGCATTTGTGGCCCAAACCGAATAGCTTGATTCTTTTGGAGGGTAGATATGTGGCGTGGCATGAGCAATTACGCCAACGGCATCTGCTTTGGTCTTCCCATTGCAGAAGGCCTCATGCTGAAGATTTGGTCGTGGATTGGTTTTCATTTTCCGCGATACGCCTGTCGCTAAAGGCTTCATTGCTCGTGCAATGACATAGTAAGCCATTTTGGGCCTCTCAAAGTAGTCGACAATCGCCCAGCTAACCACCGGCCATGAATCGTTCGTCTATATTTGAGTCCAGTTTGTGAGCACAAAGAAATCACACACCAACTCGATCTGGGCAGTTTACTTACCTGCCAAGCGAGTGCTCCTCCACACTCCCTCCCTTCAAACTGTCTTCGCCAGCCACGGAATGCATAGCCCATGGCTTCGCTCTGGACCAGCTGGGTAAGATAGACATAGGTAGGCAAGTCGAAGGACATTCGGAAGTTCTCTCCCATGCAAGTAAACAACCTCTTTTCGTACGAACTGGCCTTGCAGTGAAACTCAAACTCTTCGCTTTGAGGGTGAAAGTCTTTGCTATCTCCAAAGAAAGAGGACTTGATTGTGCTCATCGCCGGACAAGATAGCATTCCAAACTCAGACACGAAGCGACCGGTGATGTCAGGATAGCGCTGGTAGGGCAGAAGCATGCCGCTCGACACGTTCCATATGTGAACATCCCCCACTGTGCGATCACTATTGTTGTCGACGCCTCCGAATGGGGAGCCAGGCCAGTAAATACTCCCGGGAGAGTGCTCTTTGACGAGATCTGGTAGGATCCTCTCATAGATGAGACGAGCACCGAAAGTTGATTGCGACCATTTTTCCTCTGGCATTGTCATATCATGGGAGAGTCCTTCATTTGCGATCTGGTAGTCCTCGTTGTTTCCCGCCCAGATAGCTAGAGATGGATGTAGTCTCAAGCGTTTGATGGCCTGCACCGCTTCTCTCTTGACACTGTCCACAAAATCCATGTCAGACGGATATTGTCCACAAGCAAAGCAGAAGTCTTGCCAGACAAGTACTCCTAGTCGATCACACTCGTCGTAGAAAGCATCATCTTCGTATATACCACCGCCCCAGATGCGTAGCATATTTTGATTGCCATTGACAGCTAGGTCAATCCATCGCTTATACCTCTCTGGCGTCATCCGAGGCAGGAATGCGTCTCCGGGAATCCAGTTACTACCTCCGATGAACATGGGTATTCCGTTACATTTGAAATAGAACGTCGACCCCTCCTGGAGAGGTGACTGAATCAGTTCAATGCGACGAATCCCTAGTGTTTGTGTCTTGGAGTCAAGAATCTCACCCGATTCTGACCGTAAAGTAGCTTTTATTTGGTAGAGAGGCTGATCTCCGTGCGTGTGAGGATACCATAATCGGGGGCGATCAAGACGAAAGCATACAGAAGTGGTGCGAATTTCCCGTTCCTCCAGAACGATTCCGTCCGGGTCAATCAATCGTACCTCGATAGACTGCGAAAAAAGATTCGGCTCAACGGTGATATCAGTTGTGATGGATGCTTCTGCGAGTTTGTCCGAGAGATCCACATTAACTTTGATCTCATCAATCCGAGAGGCGTATCGCTCAAGGTTGACAGGCTTCCAAGGACCACAGGTCACCAAAGAAGGACCCCAATCCCAGCCAAAATGGTATTGAGCCTTGCGTACATACACACGGCCGTAGTGCCCGTTCCAGCAGAGCAGATGGCCTCTCTGGGCCCGCAAGGCTTCGCTCTCATCATATGCAGATGCAAAGACGATCTCAAGTTCGTTCTTTGGACGAAGCAGATGTCTGATATCAATACGGTGAGAAATGAACATGTTCTCACTTCTATGACATACAGTTAGCTTCGGGATCACGCCTTTTGGGACCCTAACACATACTTGAGAATTTCATTTCCATTGAGCGTCACTGTGGCAAAGGTATCGAGACCCTGAAACACAAGGTCCACGCACTCATTTTCGTCTAAGGGCATGCTTTCAAAGGTCGTCGCATAGGCCCATGTTTTACTATGAATCCATTGGAGATCTGCTTCATTCTTGCCGACGAAAGGGTCAGGAATGATGTTCGCCGCCAACAAGTCAAGGTGAATGCTGAAGGGTGCCAGTTAGCTAGGTACAATTTTATTGGCTGAGATTCTGAAGCCATGCATTGCAGTCACTCACTTCGTAGGAACCTCGGTCTGACCTGTAAGGCCAAGACTAGAACAGTCCCGCCAGCTCCAGGAAGTTATCGGAGTGCACTTGAATGCCATCATTGGAACTGCTTCCGCCTGGCGTAAAGGAGAAGACCCCAGAAATAATCACCGAATATGCCTGTCATAAATACGAATGGCCTGCAACCATCACCGGAAGGGCGTAGCGTGCCATGGCATCCCCAGGGATATCCATGGCGAGGCTTTGTGCGGGATGCGGGATGCGGGATGATGGGGCCAAACTTCCCCGACTCTCATTCTATACCTGTCGTGAAGATCAAGAGTGCAATTTCCCAAAGTGGAAGATCCAGTTTCAGGTAAAATCGACACTCATGACTTTGGAATGGGACTGAGAGAAGATGTATAAATTGATGAAGGTGGACGAGAGGGGGAGCGAGGGTCTCCCAAACTCACCAGCAAGAATCAAGAGAAACATTTCCGATCGATCATCACCGTCATGTTTCTCAAATCCGTCCTCACCGTGGTATCGGTTCTCGCAGCCTCGGTGTGTGGAAGCTATGTCGGCTATCCACGTCCATCAATCTATAACAAGTCGGCACACTTTTCCTTGAAAGTGAACGGGACCGACATGTATACCGTCAGCTATGCTGGCTACGACTATGTTCAGCTTTCAATGGATGAGGGCCATCCCACCGAATTCCGAATTACTGCCACGGACCAGGCGGCAATCACTTCTTACGTTATTTCTCCTCGCCAGCTGCCCATCTCTGCGACCATTGAGGGCAACCAGCTGGTTTTTTCAGTCAAGGATGCGCACTATCTCATAGTGAAGATCAACTCTGAGAAGGAGTTCGTCATCCTAGCCGACCCCACCGAGACGGATGTCCCCAAACCTACTGCAAATGGCGTCTATAACGTTCTCAACTACAACGCGGACAACACTGGAGGGTCGGTGACCAAAGGTATCCAAACTGCTATGGACGCCGCAGCGGCACATCCAGGCAGCATTGTCTACGTCCCACCCGGCCTCTACACCATCGGAAATCTTCTCATCCGCAACCAGACCTCGTTGTATCTTGCCGGAGGGGCAGTGTTGCGCTTTACCGGCAACCCCGCTGATTACACAACCCTCTACAACAAGTCAGACATAGGCCCTGGCACGTGGTGGATTCAAACCGAGTTTGACTCCACCAACATCAAAGTATACGGGCGCGGCACTATCGACGGCAACAGCTACAATACCCGCGCTGCCAATTTCATGGCGGACCTCCTGGTCCCTGTCGGCACGACGAACTTCAAATGCGACGGTGTGCTGGTTCGAGATAGCTCTTTCTGGGCGGTGACGCCGATCCAAGTCGAAGACGCCATATTGACCAATCTGAAGATCCTCGACCGCCACGACGTGTCCCAGGACGACGGTATCGACGTGGTCGAGTCTCAGCGAGTGACAGTCAGACGAGCAATCGCCATCGCCAACGACGATAGCTTTTCCACTAAGACCTGGCCGTACAAGGTAGGCACGACGGTACCCTACCCGTACACTCCCCGGCCCCTGAACGACGTGGTTTTCGACAACTGCTTGGCCTGGACCCTTGCCTACGGGTTCAAAGTCGGACAGGGCGTGTGGGAAAACCAGGACGGTGTGACGTTCAAAAACAGCGTCGTCTACTCCGGCGGCGTGGGAATTGGCGTTGATCACGGCTTCGGTTCCATGACCTCGAGCAACATTACCTTCGACAACATTGACATCGAGGCCCTGCATGGCACCCCGGGGGGCCAAGCGTCCTGGCTGACCGTCTTCGTTGAAAGCATCGGCTCTGGGTCCGGTCCCATTGAAGATGTTTACGTCAAAAACATCCGGGCGCGTGCTCAAGGCTCGCGCAACGGCTTTCTGCAAGGTTACAACTCGTCTTCGATGGTGATCGGAGTGACCCTCTCCGACGTGTACATGCTGGCCAACACCACACCGGCGACGACGTTGCAGCAAATGAACCTTCTGAACACCAACTTTTCGGAAAATATCAAAATCGTCAACTCCTAAATCTGAGAAAATGCTTCGAGGCCGATTTCCCTTTCTGAGTACGGTGGATTCTTTCTCTTCGTGTCTATTTGAGAGAGGGTGCTGAGACAAGTTGACCTTTGGTTTTCTACTTTTTCATATTTAATTTTATCCCTCGGTCACCTCAGCACTGAATTTTCAGAAATATTCTATTGCTCTTAGCATTCTTACTGCGAAATATCCGTGAAACTTAATTATAAGGTTGGAGAAGCCCGTTGTTCGGTTTCACATCTACGTCACTGATCCATTGACGGATTTGCCTTCGCTTTCTTTGACAGACTGCAAGCATTTCAACTGTATCTTCTTCCTCTCTTCGTCCGTCACACCGTCCTCCCATAACTGGTGATCATACACCAACACGGCCCCTTGCTCCAACAGCCCATGTTGCAACTTTTCCACATCTAGCCTCTCCGCAGCGACTCCAGCCTCGATGCACATTGCGGCCGCCATTCCAGCCGCCTGGCCGAGCGCCATCCAACACGGCTCCATACGCAAGGTGGAAAACCCAACATGGGTTGCGGAGACCGGCACGGGAGCGAGGAGGTTTGTGAGAGGCGCGTCCGGGACCATAACGCCGTAAGGGACAGTGTATGGCGTGCAACGATAGCTGAAGAAACCGTCGAGGTGTACCCGGCCAGGTTCACGCTTGCGCACGGCGTGCGAGTCCAGCGCGTAGTGGCTTGCAGTGATGCTGGTGCTGTGGACTGAAGGATACTTCTTCGCATTGCCACTACCGCCACCGCCGTTTTCGTCATGCGTGGCTCCATTGGAGTACCTGGCCCCGGCGGCGATCACGTCGTTCGCCGTGAAGACGTACTTCCCCTTCATCCTCCGTCCCTCGCGCACGTAAAGTTGACGTGGGAAATGCCCGTTGTCGCCATACTCGTCCGCCGCCCAGCCCCAGCCCCGGCACTCGTCGCGGAACCACGCTGGCAATGCCGGGTCGTTCTGTGCAAAGTACAGCAACCCCTCGGTGTATTCGCGCAGCCGTTTCGCGAAGGCATCGCGCCAGGCCCAGCCCGAGGTTGGGTATGGCCAATTTTCTTCGGGCAGGTCGGTCGAAATGAATGCGAAGTGTTGGTTATTGCCGTCGACCTTGTGGTTGGGCAGTCGGACATTGCTCAGCAGACGGCGAATCCCTCCCAGTTTATCCGACTTCGGGGGGAGGTTCTGCGCGGCGCGCTTCAGATTTTCAGCAACTTCGTCTTGTGAGATATCGAGAACGTCAACACCAGTGTGAAGACCCGTAGTGACGTCGTGGGCCAATGACGCGAATTCATCTCGATTATAATTGGCTGGCTGCTTGATTTCACTGCGATTTTGAGGATCATCCGTCAGGCAAAGCCGGTAGTTGTAGGCCTGTACGGCGTTGTCGCCGCAGTGAGTGCTGCCAGCACATTCAGGCCCGTACCAGAGCTTGTAGAGCCTCCCAGCGCCGATCTCACCGAAGACCTCTTGTCCTTCACGGCCGACGGAAAAAGGCACTCCAGCAGTGGCGATGAGGTCTCCCTCGTACGTGGCGTCCAGGAAGAATCGACCTCGATGAGTTTCTGCGCGATTCGTGTCCAGATTGGTTACTTGGATTGATACAATCTCTCCCGCCCGTTGGTCCACATTTTCGGGCTCAAAGTCGAACTGTCGCTTGGTCAAGACTTTGATTTGCGGGTACTCTAGGAGCCACTGATGGAACACCTGTTCAGCGACGGATGGTTCAAAGTGGTACCCATCATCACAGTCGCTCACTTGAACCGAGTCAGGACCGTACTTGGCAATATAATGCGCCTTTACCCGGTTCACAAATTCCAGGAAGAGCCCGCCAGTAGCACCACGTGTGGCGATATCGGTCGCGCCCAAGCCGTTCGCTGGAAGTCCACCGATGAAGGCAGTCCGCTCTAACAGGACGCTTGTCTTGCAGAGACGAGCGGCTGCTATTGCTGCTGTGATGCCTCCTGGAGTTGCACCTATGATCACGAGATCAGTATGAGCCATTGTAGGTGTCGTCATTGTGTGATTGTGTGATTGTGTGATTGTGTGATTGTGTGATTGTGTGATTGTGTGATTGTGTGCGTGAACGTGTGAGAGAGAGTAGCAAGGGCAAGGCTGTGGCAGAAATAGGGGCCGCAATTGTCGCATCGAGCCCTTGTCATTGCAGGATGTAAGTATTTTCGTACCGAGGGTTACTACTTTTAAGTAATGGAAATGTCTAAGTGCAGACAGAAATCATCAAGGCGAACCAGATCTACAAAATGTGAGCGAACTAGAAATGTAGCTGGCAGGACGCGGTCGAACTCTAGGGCGAAGTTCGCTCGAACAGCACCACTTGCATTCTATCGACAAATCAATTTGACAGGGACCCATAGTTCTTTCTAATCCCAGCTACAGTTTGGGATGCTAAATCCTGCAATACGGTTGCATGGGAGGCCAAAAGCCTTTCTGGCGAACTCCGAGTCGCTCATCCCGCACTGCTGTGGGGTTGTCAATCCCGCACTCTCGCCATGCATCCCGCACAAGATGAACCGAGTTCGTTCATACTTGGGACATCATGTGTTGGTTTCTGCGTGACAACTTTTGCACGTGCTTGTTTGGATACAGAATCGGATCTTGGGCTTTATCTCTTCAAAGTTCTTCTACGAATCCTTGACTCATTCATAGCCACCCAGGTCGCTCATCAATACTATCAATCGCCACAATGATCACAAAGCCAAGTTCCAGCAATGAGTTTCCACTCAACACCGGGGGACACATACCGGCGATTGGTTTCGGAACCTGGAAGTCTGCGCCTGAAGATGCGTACGAGTCAGTCAAAACGGCGTTGCAAGTTGGGTACAGACATATTGACACTGCATTTGTGAGTTATTTCTCTTCTCACACCCCGTTTCGCACGGAATAGCTGGATTGGACAGCAAATGCCGTGTTCAGAGGACCTCTACTACGTCGGCAGTATTTGATTTTGTTTTCTGAGACAAGTGTAATCTAGAACTATGGCAACGAGGCCGAAGTCGGGAGAGCCATTCGAGACAGTGGCGTGCCTAGAGAAGAGATCTTCTTGACAACGAAGCTGTATGTCAGGACCCAGCTTCTTGCACCTCGAGTCCATCAAACTGGGAACCTCAGCTTGGATTGTTGAGAGTGAAAGGCTGACTACAGACGACCCTGACTGTGTAGATGGAGCACGTATCATACCCGTGTAGAGGAGAACCTGGATTTGTCTTTACAGCGGCTGGGTGTTGATTACATCGATCTGTACCTGATGCATTGGTGAGCCCCAAATTCCATCCTAGCGTTTGCAAAATAGTACCTTTCACATTCTCCGGTCAGAATGTCAACTTCTCCTCACAACCGGAATTTCATTTAGGCCAGTCGCCATGAATCCAAACGGGACTCCGCCTCTGTTCCCTCTCCTCCCGGACGGAAACCGTGACCTACAGCTCGACCGACATTTCGCATCGACGTGGCGAGATATGGAGGTGCTGCAGCACTTGGGCAAAGTGCGGGCCATCGGCGTGGCGAATTTCGATGTGCATAACCTCGAGGTCCTTCGGAAGGAGTGCAGTGTCGTCCCCGCGGTGAATCAGGTCGAGCTCCATCCGTACCTGCAGCAGAGGAAGCTGAAGGAGTATTGCGACGATAAAGCCATCCATGTCACGGCTTACTCCCCGTGAGTATTAACGAATCTATTGCTAGCCTGTCAGGACTCCTTTTCTGCTCAGAGCCTGACTCGAATGGCACATTTCGCTGACTTGGCTCCGTTGGGGCGTTGAAACAAAGGCTTGGATCCGCCGACTCTCCACTCAAAACCGAGTCTAGCATAAAGGACATCGCCGTTTTACATTCGTGCGACCCTTGTGCTGTCTTGCTGGCTTGGGGAGTGCAAATGGGGCACAGCGTCATTCCAAAGGCATGTGAATACGTATTGGTGTTTTGCTCTGTTTGCCTCTTCATCCAACATACTCACCCGCTCTCTGCAGTGACTGGAGCTGATTTTGAAATGCTGTACAACAGTCAATAACTCCCTCTCGAATCAAGACTAATTTTGAAGCCGCCGAAATCACGCTGTCAGACGATGAAATGAAGAAGGTGGGTGAGTTGGAAAAAGGTCACCGATATTGTAATCCCCCTTGGGGCGTGACCGTGTTTGTAAGTCGGCCTTTCATTTCTCGTTATTTTGTTTGACTATATCACTGACAATTGATACTCAAAGCACGAGGAATGAGGAGATATACATGAGTGGTGTTATTTCTTGAGAGCTGTTCGTTCATGCGGAATGAAAGGTCAGAATAGAGACATGGATATAGGAAAGGCACAACGCGACAACTAGGAACAGGATAGTCTCGTAAACTTACATCGATAAAGGCTTTGGAGAAAATGACCCGTTTAACAAGTCACTTCTGCCAAACCGTATCCAAACAGAAATTCTTTTTCTCTAAATACTGATATTCTCGCTCAACGACCTCAGAACCTGACTGTATTCTTGCGCATTACTATTCCGCCTCATACCCAGCGTCGTCGAGACATGCTGAACGATACTCCGCCAGTAGTGTCTGCATGCCGGGCTGCCATCATTGTCTATGGCTGCTTCCATGCCTTGCAATAGGACCGTAATATGTGTGAGGGAGGAAGATGACGAGCCCGCTGGTTGTTGAGGGTGCAAATGTTTGTCAGTCAAATATAGATGATCTGGTGGCTGAGCGTCATCTTCGTCATCGTCGCTGACGCGGCCGATAATATAAGCCCAGAGCGTCAGGACTCCTAGGTATAATGCCGACGGCTCGTAAGGAGAATTGGTGGTCGATGAGAGAATACCTGGGGCAGTCACATAGCCACCACCAGTACCTCCTTGGCTGGATGGAACTTCTGCATATGAGGGAGATACCAGAAATAATTTTAACAGATGTACGGCGTGGCGCGCAGGCTCAGCTCCGACTTTGTGTCTCGTTAAAAGTCGAATTATCGCCGCGCGGGTGTGCTGCTTTGGCGTTCGGCCCGTACGTGAGAACCCATCATTGGCGGCTTGTTCGAGATCATCCAGGGGTGTGCACAACGCGATTACTGTGATGTGGTAGACAGCCCTGCCGTGGGTTTTCATAGATCCTTCATGCCCTGCCATCAATCGGCTGTGGATCGCTGGAAGTACCGACCCTAGGCGGGATAAAGCCTGTTTTGTGTCGAAGAACGGTTCTTGCTGGCGTCGCAGGAAGTCCAGAACGACCGAAGCGAGGCCGAGGAGAATGAGGAAATTCGAGAGTTGGGAGAGATTTGGCGGTATTGAAACATGCCCTTGGTCTTTGGAGAGTAGAGTACGATAGAGTTGGTGGCATTTTATCCGGCCCATTGTGCTACGTTGCTTTGCGATTTTCTGTGCACCCTCGTTTGGAGTTTGCCAGTCTCCTTCGTCGGATGGGAGATCAAGTTTCATCGAGTAAATGGATAATCTGACCCAATATTAGTATATGCAGGGAAAAATTGTTAGTTTTCAGGGGCGGGGTCATACATGCTCCGTTTGTGCCCAAAAAGTAGGGCATGCTCAACATCCAGAGCGAAGACGAAATAAGCCAACCTAGAGCAATTAAATTTCTTGTCTCTGTGGGCAACATGAGGTGGGAATCGAGGCTCACCTTTTCGCACTCTCATTCTCAATCGAGCTGCGCCACTCACTCTCGTCGGTTGATGCTGAAGCCGCCCGTCCGTGAACATAAGTACTTTCGAAGAGGCCAAGTCGACGGGAGAGGGTCACCAGTGTGCCATGAAAGATGTCGCTTAGCTCCATTGCCGTTCGGTCTGCCAGGTACATGCCAGAAAATTCGACAAGCAGCCTAGTTTGGTTCGTCAGCAACTAATGTGGACATGAGAAATTGGACTACCCAATACATTGCCTGTAGTATCCCTAAATCCGCTGAGTAGATTGTGTTATTTTCAACATACTGGGGCAACAAGTAAGCCAGACGTCTATGTGCTTCTGAGTTCATCAACTCACTTGCAGGAGCTGGCCACGTATTTGCTTGAGTAGGGAGCATCCTATATCGTACAGTTCAGGCTCCGGAGCAACAAGTAGACCCACGCAAAATATCGAAGCGCACAGTTCTCTCTGGATAAGGTCGAAGCTGAATGTGGGCTGATGGAAGATCGGCAGATAGTCCAGTATATGCAGGAAGGCGACATTTAGGATGGAAGTGGTATCTTGAAGGGAGAAAGGGTGATTGGTCTCGGCAACCTTGTATACTGGTGTTAGCTCATCATTTCAAATCTCTACAGGGCCATGCATGAGCATTCACTTACAGGTCCTAGGGTTACCAGGAAATCATAGACTTCTGGACTGACATACAAGTCTTGGGAAATACTAGGGTCCATCCATTCGTCATAAAAGGACTGCTGTACGGAGTCAATTAGTTCACCGGTTGAGTCTAGTCAAGCGTAGAACTCACAAAGTCGGGGACACCATTATTCTGGCCAATCTGTCTTACTGGATCAGAGCCGACCGGGAAGACAGGCAAAGGATTTTGATGAATCCAGCCTAAGTCGTGAGAGAGATCGAGACTGGGAGAAGGGAACTGGAAAATCTGTGTTGAAAATGGCATGACTGGATCGTCAACGGTGGCAGCATTCAAAGGAGCATCGATTGTAAGAGTAGTCTGCGGGAATGCTGCAGGTTCTTCGGTTTGCTGGAGATGTCGAGTAGAGCGCGTAGGATCCCGAGGGTCGTCATCTAAGGCTGACGAGGAGACTTCGAGGACCGGCGACGGCTCAGAGGCCGGATTGCAATTCAAGTTGGCTCTCGAGGTCTTTCCATGTTTCAATGTCAAATGACGCTGCAAGAGATCTCGTCGGTAAAACAGGTGGTCGCACTGGGGGCATTGAATTGTGGAATTAGTATCTGCGCCGGCCACGTCAATTTCGTTTGGCTACCAAGCTCGAGATGCTAGACCGACGTACGATTTAGTTTGTGGCGGGTCAAGTGTTCGGCTCTCCGGAAACTCTTTCCACAGTTGGAGTGATCGCAGTAATGGCGAGCGGGAGACCTTCCGCTGGACATGGATTTGGATTCTGAAGAATCGCGTTATCTTGTTGCCGTGAGTCCATGTGAGAGGTGGAAGGCGAAGATTTAACCTATATAGAAACCCTTACACGGCAGGTCCAGTGAGAAGAGTTGTTGAAGGTCGTCCGAAGGAGGTTGCCGAGGAGGCCAACATAGCAGGCTAGGCACGTGAACGGGTTGAGGGGTTACTTAGTGATTTTATGTTTTAAAGCAGCGACTGCGCATGCCCAGACACCGATGGACACGGCAAGCCTACCGGTATGTGTGGAGCACACTTCCAAAGTGTGCCACTTATTTTTCATTTTTCATACAGGTTGGACGGCTGGGACTCTGGTATTATTAGGGACGGTCGTTTCACCCATGGCGCTGTTTCTGTCAAAGTCACGTCGAAGCTTTCGCGTCCCTCGGAGAAGATGTTATTCACCGATGGCCGATTCCTGGCCCGAGAGAAGCAAGATCGAGATCGTCGCTATGTCATCTCTGACCTTGAAGAGTTCTGTGAAACAACCGCATCCCAACAATGATTCAACTTTGGCGGACGGGTTGTCATACGGCGCTAGGTGCTTGTGAACGTGATCATTTGGCACGGTCTGGCCTTCGTGGCTCCGTTCACGCTATCCTAGAGATCTACTTGGCCTCCTTTTGATATGCTGTTCCCCTAATAAGGATATAGCATTGACGGCGCTCATCTCTCTGTTCTCTATTTCCAAGACCCACAGCGTCATTGGTTGGCCAGCAACTTCTCCAGATCAATCTCAGTCCACATAACCTTCCACATCGGTACTCCAGCCAATTTCTCCATGACGCGCTGACTCGCCACATTCTTCTCTGAGACATCCGCGTGCGCCCATGTCTGTTGCTGCTGTCGTGCTCCACCCGTGCCTCCATGTCCATGTCCATGTCCATCTTCAGTTGAAGACGCGGCAAATGCGCGTCCTTGCCGCTTCAGTAACTCACGACCCAAGTGTGCCGCCAGCCCCTTTCCCCGGTGCTCCGGCTCCGTGTGGAGACTGGTGATACTGGCGTCTTTGCCCAGGAACCCCCAGCCAATGGGCGTGGGCTGGTTCTTGTGGAGCAGCGCCACGCTGACGAGTTGGCGGAGTATTGTTAGGGTGCGTGGAATCGCTGTGCGGTCGAGAACGGCCTGGAGGTCTGAAGGGCGCATCTCACTGAAGCTGTAGTCCGCAGGTAGTGGGCTGGAGTCGCCTTTTGGAGTCGTACCATTCACTCCGTCGCCGTCGATTCTAGGCAGCGAGAAGATGTACTTGAGATATCCGCTGTCAGTCCTCGCCCTCGACTCGGTGGGGAAATGCCGCCAGAGCACCTCACTCACGGTGCCGAAGAGCACCTTGTTCCGCGAGTATGGCGTCGTCAGGTATTTGCCAGTACGCTTGAGCAGCAGCCAGTCGGCGTCGGGCTCAAGCGACATCTCCGGTACGAGTTTATAGTAGATGTAGCTGAACAGATATGCCATCAGAGCAGCGTGGGCTGGGTGGCCGGGTTCAGCTTCATCTGAGGGGGCGGAGGATGCAGCAGGGCGTTCCCAGCTCGCGAACACCCACACCTGCGTCTGGCCGGGATTGGCGAGGTCTATATGCGCCGAGAGCCATGGCTCTGGAGACTCGGTCTCTTCGGTCGACTTGAGCCAGGTATCAAGTTGGTCAACATGGTTGGGCTGGGAATCCGGAGAAACGATGTTGTCGTTCTCCGAACTAGCCACAGCGACGAAGATCCTCGCAGTTTGGGAACTGGGACTGCCCAGGTGAAATTGAATCCGTCTGGCGAGTGGTATCGAGTATGGCAAGAAAGACTCTAGCCTGAGCTGTAGGTCTGAGATCTGTGAGCCCGACAGACTCCGGCCTTTGATGTTGTACTGGGAAGCGGCCATGGCTGACGACTCGGTCTAAGATAAATCTGGTGGCTGAAAGGAAAGGCGAGCTCTTCTATCTCATATGACCATCGGCCGGATCGATTTATCAGTGCAAGAGCTGGCTTTTCGGAAATTGTGCGACATTTGTGGAAAAGATGGTTGTAGTTGTTAGTCATACATGATAAGGCTGACGGTCAACCCATTCAGCCAATACGAAACCAGGAATATATTAGGTAATATATTGCTCTTCCCGGCAAGGCTCGCACTTCGGCACCCACCGACAATACGTCGTAATTGATCCGAGCTTTCGGATATTCAGAATTAAGGAACCAGAATACGAGACCAATCTATGGTCAAGAATATCCTGCAGAACTGACGATCTGCGCAAATATCGTCACTGTATCGCCTCCCTCAATCCCTCACGGCAAATCCTCCACAAGAACCAAACGCTTCCCAAGATTCATAATACATGTCATCGTTGAAGTTTCAGCACGTCATAAAGTTCGCTTCCAGAGCATATTAGGATTACCTCCACTTCCAGCGTTCCCCTTGGCATCAATGCCGAGTCGATTTCCTCCCGAAGAGACCGCGAGGCTTTGATTTGCTGCGGGGCTTCTCCGCTGATGTTTTCCTCGAGGATCTGGACCTGCGACCGACTTCTGCTTCGTCGTCGGAGTCATTATACTTGTCCTTGTAAATCCTGCTTTACCGTTAGTAGGTGTAAAATCACATTCACGTCGGAGCGGCTCACCAGCTATTGCCAATCATGCTCACGCCCTTGGCTTCTGCCTTTCGGTAAAACTTGGCAGCCTTCTTCAAATCCTTCTTGCACCCGATTCCCTCAGCATAGCAAAAGCCAGCTTCAGTCAATGCATCTGTATCGCCCCAACTTCCGGCGATCTCAAAGCATCTCAATGCCAACGGCTTGTCTTGCTCGATTCCCCAGCCGTTGAGGTGTGACACTCCAAGTTCATATACACTCAGGGCGAATTGGGCACGGTGTGTTTTCTTGTCGCCGGCTTCTGCGCCAGGCTTCTGGCTCGATGGATCTTGGTCATCCGCCACTTCCAACATGGCGAAATCGACTGCTTTACGGAGCCACTGCACGCCCTCTTTTTGGTTTGCGCGTATTCCCCATCCATGACGGCAAGCGAGGGCATACAGAAGCATGCCAGTGGCGTGTCCTTTGTTGGCGGCTATCCGTAAATGGTACGTGGATTCCTTCAAGTCTCCGTGCTCATGAAGCTCAATGGCTTTGGCAACGTGCTCATCCGCGGACAAAGCCTGATAATTAGTTACACTGCGAGATGTGGTTGGTCGGACGGTGCTGTTGGAACGGGAGGATTGAGATACTTCTTCAACAGGTGAAAGTGGCACGGGGGGGAGCATCAGAGGAGCACCAGAAGGAGGTTGTCCCGTCGATGGTCTTGGAGCAGATGAGTCGTTCGATCGGAGCGACCCGGTCGGTGTAGTTGAGGCCGGTTTCCCATATTTATCAGGCGCTACTAGCGAGCGTTCCGCGTCGAATTCAAAGGAGAAGCCAGATCGCTGTTGGTGTTGGTCTTCTCTACTTGGTCGGGCTGAGGTCAAGGGGGATGGAAGAGGTAGTTCGTTATTATTCTGCGCTTCCAATGGGGGAGTACCTGGAAACATCGGTTCTTGCCACTCAAAGTGTGGCGTCGAGAGTCCTACAAACACTCCGGAGGTCCGGTTGGATACTATTCGACCTCGAGGCAGGCTGAATGTCGCATGGGTGTAGGAGGACGCCTCTGCGGAGACAAACCCTTCCGGGGCCTTGGTCTCGTCAAAAGAACTTGCATTTCGAAGATGACTTAGTCGCATTGCCAGGGGAGCTTGTGATGGACTTTGGTCGGAGGTGAGATTGTTCAAACTCGAGGAGCTCAATGGGCGGGAAGGGCGTGAAAAGTTGCGGGCCGAAGGATGTCGACATGGTGATCCAAGCGAGGTGTTTGATGGTGTGCGAGCATGGGAATTTGCGTATGGCGAGGCAGGGGAATGCGGGGCCGACATTCCACTGCTAGAAGACAGTTGCCTGGATTGAGAGAAGGTTGAGCCAGCATTTGAGCTAGTATAATCATCTTCGGAGTCCTGGTATGGTCGTAACCTGTTGGAATGAGATCGTGGCGGAGCCAAATTCAGAGTTAAATCTGGCTGAGAACGTGCTGCTAGCTGGGTAGAGATTCCCTGGAAGGCGTTGGTCGGAGGGCTTCCTATCGTCCGAGACGGAGATAGAGCCCGTCTGGCCAGTAGAGGCTGCGGGCTCTCAGCCTGGGAGCGTCCAAAATAGTCCCTAGGTTCTTCGGTGATGGGTTCTTGTGTAATCTCAAATGAAGCTCCTTCTTTGCCATTCTGCTCATGAGTCGGTTTTACAACCGCACTCATGCGAACATGCTGAGATGTGGGCCGGTTTAGAGGATTTGCAAAGCGAGGGAACGTGCCAGCACGGTCTTTATCCAAGACAGGCAGAGGAGGAACGGTATCTAAACCATCAGATAAAGCACGGAATATCGGAGGCCGACTGTTTTGGTGTTCCGTTAATGATTCGGTAACGATCTGTGGCGACAATCTGCTCATGCGTCTCTCGCCAGCTTTCCTCGTTTCGTCCAACTCTTTCGCCAATAACCGACTCCTTGCGGCGAAAGCATCTAGAGGTGATAGTGAGGGTGGGACATCGCCGTCAAAGTGTTGGATGCGGGGTGAAGTGAGGCCACTTTTTGAGAGCGCGCTGGCTGAACGGGAGGCATCCTTGGGTAAATCAATGAAATTTGGATGATTCATGCCGGAGGGTGAGGATGCAATGCGATCGACTAGGTGGGAATGACTGGTGCAACCAGCTTGGATATGGTCAGAATTGCCGACCGACGAAACTGGCGAGATCGGGGAGAGGAGGTCATGGAATGAGTGTCGGTGTGTCGGAGGAGACGTCACTAGTCAATCGTCGTTTGAAGGATATGACGGTGGCTGAGTCGTAACATAATCTGGGGGGAGGTAAACGAGAGACTGCGACTGAGACCGAGACTGAGACCGGGGCCGAAGTAGGTGCAGCTGATCGATCGAGCTGGAAGAAAATCAAAGCACGGAGAGCGAGGGTGATGATGATGCCGAGAGGGACAGAGGACAGCGAGGGACAGCGAGGGAAAGTGAGGGCCAGCAATAGCCTTGCGGCTATGGCTGTGCTGTGAAGAGGAACGGGAGCGAATGACGGGATGAATTCAGCGCGTGAGAGAGCGAGCGAACAACAAAGGATGTGATGTGATGTGTATGCACAGGAGAAGGAGCAAGGAGGAGCAGGTCATTCAAATCGGTTAAGGTACTGGTCGCCACCTAAACCCAGACGGAGATGCAACCTGCAGGTGGAAAAAACGGGTTTGCAGGCTGTCCACCGGCGAAGATCAACCAGCAGGTGGGGGGGCAAAACCAGGGGGACCCTGAGCCCGTTTGAACCAAAAACCACCTAAGTCTGACAGGCCACTTATAGCGCACCCACCAGCTACCAGTATTTGCGAGCGATGACCTCCATCAGAAGCGAGGGAGCCCATAAATCCTATAAACTCTGGAGGGTCTGGAGGGAGCACGGTAGGATACAGAGGTCTTTAGTCTTGGCCGCAAAGTACCATGTTCAAGGCCGTCTCCAAAGCCAAGTTGGCGACATGGCTTTTTCTGTCCCAGGACTGTCAGACGGACAATAAGCCTGCCGTAGGCCGCAGCGGAAGGCACCCACTGACACCCTTCACTCGAAGCCAAGATCCCAAACCTCAGCCCCCCTGGTCAACTAAAGTTGTTGCGTTGAAGACAAGCTGGGCGGAGCTGGGCACGGCTGGGGTACTTAGGGCCTTGGACGGACAGCCACGCAGCCTATCCACGCACCTTGGTGGCGGACTTGCAGGCGTCTCATTCGTGCTCACAGCACCTTTTGCGCCACGGGCTGCACTCGAAGCCTCTGGCAGGGCTAAGCTCTAGACTAGGCGGGCATGTCGTCCGCTAGTGGCAGCCGGGGGGGTCTGCTCCTCGGTGCTTCACCTTCTGGGCTTTGCGAAAATCAGGGGCAAGCCGAGACGCAACCAACGGCAGAATCGGGTTGGACAACCGGCCAAATTTGACTTTGGCGGCAGATATGCTTACTGGACGACAGCAGCCGGGTCAGAGCAACAAACGTGAACCACGGAATTGGACGGTCGGCCAATGCCATGGCAGCTATTGACAGCACCTTACGACAGGACCAGATCCCGGTGCGACTGGCGAGTCCAATGCGGTGCAGCCGGTGGTCCCTGTCGTCAAGAGCAAAAAAGTCTGGAGGATGCCGACCAGTGTGGGTAGCACAGTGTGGCTGCTGGCTGCTGGTGCCGTGTAACAACACCCCTACTGGAGACATGGGGCAAGACTGCGACACAGAAATCCCCCGAGAACCTCCAAGAGTGCGTGGAAACAACAGGCCGGCACCCTGCAGGTTCCACAGCCGGCGCCGGCAGAAGATGAAGAGTGGAATTCAACGTCGCCCACTCAGACGTTGCCAGCATACGAAACGATCAATTGCAAGGAGCATCGGGCAGTTCAGTTTCTGAGACGGCTATCAGCAACAATTGATGCGCAAAGCATCAATCATTTGTCCTGACTGGCTCAGGCAAGAATCAGGCTTCTCGCCAAAGGGTGAGACTGTTGCCGTTTCCAGTCGCAGACTTGCCTGACATTATTGCCTCCATGTCTTGATTGGCCGTCAGGTTGGACTTCTATCCGGCCTATGTCCACTTGTTTCTCGACTCTTCGTCAAGGCAAACCGGAAGCACACTACATGCAGGTGCAGCACACAGGTCTTTGGACGCGGAACTAAAATTAGCCAAACCCTACGACGATCTGCAGGGCGAGTTGGCATTGAGCGTAGGCGACCTTTGGAACTGGTTGCGGAACAACTCGCAACATCTACAACAACACATTGTGAACGATCAAAACTGGGATTCTAAACCAAGTGATAATACTATTAATTACATGTTAGTATTAGCCATACCCAATGCAGATCTAACCCCTACGGCAGGCTAGGCAGAATTGTCAATTTCAAAAAAAAAAAAAACTGCGCGTGGCACGCGACCAGGAACCGCCGATCAGGAATAGTGGTTCAATGAGAAGAAAGATGACAAAGGCAGCTAATGCTTTAACTAATGTAGGTACCTACTGAATCCATTATTAATTTGTGTCCACCCTGAATGCTAGTCAACGGTTACATGGAAGCACTGTACGGAGTAGCCATGTTACTCATTCCCTTTTCCCAGAGTTCTTTCATATCTTCTTCGTCTTTGACCTCCAATTCCTCGGAGTGACGCTGAGCAACAGCAACACTGGAATGTCATGAGTTTTGCGCCTGGAGACTCCCCCGGTAACAATAGCCGTGGGCCACCCGTGGGCCAAGCCTGTTAAGTAACAAGTATCTCCACCACTGGCAAAGGCTGATCCCCCGCGAAAACAAACATCTGGATGTGAGAACAGAAATAACATCAAATGCTTTCTTCAAGAAATCGACTGCTCGAATAGACTTTATTTCTATTTTATCGTCTCCATGCTGCTGACTCTGTAGCGATTGCTACAATATCTCTGACACCGCATCCCAATCCATGTCTGATTTCGCCACCATTGTCAACAACAACGACAACAACAACACCGAACCCAATGTCAGTGCCAACAAATCCGATGCGCCGTTGACCACGAACCATCCGCGATGCGCCGCCAACGCATCTCCGTGCTTCTGGGGATTCCGCCCACGGGCTTCCCGACGAGGACATTCACGACGTCGTGGCTGCTGCCAGCCTTGGGCCTCGCGATCCTCCGCCTCCTCTCCTTCACCTACTGCCTGGCCACTCAGTTGACCAACTGGATCTACGACGGCACACACCACTCGGCGGACCTGATCGGCCAAGAGTTCAGCTACTTCACCGTGCTCACCTACTGGGGGATCCTGTTCTACGCCCTCGTCGCGGGGACGCATACCTTGGTGTACTCGCTCCACGGCCACAGCTGGCTCGAGACCTGGCCACGCGCGTTGCAGGTCCTACACGGTTTCCTGTACACCACCGTCGTGACCCTGCCGTTCTTGGTCACCATTGTCTATTGGGCCGTCCTGTATGACGGGCCGTGGTTCCCTGTCGTCTTTGATGGCTGGTCGAACGTGAGTGATCAGCCGTACTCTAGTCATTCGTCACGCCGAGAGACCCCCTTTCTAACCAGACACATGACTTACCAGATCTCCCGGCATGCCCTGAATTCTCTCTTTGCACTCCTCGAGATCATCCTACCCGCCACAAACCCGCCCCCGGTCCTTCACCTCGTCGGCTTGATCATCCTTCTCCTCCTGTACCTCGCCCTCGCCTACCTCACTCACGCCACCCAACATTTCTACGTCTATAGTTTCCTGGACCCGGCTTCTGGTAAGGGGAAAGTCACCGCGTATTGTTTCGGCATCGCCGCCGGCATCATTCTTGTTTTCGCCCTTGTCTGGGGAGTTATCTGGCTGAGGCGGCGCTTTACAGGTGACGGGAAGAGGAGTAAGAGGGATTTGCAAAGTTCGCAGCATTCAGAGGGGCTTGAGATGACTGTAGATATGGAGACCGGGCCCAAATAGTCTTGCCGTTGATGAAACTTGAAAAGCGCTTGTTCAAACCAAAATACGATGCTGTGGGAGAGAAGGAAGCATCAAGGGAAGTCCTACAACCACAGACCGTCAAGTGGCCCGAAGCTGCTTTAGTACCTCTTCAGCCTTGTTTCTCTAAGTCTCTACAAACGTATCGTTAGGTTCCTCCATCTTCACTTCTTCCCCCGCCTCACCTCTTATCTTGCCGTGGCGGAATTCTCTCCTCAGCTCACAATTGCCCAGATTCTTTCCCCCCGCCTTGCATTCCTCACATATCTTCCCGTGCGTGACCAGCAGGATATGCAATCCGTACTTGTCCTCATTCGGGACCATCACGTCCAGGTGGGCGTAGGTCTCGTCTCTCGAAGCATGCTTCGGCCGCCATCCAAGCAACCCCGTGATGCGCCAGACATGGGTGTCGACAGCAAAGCTTTCTCGCTGGAGGCAAAAGAGGAGCACACAACTTGCAGTCTTGGGCCCAACGCCTTGGAATGACAGCATCTCCCGCATGGCGTCTTCGCTCGACGCGTCATGCAGGTGATCCAACGAATATGTGCCATATTTCTCATGTGCTTCCTCCAGGATGTTAATGATCACCTTGCTCTTAACCGCACTGAGCCCGCCGCACTTGATTGCCTCCTGAAGTTTGGCTTGCCCGCCAGCTACAATGGCATCCCAGTTGTCACTCGCACCGTAAACCTTGTCCATGCTCTTCTTGGCCCGCGTGGAATTCTTGTCACTGGTATTCTGGGACAGAATCGTGCGGACCAGAGCGTCAAGGACGGATGGAGAGTCGCCGCATCCCGCTCGGGTTGTCGAAGCGACGACTTCTTTCGGGCGGTCACGCGGACCGTGTAATGAGGCGAGAATACGGTGTGCCAGCTTGCATTCTTCAGGGACGGGACGGTGGAAATCGGGAAAGGGAGACTGGCTGGCGAATTGGGCATAGGACTTGAGTTTCTTCGACTGAAGGCCTGCAGCCGACGAACTCTTCGATTTGGATCTTGATTTGCCTGGTAGAGACCTCTCTGGCGAAGCGGGAGGTGAGGAAAGCGGCTCCGATAGCGATGGACTTATTAGACCAGTGTCACCCTCGCTTTTGACTTTCTTCCTGCTCTGTGCATCCTTTTCTGCTCCTGAAGGCGCTCGCTTTCGAGACGCTCGGGAGGGTTTCTGAGGAGATTCCTCTTCCTTTTTAATCGGATTGTCTGGTTCTTCTCTTTTGAATTCTTCCGTGCTCTTTCCTGGAGTAGCCGCTGCGCTGCGAGTGACTCTCCTAACAGCTGCAGATGCTGCTCGTGTGGGCTGTGGAGCGGTGCCCATGGCTCGACGCGGTCGGAAGGTAGAGGGCTTGGTTGAGAAGGATAGGGGTTTCGATCTCTCAATGTAGAATTTCTATCGCGTCAACCAGCTGTCCAGCCAAAGATGGTGATGTCATGATATGAAGGAATGGAGCACTGGCACAGGAGGAGATGGAGGAAGCCGCTATGATCCCTGATGATGGTCAGTGAGCCCTGAGTGGGTCGGAGAGTTTGTTCCTGCATACGAAGTACGGCAGTAGGAGTAATTATTACGGACTACCGAGTCATAATTACAGAGTACCCAGTAAGCTCTTGCTGATTCTTGATTCCTGATTCCCCGCATCGCACTTTCCTGGTCAGCAGCGACGGCCTCTCTGGCGATAAATGACTCGGTCATGCTTGCTGACTGCTTCTCGCGATGTAGATCCATTGTAAGCTCCTTTCTTCATCTTTATTTCACGTCTCTTCGCCTTGTTTGTCTATATCTCGCCAAGAGCAGCTGGCTAGAATGTCTTGCCGGAAATTCTGCCCGCGTCATGTCCCCCCTGGGTGCGGTGCTTCACAGTCCACCCCTCCTAAACCGTACAAGGAAGGAAATGATGAAGGAAGTGAGGGACACGCGCTTCCTCTTTCATGGGAAGTAAATTTCTCTGTCTCTTCGTCTTCATGACTCGCCCAATTTCGCTTCATCGAGGATGAATACGTCCATCGTTACCGAAAGCATCGCTCTCTAATTGCCTTGACCTACCACCGAGTCACCGACGGAATATCTAATACCTGACTCTCTGTGAACTTCAAAGCGACCGCAATTCTCGAAACCGAGCTGTCTGAATCCTTTGCAGCTGTCATGGCTACCATCGAGGAGGTTACCGACAATCCCTCTCTACTCGGCATTCCTCTGGAGATCCGCTTGGAGATCTACAACCAACTCTTCCTGAAAGACGACAAAATCACATTCTACTTTACAAGCGATGGCAAACTCAGACGAAACGCCGGTTCACCCGAATTTCCACTAAGACTCCTTCTTTCTTGCAGCAAGGTTTATGAGGAGGCAGCGCCCATCGTCTACCAAAAGAACCTGTTCTGCATCCAATGGGACACTCACAATGCAAAGAGTTGGGAAAATGGGTTCAGTCACTATCTTCAGGTCATCGAAATCGACTGCGAATTTGCTGAGGTCTGGGGTTTGGACGAAGCTGTCATGATTCTAGGTCACAAGATACCAGGACTTCAATGCCTTACCCTCGATTTCAAGGACCCCGACAAGACTCTCGCTGCAGCTCTTGACATCTCGAATGCTATCGTAAAGTGCACCTCGGATGCTGACCTCATCGGTCCAGACCTAGAGCTTTGTCTCTCACTGGTAAATGACCATATGTTTTTCCCCACACGAGACGATTTCTCCTACGTTGGCAATGTCTTCACCGAGTTGAGAAAGAACGGCTCAAAGCTCTCTGACATCCTGCAATACCGTGGGAACAAGTTCGAAGATCGTCTTATCACCAAGAAAACATTCCCAAATCTATCTGTGATTCTGCTCAATGGCACGATCGCCCCCCAGCTCATAGCGCTATTGGAAAACCACAAATGTACGTTAAGATGCTGCGCATGGAAGAAAGACGGCTTGTCGTCCAACCATGACAACCATCCGGCCTCCCCGAAGCGAGTTTGCTACACTTGGGCAGCGGGTGTCAATATTGTTGAGGATCTCGACGACCCGAACATGGCCCAATGGTATTCGGAGATGCCGGAGTATTTGAAGAAGAGAGTTAGAGATGCCTTTTATCCGGATACAGCTCAGGAGGACAATTTCGCCGATGCAGCCAAGGACAACACTTACGAGGACAATACCAACGAGGATGACGCGTACCCTTTCAACGCTGCCTCCGGCACTTTCGACCGTGCTGGCTTTGGTACTTTCAACCTGGCTGACTGGTTCAGAATCAACGAGGCTGATGAGGGGAACGTGAACGAGACAGTCGAGGAAACCCTCCAAGTTTCTCAGGGCCTGAACAATGCCGAGGAAACAGCTTTCAGCACTGAAATCGAATCCGAGTCTGACTTCGAGGAATATCTGTACCTTTCCAATGGTCTAACATTCAACGAAGGAGGTTCTGAACCCTCAATGGACGCGGATGCCGCCACCTTCCCCAATACCTCAGGTAGCATTCCTCACAATACCCCTGCCCATGAGGATCCTACGAGTACAGATCATCAACCACAACCAGTGGCTGAGAGCAATGTGGGGCGTGATAGCCCTCACAATTCAAATGCCGGATCGTACGATACCATGTTCAGAGGTGATTATGAAGCCCAAGCTGAAACCGGGCCTGGATCTTCTGCTTCGGCTGCTGGTTCAGACGACGACGTCGAGACCATCCGTCGGTCCATGCTCCACAACTGGTTGCATCAGAACTCGGAAACCCAATGAAGTGAAATGAGCTATGGAGAATTCTTTGTGTGCAGAGAACATCTTGTGGTACGATGGATGGGTGTGGAATTGTGCAAGTATTACGGTGTTTCCAGCGACAGATGACATGCCACATAAGGTATTCATTCGACATGCGACGTGGAATTTGTGCTACGAAGCTGGAAATTATTTGCGGCCGAGTAGAGCTGAGCAAGCTGACGTGGATGAGAATGGGTTGGATTCGAGCACATGTGGTTCAGACAAAGCCTATCCCTACAGTGATAGGCGCGCCAGAAAATGGAAATGCTTATTCCCTACTTGGGAACCCTAAAACTCAGTCTGTTGAATGCGTAGCAATTCGCCTTATACAACCCGATCCGTTGCGGTAAGGGAGTTGTGAGCGTGTCCAAGATCACTGCCACCTATACAATCGTAGACCATCGTAGGCCATGGTGGATCATCGTAGACATCATAGAGCATCAGGAATCATCGGAGACATCGTAAATCATCATAAGACCCGTCATATCCAATCGCACGGAACAGGACGCGGCCAAAACCCTGCTATTCCTCCAGCAAGCTCCTATTCAGTATGATGTTTTTTTGCATCTCAATCTGATCGTGCTCGTGGAACTCGATGCCCAACTCCTCCAGCCCATCTCCAGTATCGGCGCCCAGCACCTTGCGCATCAGTCCGATACTGCGCCTCACCCTGGACCTACCATCCTCGTTGGTGACGCCATGCGCGTTCTCGGCGGCCTTGGCGTCGTGGTGGTGTTCTCGGCGCCAGCGGAGGAAGGCGGTCGACGCTGCCGACGCGGAGGATTTGTTGTTGCTGCCGCGGCCTTTTCCGGCACCGCCGTCCTGCGCCGAGATGGTCGTCGCTTGGGGCGGCCAGTTGCCCTCGGATTTCCAGCCGGCCACCAGGGCGGGGATCATGTGCGTCAGCGGGATGGGCACGTTGGGCGTCAGCGATTGCACCACGATCTTGCTGTAGATGGTCGGGTAGGCTTGGGGCTTGATTCGGTCGCGCAACAGGTCGTCCTGTGGCAGGAGCGGCAAGAAAATCGGTAGCCAGGGGCCCGGTTCACCGTTCTCGGAGAGAGTGGCAGTGGCCGTGGCGACAGCACCGGGACCCGGGGATTCGACGCTGTCAATGGACGAGGACTCAGGCGTCGGCGACGACGCCGTTTTGGACCGGCTGGTCGAGCCGTCGGTTGAGTTGGACAGGTTTCGTTCGTTGCTTCGGGGTTGGGAGAAGCGGGACATGTGGTGGTGATGATGATGTTGAGCGTGTTGTTGGGCCGACGACCGCTTGGATGTCGTCGAGGAGACGACGGCCCGCGAGTCACGCGGTGGCGGACGGGGCACGGCGCCGGTCCAGGCGTCACGCCTTTCCGCCCAGATCTTCAGGCCTTGGTTCCACTCCATTTCCTCGTCGAGCAGTCTGCGCCGTTTGCGTCTCCGATCGGCGACCACGTTGCCCACGGCTTCTGGGCTCTCGAATTTGTACGGATCCGACTTGGCGCGGCGTTTGGCGAAGATTTCTTCAGCCTCGAGGTCCGAGAACGACTCCTCGCGCAGGCGGTAGGCGGCGGGCTCTCGCACCGGCGTCTCGCCGTTGTCCTGGACCGTGGTGTGTGTGCAAGGGTACTCCCAGTCATCTCTTACGATTGCCATGAGCATGCGCCTGGTCGCGCGCGTGCTTTCCGTCTTCAGCACCGGGTCCGTCGGAGCGGGCGGCTCGGCGACGTGCGAGCTAGCGTTGGAGCCCTTGCGTAGTCGTTGGGTCAGGCTGTGGAGGAAAGGAGAGCCCGTGCTCGGTTGGCTGCAAGAGTCGACCGACACTCGAGGAGACGCAGATGCGGCCGAGGTACCCGAGGGCGCCATGGTGGGCGGGTTGGATGAAAAATGACGGCGGTGGGACTAGGATGTAGAGAGGTAATAATGGTGCGAGGTCAATGTAGGGAATCCATGGAGGTAGGTGTTGGCCAGGGTGAAGCTTGGGTTGACGTTGATGTTGACGTTGGATTCAAGAGCCAGCAGACCGGCTTCAGAATTGACGCACACGAGCAATTGGAGAAGTTCCGAGAATGAGGCACCTGACAGTTTTGCGTGCTGCGATTCTTCCACCCGGAGATGGCCGGTCCGCTCTCCGCAGAGTGCCCAGCGGAATTAAGCCTTTTCGCCAAGATGGTCTTGGCGTATCGGAAATCTGGGGAATGTCCAGAAGCGGAATAGCGCACTGTAAACTGGCCACGTGACAGGCTTACCCTCCGTCGGCGGTGGGCTGCGATACAATGGACTTCGAGCAGGGGTGCGCATGGCTAACCATCGCTTCAGCCTCAGAACTAGATGTAGTTTTCTGACATGGGTGTCGGACGTTCCGCAGGTCTGCTCTACAAATGAAGATGGACCATCTCGAGGGTAGGCGAGCTCTGGATAGATTCTCGGTGGATTCATGGCCTCCAATAGAAGATAATACAACTCTGATAGTGTAGACATCGTGGTGATAGTGAGAGGAGTTAGAGGGCTGCGGTGTTCGGCCCTGACAACGAAAAATGATCAACTGGGGGGCTAATTTTATCATAGGGTTATGAGAGCAGTACAGTATCAAGGTAGGAGGGGATTATGAATAATGGCTGAATTGATATAACCAGCAATGAGCCGTCATCCATGGTAAGATACCTGGTGAAACCAACTAATGACAATTGCTAGAGTAGGATGAAACCGTCTCGGCCAGTTCACTGACACTCCCGCGCTCTCAAAACCACTTTCCTCAAACGCCCAAATGTTGAATAAACTTGGGGCTTTGGAACTGTTTCCCCTGACTCGCCCCGAGGAACAAGGGGACCGACCAATTTTGCCTCATCAGACATCTATTCTCCCAAAGCCATCGGCCGGAGGCTCACGCCCTCCAATTGGATCAAACTTCAAGGCAGGAAACGCCCATTAGCAACTCGTCCGACAATGGCGGCGCAGATGTGACCTTTTCAGAAGGAGATGTCAGGGCTTCGGGAATAGTTGTGGAGGAGCTGGCGTTGGATTCAGGGAGTGGGTTGCCTATGCACCGGAAATTAGAAGAGATCAGCAGAGCTCCGTCGCCAGCTGAGTGTGTGCTTGAAGTAGGCCTTGTTAAGCGGTACACGTGCTCCAGCCAGTATTCGTAAGCCATCTCGTCGTCCACGACATGCCTTGAGCACCGGAGATTTTGGCCGCTGTCTGCTGCACTTTCAAGCTGGAACCCAAGGGGGGAATTTGGCCAGGTTTGGAGTGATGGTGACATTGAGCATGGGAAAAAAGCGATCTCTGACAGCTGATCAATCAATGCCTCGATCGCTTGCCTCCATTCCAACGCTTCGCCTTCAGACCTCCCAAGCGCCCTCCTATTCAATTTGCGTTTGAGACTGGACAGCTCGCCTGTGACGTTGCTTAATTCATTGACGAGTTTGCTTGGTTCGTTTGTGGGGTTGTTTGGTTGGGTTTTAAGGTTGCTCAGATTGTCTTTGAGGCCGCTTGGATTGTTTTTGAAGTTGCTTAGCTCCTCTCTGGAGTCGTCTGCAGGAGTCGAACTGCCGGCGTTCCTCAGCAATTCATCGCAAAGAGCGGCCTCATCCGCCTTTTGTCCAGCAGGTGCACAATCGGAAACATAAGGACTTTCAGGACTTTCAGGACTTTCAGGGCCATCAGGCTGTCCAGCAATACCAGGATTCTCCAGAACATCAGGCTGTCCCGGGAAATGTGAACACTGGGACAGAATTGAGCTTGAACGCCGTACAAAAAAGTCGACCTCCGCCTTTCGCCCCCTCTTTAGTCTGACCCATGCTTTGTGCAGGACAATGCCGAGCACCAGGAGGCCAATAATGGCTAGCAATACGGTTGAGACGGGTGAGAAGCGCTGGTCAGTGTCACGGGGTCTCAATTCGTGACTCAATTCGTCCGTCGGTTCGTCGACGTCGAGTGATATACGGAGGTTGGTAGCGACCGCAGGCCCTGTTAGGCGTGGGAGGGGGATGAACATGTTTCATGTCAATATCGATAATTCAGAAGAGAGGGGAACAGTGGCGTAACACAGAATTTTGCATTGGCCTGCTAGCAATGTTGAGAGAAAGCGAATGAAGTTTGGAGAGAGCGTGTAGGCTTGTGTCGGCCAGCTCAACTTCGCTGCCCCAAAAGGCTACCTGCACGGCGAAAGATTGTAAGACAGTCGTCCAAATGACGCACCCACGACTTCAGGATGATGAACCGTAAAGCAGGCACGTTCAAGGAGTGGCCCTCCACTTGGTCGGACCTGGCGTGCCTTGTCAGGCATACCATTCTGGTCACCAAAGAAGGAAGAACGATGGCACGGTAGAGAAATGTATTTGTGGATTGACTTATGTTCATGGGGCCCAACTAAGCCGTTCTATGTGCAGATTTGTAGCACAGGAGAGTGTTCCAACGAAGCCAGAGTCTTGATACTATCGGCAAGTACGGAGTAGACTGTTTCGGAATCGGCGTTATTCCTTCTATTGTCCGGGTTAGGTGAGTTGGCTGTAGCGATCGTGGTTCTTCCGTCGAATTCAAAAGGTCAAACACACATCTGATTGATCCAGGTGTGCCAGGCTCATTGGGTTCTGTGCCCGTTATGGTCGTATTCCAGGCCTATATGCTCCTCTCAACTAAGCATGACGATGCTCGACCAATGCATCGGGGATCTGTAGCCTCAACACCAGTCACCGAAAATATTTATCCCGTGACAGTTCTGTTCTCAACGTTGGCCAAAGTCACCTTTCAAGAAGAGCGACGTCGGTGAGGACGTATTAGTCTTATGGGTGCCTAAGAAGAAAGACGTCGCTGATAAGTCGAAAAGTGTAGCAGAACCAGCCACAAAGCAATGATGTTGGCGATGTAGTGTAACCTGTAGGCGTATGTCATACCATACAACGCCGCGTAGACGGCTAGAACGAAGAACAGTAAATTCGTCGCCCATCTGAATGACCTGACAGACGGCACCATCATGCCACTCGAAAGAGTTTCCACCAACAGGATAAACGGCATTATTGACAAAACGTTGTGATGCGATGAGAACGGTGTCAACCAGTGCACCGCTAGATTATGTATCCAGACAACAAGAACGGGTAGGTTTATCGGCAAAACCCAGAGCATTAAAATCAGTATCGAATATGTGTAGTTGAAGAAATTCTGCGCAGGACCGGATTTGGAGTCTTTAGCATGCCGCAACGCCCTCGAACAGGTCCTGAGCTGAACAATACAGGCGACCACGTAGGCGAATGGATATGGTATGATGGTGGCAACCAGAAAGAGGAGTACCGCAGTGTTGATGGCCCGTCGTCGTGGGGTGCTGGCAACAAAAGCCGACGCGATGCCTTTCTCACTATCGTCAATCTTGACATAGCCCCGTGATGCAAGGCTTGATACGGTGACAATCAGATGGAGCAGGGCTAGGATGGCATAGTTCAAAACCACGCAAGCACCAATGCTGAGGAGGCCGGCCAACGGCACAAGGAACCAAAAGAAGGTGTCTTGTGATCCTAAAAGAAGATCATTCTGGGTAAAGCTGATTGCAGTCCCGTTGTTGTTCGGCAGGTGGTGGTTTGATCCCAGATTGGCTGAGCTGGCCGTAGTAAAGGCTGTTGCAAAGAACGTCATCGACAGCAAGAGGACCGGCAATGGAAGCCTCAAACTTTGGTCCAGGCTCTCAGAGAATGAAATGAAAATTCCCGAGTTATCATAGACTCGAAATTGCTTGCGCAGCACCATAGCCACCACCAGCAACGGGAACGCTGCAAAAATGGTCCGATACCTGACCACAAGCTTCCCTAGACTGCCAACGGGGTCTGCCCGTAGGCGGATTTCCAAGGAAGAATTGCAAGTGGGGTCCGACCAGAGTTGAAACGACACCCCGGGCTTAGACTCACGGCCATCGAGTTGGGGGGGCATGAAAGGCGCAACGCCGTGAAGGTTGATATCGCCTTGCTTAAAATTGACAAAGAATTTCGATTCGTATGGACTGTCAATGTGTTGTCGTAGCAAAGGTGTAAATAGCTCGCTATCTGCACCACAGCCGTGCTGACGAACCTGAAGAGTGTATGCAAGCAAGCTCGATCGTAAGGCCGGAACATAGATGTCGGTGACGACAGGACGGTACGGGGGAAGTTCCACGTTCAAGCCTCGAAGCAAGAGCATGGGAAGGCTCACCCCGGATTCGATGACAGCATCAGAAGTCGAGGCAATCTCTGCATAAACCCATCCATTGCTGATTTCGGTAGATTTGTCGAGGATCGTAACAAATTGGTAGTCTTGAAGATGTTTCAAATCATAATTCAGGTAGGTAAACGGTGGCCTCTGTTCGAAGGCAGAGCGGGACGTTCTTGTTGAAGCTGGTAGTTGGATCTCGTCTCCGATGGGCCGTTTGCAAGCCAGACGTGTTGCGCTAGGATCGCCAGGAGAGAGATCAAATTGAATAGGCAGGGGTGTAGACGTCAAACCCCCAGCAAGTGGGAACGCGCTGCAGAACAAAACTTCCATTTTCTCGAAGCTACCTTGGGCGTCGATTTGTTGGTCAGTCATGAGAGAGAACCGTTTTGATGTAGAGTTGTCCACGGAAGGAATAGGTAGCAGAACGGCCGACATATGATCCTGGGCTCCAAGTTGGCGTATTGTAATGTTGTTATCCTTTGCCACGGTGGATTTCGATCCATCGCCCAGGGTAAGAAGCACCTCATGGGCTGTTTCGGGCAGACTTTTGGGCGCCGCGTCTTCCAGGCCCGTCAAGAACCATTTCCTGAAGATCTTCATTCTCTCAGATCGTGGCTTCGTTTGTGTAGCTCGGCGAACATCGACCACGTCGTACAAAGACCTGATAATCACTTTTCGCATCTGGTCAGCCCAGGTGATTGCCAGGTGGTCCATCGAAGTCCAGACGTTGGGAATGGTGGAGCTGAAGACGGTGAACCCGTGACTGTCGGGTACCAAGGACGCGGTATTTGTGTAGTCGGAAGGTACGGTGGTGTCTCGTCCACCCCCAGCGATGGAGATCAGAGTGGTATGCCACAGTGGGTTATTACTAGCCCATCTTTGCAAATAAGCCTCCCGCCAATAATCGTTGACTTGTTGGTAGAGAGACACAATGTCGGCATCGAAGGAGACTGGCGGACGCGCGTGAGGCGTCGACATGGTAATAATGGTATTGACCGAGTTTGCTTGGTATTTGGGTGTCACAAGCACGGTGCGTGCCACTATCCCTCCCATCGAATGGCCCACCAGGATGACAGAACTTGGGTCTGGCAATTGCGGATCGCGACGGAGTCGACTCGGCTCATTGTATAAGGATAGGATGTAGGCGACGGCTTCGTTGACGTACTCTGCCTGGTCCAAGAGGGTCTGCCCGTGAAAGGCAGACAGGTCCTCGTTGAAGTCGAGGGTGAAGAAGTCAAGCGACCTGACGCCTTGTTTGACGGCATTAGCATCATGGCGCAGGACGTTGTGGTAATATCGTGAGGCTTCGGACGAGAGTGACCGAACTTGTTTGTAACTGCCAGCATTTCCTGGAATGAACAGCACGGGAGCTCCCTTCAGGCCAATGTTATCCCTGGTGTATTCGTCGACCCCCTCTTCACGGTAAAGATACAACGAGTACTTGCTCGCAAACCGAGAATGTTCCGTATCGAAGCCGGAGAGTTTGATGTAGGTCGGGGACATCATAGACATGACACACCCTTGCGGGTCGACCTGGAGCTTGAGGGACGACCGGAGGATGAGAGAGAGCGACAGGAGGGCGATGGCAGTGGTAATGAGAGTGACGGGGCGCCATGTCCAAGGACTTTGAGCTCGAATCTTGCGCAGTCCGCGTACATCAACAGTAGTTTGGCTGTCGCCCGCCTCCTCCTTGGGCTTCAGCAGCATTGTCGCTGCATGCACGTCTGGCCAAAGCCAGCTTTCAAGGAGTGGTGCCCAAACTGAAGGATTGGATTCGACGCATGAAAGAATGGACGCGGCTGGTGGCCTGTACTCGGTAGGGGCTGAGAGCACGCCTCGCGGAAGCCACCAGCATCCGGTCGGAGCGGGAAAACATTTACCCCCGCGGCAACCGCGCCAATTTCTTTCGCTTAATCGGGCATGAACCACGCGTCTCAGCGTCTCTTTCAGCATAGAGAACACGCGTCCACCAAAATCCACAGCGTTAAATCTACCATAGGCCACCCGAGCCAGGAGGACATCACTGAGGACGAACTACTATTTGAGCTACCAGAGAGGGGCACATGAAGAGGCCAACGAGGTCTATGGCCGAAGGTAACATGTCTGTAGGACGCGCCCTTCGACGCTACGTACTGGAAGAGCTGTTTCTTCCTTCACGTTTCTAACTTGGTCCTTGACGGTCAAACGGTCCTTTCGGAGTGACAGGTTTCGAAGTGATCACAGTCTCCAAGACAATAACGGGACAGTTGGCTAATGCCAGAGTCGTTTTCCAGTTATTGGGTCCAGGTAGGCCAAAAGCGATCGTAACCATCGGTTAGCCTTTTCGTTGGCGAGGCGTAGTGCTGGTCGTTTTGGAGTTGAACGGAGATCAGAGGGTGTCATTGCTGCTCATCCTGCTCTCAAGCAGGCTCCTTAGGTCAGTCACAACCGTCGTCCATCGCATTCAAATCCTTGCATTCCAAGCCAGGACTGAGCATCCCTCACCAGCCCCCGACACTCCTCACGTCGGGCTTGAATGAACGCATAAGTCAACCCCTGGACAGGACCTTCCTCCTACCTGCCTAACGACTCGACCGCGGCCACCGGATCCATGATAGCCTGAAAACGGCAATGCCAGCATTTGCGGATGATGCAATCCTTTCCATCTCGGGGGTCGGTATACGGAAAACCCATAGTCTGCAACATGTCAACAGTGATAGGCCGGTGATCTATGCCGTAACATTTATCGTCGTATGGTTCGCATCCGTGGGTCATATAGTAGAAGACAGAACCCAGCGCAAACTGTTCAGTCCGGGAGCCTAGGAAGCCAAACGTGCTTCGGAGTTCTCCAGCCTCATCGCCCAATGCTCTTGCATATGGAGGAGTTTCCACCTCAACCTCGGTGCCGATTGGCCTCGTGTTGTCAAAATCCGCCAGCTTCAGGTGATCTCTGTCGTCTAGTAGAATGTTCGGGGGTTGGATATCACCATGCGCAAGCTTGATATGTTCCAACCAAGCAGCAGCGCCTCCCAGCTCTTTCATCCACCTTAGGATGAGATGCTCGGGCTCATATTATCCACAAACTTCCAGAACTTGCTCTGTGCTTGGATCCCTTTATTGTCGAGCTCGAAGTCGCGCCTCGAGGTTGACTCCTGGAAGATTCTGCATGAAATTCATACCTGGCGATCGTAAAAAGCTGGAAATGATATAGGGAGAATAGGTGCGGCATTCGAGTTCGTCGAAGACGCCATTCTCCATCTCAAAACCGTTCGTCACGACTTTGACTACAATGCAGTTGGAAAACTGGAAAACATGGGCGAGATCGCCCCCATCCTATGTATGCGGGTGCGTTGTCCAAAAACAAGTGAGCCATTGTTTGACCTTTGGTCGAAGGGAAGTTCACCTCCACAAAGTTCAACCCCTGGAAAGCATCCTGTCAGGAAGGGGAAAGTATTTATCCCGGCTACAACCGCGCCATTCAGTATGGCGAACACGTCAATCGAAACCCAAAGCGCTTCTCGCTAATTGCAATTCGAGATGGAAAATTCGGGATGCGTTATTCTACACGTATCAACAGCTCTCACTATAATCCTTGGTCTGAGATCTCACACCCTTTCCCTTTCGTGGAGGCAATGCTACTCCTCATTGAAGCAAATCTCGAGCAAATCCACCCATGCCGTCCACAGCAGTCCTCCTTGTTTCTCCATCTCAGCAAAACCCGGCATGCTTCCTGTCCCGGTAATGACTGGATTGAACTCCAGCAGCTGCCTCTTCCCCCAGCAAAACCTGTGGTGGAATTTGAGGTCTCATCCAGTCAAATGATTTCGACATACTCGTGATACTCATCATAGATCCATTGATCAATCCCTTCCCACTTTTTCTTCTGGTCGTCTTCATAGAGCCGCTTTTGCCGCCCCTCTTCTGTCTCTTGCCAGGACAGATCTTCTGTAGACTGCTTGATGGCGTTATCAGGTCCCTGCGCATTCGCGCCGCCTGGCGTATTGGGAGATGACATGGATGCATTGACCGTACAACTTTGTGATCTGTCCTGGTTCGGAAGCCGGGCGTCATGTTCATTACCTCTCGCAGTTGAATCCCCCATGAAGTTAAAATCCACTGGAGTACCGAAAAGGCCATTGTCTGCTTCCTGTTTGCTCGGGTCGGTCGTCGATACCTTTTCCAGATTGGCAGCATCCTCGGAAATATCGAGTCGACTACCAGGCTTCTGCACATCAGACATTGTGACATGCTGAAGCGGTGGCTCAAACCCGCCTAGATCGATCTCACAGGTAGCAAAGTGAGTCGAAACGTCGTCCAGAGCAGATTGAACTCTTCCATCGAATACATCAGTATCTTCGGTCTCAAAGTCAAATAGCTGTTGTTCGTATTCTTGGTGAAGGGGGAAGTTATCAGCGTCCTCCCAGCCTTCCGTGGCGTTGTCCTCTCCTTTCTTGGATGCATCCAATATTAGTGCAAGTCCTTGAGATTCATTCGCACCCAAATCGCAGTCCATATCCACCCCAAAACAGTCGTCACCCCCCTCATCTTTTGATAGCTTCGGTTTTTTGGAGGCTGGTTCACCATAGGCGCTTCCATCATGATTATGCACCGAGAGCGACTCGCTTTCCCCCGGCTGCGCCGAGCTAGTGGATTCATCAAGACATTTCGTTTCCTGTTCGTCTGTTTTTGATCTCGGTTTTGTAATTGTCGCATTCGTTATCTTCGTTTGTGTCTTTTTGTCATCCGTGTCCATCGACTTTGTCGTTAGCCGGCGTCTCGGCTTGGCCACCCCTTCCCGGCAGCATTTGTGCTTGCATGATTTATTGCGATCATTGCAATCGTGCTTGCATGTCCACCGTCCGTTGCCCAGCATGGTTGGTCCCCGGTAAGATGCGATATCTCTGTCTTGCTCCTGATCATTTTGCACTTGAGCTTGCCGACCTGAAGAATGCTTCAAGGGCTTCGGTATCTTTTTCTTGCCCTCCGCGTCTAAAATCTCGTCGATATCTTCAACAACTTCGATAGCCACACCTTCAGCCTCGACACACAAGAGATCTTGGTCATCGACACCGCCATCGTCAAACTCATGGTCCCAAGTCCCAGCTGGAGGTTGATAACTCGCGGCATTCCACGAAGTTCCCCCTCGCGAGGCTTCCAAGCTCCGTTGATTTGGGTACACAGACTGGGGAACTCCGAGCAAACTCAACTCGGCCAACTTACTCGTACCAGCAATTTCATCGCACATCACATAGCAACTGACGTGACTGGTGGGTTTTGCTAGTTGCACGGTTAAGTAAATATCCTGCCCATTTTGCAAATTCCTCGCACTGATTCTCCGAAAATCAACGACTTTGCCATCAGATGTCTCGGCCAGAAAACAGACATACACCAGACTCTTCTTGAAGAATGCGGGTGGTTTCTCGTTTAGAAATCCAATTTCAGCTTTCAATTTGATCGTAGCGCCTGTCCCAATTCTGATTTCTCTGCTAGTTTCTTTGACCGATATCCTCAAGTTGGGGAAGCGATCGAGCTTCTTGAGTAATTCCAAGCCAAAGGGTGGATTCTTCCCAAGAACCAGCTCGATGCGGGAAGCCTCGGTGTTGAGAAGAGTGTCTATGCTATTAATCGACGCAGAAGCCAATTTCCGAACCGCAACCTCTCCGAGTCCTTCGATCTGTCGAAGTTGGCTGGCGGTATTGTCCCAGACATGTGCCGCAATACTTCTGCCTAGCTCCAAGGCGTGGCGGGCTGAAGTAGCGTCCTCCAGATGAAGCTGACAATCGATGATGCATCGAATCAATCGATTTGCATGGGTGAAGACGGTGACTTTGTCCATCCGATGCTGGTGATGATGCTTCCTGTAGCTGTCCCCGTCAGGTAGTGTGACATTCCCCAGTTCGGCTTGGATAAGAAGCGAGATCTTATGTGCCTGCTGTGCGATGTCAACTTTGATAGGAAATTTGATTTCCGGGGCTTTGTTGATCTCCTTAAAGAAAGATTTCTCACTCGCCGGCATTCGCACTTCACGGAATTCCCGTGCTTGAGCCAGAGCAGATAACTAGTCTATAGTTCAGCTGAGTTTCTGGCGTTGGAGAGCCCACTTACAATCTCAGACATCTTAGCCTTGGGAGGCAACCCAATGAAAGACTTCATGGTATCGAAGCTGACATAGTATCGTGCCATCACGTCCCCGAATTCGGTCGTCTTTAGGCTAGGGCCCGGGCTGATGAGCCGGGAATCTTGGAGCAGGTCAATATCCTTCTTGCAGAGTTGCTCCAACAGGTCGTCCTCGCTACCTCCATCAACTCCTTCTCGGAAGCAGTAGTGCAACGGGTTTTTTTTCAGGCGAACATGCAAAAAGGTGCTGGCGAGCCATTGTTTTGCAGTTTCCAAGTTGCGAACAGCCCCTAGGCCTATCTCTGCATTGAGGTGTTCAATGAGATTCTGGTGAAGGCAGCTCTCCAACAGTTCTTCACCTGAAACCATCTTTTCGTAGCGTGAGACCTTTTCCTTCCGAGTGAGAATTACTGCACAAGCCGAAGTCTCGAATTGCGGTCTGCCAGCTCTTCCTAGCATTTGCATCACCTCAAGATCAGCATATTCTTGGAAGCCATTGTCAGTCCAACAGGTAGTTCCTTTCAGAATCACGAGGTAACATGGTAGGTTCACGCCTACAGCCAATGTCGAGGTACTGCAAATGACATTGATTTGTCCGTGTAGGAATGCTTGTTCAACAATCCGGCGATCTTCTTGACTGAGCCCTCCGTGGTGGAAAGCCACACCACAAGGAGCTATAGATTTCAAGTCATGATTGGAAGGAGTGGCTTGCAACTCTGGCCCTTTCCACAGGCGCTCCTGAGGATGCGATGCCGACCACATCTCTGCCAGCGTCTTAGCTGTGGTTACAGATGCTTTTCGAGTAGAGCAAAAGATCATGACAGGCTTGCCGTGTCCATGACGAGAGATAGCATCAGGAAGTTGATGCGTCAACATGGACTCGAATGCGAAGTCATTGCCCTTATATTCGAAGCCATACACATGTTTCTTGAGCTCAACAGAACGGAAACTCTCCCCGAAGACCTCTCTGTGTGCTGGGAGGTGTTGAGAAGCAGGAGACTTGCCGAGCCAAGCTGCGATATCTTCAGAGTTTGGCACTGTTGCGGACAACGCCACGAACCGGATATTTGAAGCCGCAGACTTCATTCGTGAAACAACGGCCTCAAGAGTGGCACCACGTGCTTCTTTTAGAATGTGGACTTCATCGACCAGGAACAGTTTGATGAGCTTTATGAGCTTGGCATAGTCTTTCCATTTTCGGGTAACGCTGTCCCATTTTTCTGGCGTCGTGATGATGATGTTGGCTTTCTGTACGCGGCTCAATTGGTTATGGTTGGTGTCACCGGTGAGTTCCGCACATTCGAGGTTCAATGTACCAAATTTCGCTTGCCAATCTCGATATCTTTCTGAGCATAATGACTTAGTGGGAGCTTGGTAGACAACCTTGAAATCTCGCGCCCTAGACTCCACCATGAGCCTGCAAATGGCAAGCTCCATGATCACAGTCTTGCCGCTTCCCGTTGGGGCGGAAACAACGATGTTGTCGTTGGTTTCGAACGTGGTTGTAAAGCACTTGGACTGAATTGCGTTAAAGACCTTGAACTTAAATAGGGAACGAGGATGATCGGGCAATGCCGTCACTGGTACAAGCTGAATTCCTTGGATAACAGGGGGAGCACGATCGAAAGCTGTACTTGACGTAGTCCGATGGGATAAAGTGCCCCTTTCTAGAATTTGCCGCCCTGCATCTCCCCCAAGACTGAGTGTTTGGAAAGGGGGGTTCATCCGTCTCAATGTGTTTGCTCTCTCTTGCTGGCGGTTCTGGAGGACGGAAATAGTAGGACTTGACATGGATTGAAAGGGTGGAGAACTCGACAGATGCAGTGGTGTCACGTTGTGAGGGTCATCTAGCACAAACATGAGACTCTGCGCACCCAACACAAGTACAACCTACTATTCAGGCTTCTTTTTGATCTGCTACCGACCAAAGGGGGAGGGCATTTGGGTGGCAGATAGACTTGTGTGGAGGTTGACGCTTGCTGTAAGGGGCGGTTCTGGGAGTGCTCCGCAAGAAGGTCTTTGTCTGTTAAGATGTGAGCATTGAGCAGAGGGGACGGAGCATGTTTAACTCACCGAAGTCGTCCAGGGGGGGCTCACTGTCTCCAAGCGGTGGCGAATTGAAGAGGTCGCCGTCGGGGCTTGTCGATTGTATGTGTTGATGAGAACCATGCAGGGCCTTTTCACGAGATTCTGTTCCTAGCATCGGTGATCGTGAGTTCGTTTGGCTGGGAGTACAGAAGGAAGCCCGTCCGAGACCTGTCAGGAAATGTTTGGAGTTCTCCATTGCACAAGTCCAGAGGAGTCGAAACGATAGGCAGTGCAGTGCGCAAGAGAAGGCATCGAAGAGGGTGGGACAAGGTCTTAAAAGAAAAGAAAAATGGTCAACTGGGCTGGAAAAATATGCAAGCTGGCGAAGGGCAGTTGTGTTTCCAATGCACGGCAGGTGCGAGTCTCGCTCACTCGTCCGCAGGCATGTGACCTACCTGCCGCATTTCGGTCGTCTATCTTGATTTCCCTCTTCTCCTCTCCTCTCTTCACTTTTCTGTCTTCTCATCACCAGTCTGCAGGGAATCCCCTGTATTCAATCCTGTTGAACTTTACAGACTCTGGCAGAAGTCGGAATTCCGTTACCGCCACCGTATTGGCCAATTTTGTGGCCCTCGAACGTCCCCAGAATTATCAGTAGCTTCCTCACCACAAGCAACATGAGCCACAGAATAGCACTCTGGTAAGAAATCCCTGAAACTGGCAATCCTGACGTCTGCCGGCACGCAGCTGACCAAGAGCCACCTTTCCAACGAAGTTTCTTTCATTCGTTGTGTCTCGTAAAATACCCAGCCGACTCGGTCTTCCGCTTTTTTTGACTGGGGGAGCCCGGTCTGGAGGTCGTCAGGGCGGTATGTTCGAGGCTCAAGGGAGTCTTGGGTATTTGGATTGACATGTCATTAGCCTCTGCCGAAGCATTCTTTGACAGCTTCTCGTCGCCATGAATTCTAATCGCTGGAGGAATGCGACCACGGGCTTCCTCGGTGTTGTAGAGCCAAGTGGCCAAAAGGACAACCGACGCCCCGACCACGAACTGAACAGTGTTAGCAAAATCCTCCAAGGGTTCACAGAGATGCAAATTACATGTCTCGACGCGGTGAAGTCGAAGAAAATGAAACTCGCTAGACTGCTTAGCACCATACTTATGCTGACAGCAAAGTTTTTCGAAATGTTGTCTGCATAGAAGATGCAGAATGCGGCCACGATGCCGCCGAAGGTCTGAATCACGATGGACAGGACCACCACCCAATTATAACCTGCAAAAAAGCCATGCTTGCCTACCGTCTCGCCGTCCAGGAAGATGATGCCGATGAAGAAGGCTGGAAATAGCGAATAGGTGGACAGCTGTACGTTCCGGATCCAGAGTGACGTACTTTTGGGCGATTCTTTGATAACCTTCTCAAAGTAGACACCGGCAAGCCCAGAAAAGATGCACACGCCGAGAACCGCGAGGAGTCCGGCTGACGCATCCATCCCGGGTGTATCCAAGGCAAGCTCGTCTTCGGTGATTCCCTCATATGTAGCCGACCTTTTCCGGAGATGTGAGCCAGGCTCTGCCATTCTGAAATGCTCTCGTAGTGGATTGGACGATCGTGGCACGTAGACCCGAGCGTGATGGCTAGACGCTAGGGATGCAGAAGATCCCTGGGGGAGACACACTATGGCAACCCCCACCATTAACAGGAGGAGGGAGAGCCACTGCCTTCCGGTGATGGTCCTCCGCAGAAGCACCACACTCAGAAGAGCCGTGACGAATATCTTGAATTGATAGGTGACATGGAAGGTTGCTGCGTCCAGATTTGATATGCCAACATACTGCAGACTGTTTGCCAATGTGTACAGACTGGCCGGTATGGCCATTTTCCAACTGTCACCTGCGAAGGTGGCGCTTCCGAGAGCGCTCAGCATAGACGTAGCCGGCGTGGATCGAGGGACAGAGAGCGAGAGCTCATAGAGGGAGATGGTGAGGCATACTGCCAGCTTGAGGACTTCGACGAGGAAAACGGCCGTCGAGGGGAGATAGCGATGGCCGTCGGGAGTTGGCATGACACGGGAATAGTGAAGCAGCTGCGACGACAGAGGTTAGACAGGGGTGGAAAGTCACGGTTCGTGGAGTCGCACCAAAATGAAGGCAGAAAACTGCAAAGTCAACTGCCACACTCGTTAGCCCGTTGCACACTCAGTAGGCGTGCCATCTTGCGTGGCGCCCGCTTACCGTGCCCAAAGATAGACTGCGGAGCGATGCGCCCTTCCATCTGGCAGAGCGAGAAGACATCCGTTCCGGCATGTTGTTGCTGGCACGGGAAGAAGACCAGGTCCAACGTGTAGCTAGAGTGTTGTCTTGGTGGCACGAGCTCTGCACCAGGCAGGGCAGTTCGTCATGCGAAAGAAGCAAGATGCGGGAAATCGGGAATCGGTGACAAAGGAGTGGACGGGTTCTTTGTGGGAGGAGGCGGACGGCCTTTTCGAACACGTTCGAACCGTGCAGGAGAAAGTGGTCAAGAAGGTGCAAATAATGATGGTCGGTGATCGCTGGTCACCCGACACCGCAAGATGCAAGTGTTGGTGTCGGTTGAAGCATGACCCAAAGTGAATGAAATTGTTGCCAACGATTGGCGAAAAAGTGGAATCGACATCTGGTGGCGCGTTCAATTGGTGTTTTGCATTCTGCATCCTGCGTCGAATAACATCTCGCTTTTCTCGCTTTTTCCGGCCTGGATTGTCCTCCCTAGGGGGCGCCTAGGGGGCCATTCGGCCCTCCCTCGTGCGTCATGATCCGCTGCAATGGGCCAAGACCTGCCTAAAAGTCTATTCTACTAGGCGCCTAGCTTCAAGTTGCACTTGGAAGTTTTAACTTGCAGACTTCCCCCGGCCTTGCTGGCTCTGCACGCCCCCCGTGGGATCCTTTCAGTACTAGTAACACTTAGAGAGTGCGGAGTACGGAGTAACTGAGTAAACTTGGTAGCATGGCTCTGTTAGTGTTACTATGCGCGGCACTATTAGACACCGGCAACCCCCTGTGCTCCCGGAGATGGTCTAATTCAAAAATACCAAGTAATAGCAGAAGCAAGGATACTTTCACTCTAGCTCTTGGGATGGTTATCCTCTTGCATTGTTTCTGTTCGTGCTTCCGCAGTCCCCGATCAGGCTCAGAATATGTACTCTGTACGTCAGGTATGTACACTCGTCTTCCCACGGCATTAACGCCAACATGCAAGCACCATGATGTATGAATCTGGTCACTTCCTCCGGCGCCACCAACCACCACCCAAGTCGCGATAATTATACACAGGCATCCGCCGACCTTAATATCCATCGTCATCATAAGAAAGTTGCGAAACATGGAAATCTAGTGTACAGGCGACCAGTCATCCGTCATGCCCACCGCTCCCCTTCAGGATCAACATAGAAAATATACACCAACGACAACAACAGTCTCTCGGACGTCACGAGGCTCGTGCTGTTGCAGGTTTCGACTTGGCCTCCCACCCATGATACGGCCAGTCAATGAAATCTTGAGATGAAACATCCTCCCTCCTTGGTGTTTGTGAGAGTTTGTCCAATGTGGACTTGTAGTGGCTTTCTTTTCGACCCCGTGAGTGCTCTCTGGACTCGTTCGTCGATTCCGAGAAAAAGGTCGACTGGCTCTGCCGATTAACACCCCTTGAAACAGTAAGGAAGGTCGGCGAAGCCATCGCCAGTGACGAAGACACGTCTGTATCAGGCTCCACGGACGTGTCCGTCTGAAAGCTGGCCATTGAAAACCGCGTACTCGGGTCATTCGACTTGCCAGTCTGAATTGTCGTGCAGGAGGCTTGATCAAAGTTTCCGTCCGAGTAAATTGAAGGCGCGAACTCGGGTTTCCGGGAGTTCGAGAGAGCTCCGCTATCCATCAAAACAGAGCCTCGGGCTGCTTGTCGAGATTGTCTTAAGGGCCTCTGCTCCGTGCTTCTCAGCGCTTGTATCCGGCGATCGGCCGTACCCCCGCCAGACTGATTTAGATCTGCCTTTTTCAGTCTCATAGCTGCCAAGAGGGATTGCTCCTGCCTGGTAACGCTCATGAGCCTCCTGCTTTCTATACTAGCATTATCGGACAAACACGATCCTTGCAAAGACACACGCCACAGGGAGGGAGGCTCTGTCGGTGTTGCGGGAAATGACGTAAGCATATCACCTTCGTCCGGCGGCGGTTCTGATGACTGATCGCTAAGATAGCTGAATTGACGGTCAAGTCTTTTGTCCGCGCCTGGGGGCACCTTCGACGACGGCCTTCCGTCTCGTTTAGCCTGGCCACCACGCGCTCTTAGTAGGCTGGGTGGCCCTTGAAGTGAGACATTCTTTGTCTTGTCGATGGCCGTTGCTGTTCCAATCTCAATCTCGTCGACTGATTCGGCTGCTATGCTATCACGCAGCCTCGGCAAGGCCGCCTTGGTAGGTGGCGGACGTCGAGCCTGAGGTTCGTCCTCGTCTGAAGACGACAGATCGAGAATACTTGTATGGTGGAGATCGGTGGATGCAAATGAGTTTGCCTTTAGCTTTGAAGGAGCACGTTGTGAATCAGTCTGAGATCGGAGTGTCAACTGGGATGATTTGGCGTTGAGAGTTGAGACACGGGGAGGGATTGCTGAGAGAGGCAGCATGTGGCGTGATGGTGATTTTGGCCCTTTCGAGACGAAACCGGCCTCTCGACCCGAACTCTCAGTGATGAAGGCTGAGATTCGGTCAGTACCCTTCCGAATTAACCCTATCCTGCCATCCTCGAAGGCCATTTCTATCCCTGCAACGAAGCTTTGCTGCAGTTCTGGTTCGTGGATACTCTCATCTTCGCTACTGTCGCCCTCCAATCCATCGAACCAATGCTTCGCCCCGGCTTTTGGGCGTCTAATATTGACTTTCACATGTGACGTGTCGGGTTGAGGAGCAGCAGAGACATTGACTCTGGGAACTCTAGGCTTCGGGGGACTGGAGGATATTGTCGGGGGGTTGGGGTAGAACCGGACGCCTTTCTGGGCTTTGGGAGGTTGATTAGGCATAGGCGGGTGTATAGAGACGCTCGAAACAGAAAGTGCGGCTCGGTCAGATGATGCGAACGAGCGTTGGCTACCTGATCGCATCCGAGATAAAGAGATTGGAGGCTGAGGGCTGGGCTTCGTAAGTTTTTTGGTTTCTGACTTCTCTCGGTTTTTGGACGACCTAAAGAGTCGCAGATGAAGCATTGAGTCTTTATCGGATGTGGGGGAGTTGACGACTACGGGCGAACCCTTCCTCAGGGCGAAATCCCGTCTGGAAGAATCCGAGGTCTGCTGTGAGATTGCGAGGGGCGTTCTCTGAGCCTCATAATGTGAATTGAGTGTTGAGGAAGAGCCGTATACTTTGAGCTGCCTTGAATGAACCGATGCCGGGGGGTCGGCGCTGAGGCGGAAGTCCTCATGCAACAGGACAGAGGATGCTTTCACTCGAAGGTTCGGGTGGACTTCATGCGTTTCTGTGGGGGTAGTCAAGGACCCTAACTCGGTTGTGGCATCAGAGAAAGACACTGTTGGCAGCCTCACGGTAGCTGAAGAGCTAGGGCTTTGATTTCGAGCCGTATTGAGGGCAGTTTCTGTTATCCCCAGAATGTGACGTGCTTTGTAGTCCATTCCATCAGGTTGTCGCCCTTGGACCGGCCCTTGGTTCTGCCTTGGGATCTGCCTTGGGATCTGCCTTTGGTTGTGTCCTTGATTGTGTCCTTGGTTGTGTCCTTGGTTGTGCCCTTGGTTGTGTCCTTGGTTGTGCCCTTGGTTGTGCCCTTGGTTGTGCCCTTGGTTGTGCCCTTGGTTCTGCCCTTGGTTCTGCCCTTGGTTCTGCCCTTGGTTCTGCCATTGATTCTGTCCTTGGCTCTGTCCTTGGCTCTGGGTATTGGATTTCCCTCTCCTTAGTGCACTCGGGAGATGGAATCTCTGACCGGTACCCATCTTGGTGTTGTAATATTAGGCGACGGTGGGGAGCAAGGACCGCTGACATATGAGCATATCGAATTCGGTGGATAAGGGTTGAGCCGAGAACTCAGGCAATATCACAAAACGCAGCTCAGGAAGTCATCTTGACTCCGCCGTTGCCATGACTCTGGTATCGGGAGTAGATTTCTTTCTGTGTTGTACCACTGATTCCTGCAACACCACCGGCTTTGGAGATTCAAAGGGATGATGGTCGAGGTTCCAGGGCAATCTGGCGCAACACACCAGTGTCCGTTCAGGTAATACGTCTCGTCAGAAGGGAGGATCAGAGGCGTTGTCGGCGGAGAGGAAGACTTGCGCTGTTCGTCGCCTGCGCTTGAATGAGAGTCAGAATGCCCGAGGGGAGGACTTGCAACAGGTGCAGGACAGGCGGTTTCACCTCAAAGGGACGATCGGGAGCAACATCGGGGAAGTGAGTAAGATGATGTGCAGCCCACACTGCCAGGAAGGGAATTGCCAGAGGCCGGTGGGCTCCCTGGAGTGCTGGGGTCCGTTTCCAAGGCCCTTAGCATGACGATTCGAAGAGAGAAAAGGGCTAGCGAGAGTTCCGTGAGCCGGGCTAAAGCCTGGCCAACAGTGAGGAACGGGGGATCGATCAGCGATGGTCATTTTGTGAAGCCTGCGTGAGCCCGCAAGCAGCGGGGGCGGCATCAGGAATGCCCCTGGTGGCCTGTTTGGCAGGCCGCATGCCGCAATGGCGGTGCCGCTTTAGGTTTGTGAGGCGCCTCTGCCGTCAAGTATTCGGGGCTAACGGGTCGGCTCCAGCAGGCCCTGGCAGCGGTGAGTCGTCAGTGGTCAGCCGACCTTGCTGGGTGACGGACCAAAAGAGCTGAGAAGATAGGGACACGCACCATGCTCCCCAGTAACTTGGCCTAAGAGCAACCTAGCCAAATAGTCATCTGGCCTAATGGGAGGTAGTTACGTCTAGGCATTCCTAAGCATACCTAGGCAGTGGCACACCTGCGGACACTGTCGACGACTCGACGGTACCCCTGGTCCGTCCTGGTTACCCAGGGGTAAGCTTAAGGCAGCATTTTACATACTTCGATGCTAAGAAGCCTAAAATCGTCAGAATCCAGATGTCTGAAGAACCCTGATGACTGAAGGGGTAAGTGTCGTGCCATTCCAGGCGCTAGACGGGAGGAAGAAGAACGCCCCGAGCTAGGTATCCTTGCCCCGGGCCGTTAGGGCTCTCTGAGCCTGCGCGTCTGGCCAATGGCCGAGGCGGCCATTGACGACTTACTCCGCAGAGCCGTACTCCGAAGAGAATGATGGACTGTCCCACCTCACCAGACGAATCTTCGCAAGTCAGGGGCGATGGCGACTTGCTGGAACTTGGAAGAGAAAGCAAACAGAAGCGAACGTAGATCGATTTCAATCAGATATTGCTACTCCGTAAGTTCGTGTCCCCATGAGCAGTCCCACCTTCGCTGCATCGCTAGTCAGCCTGGGGCTTTCTCGCCTTGAATGATCTCAAAGACCCGCAATGAACCCAATCCCCTCTGGCGGGTCTGGAAACAAGACTCAAGAGGCTTCTGTGGAGGTAATACTACGTACGCACAGCTATTGGATGCCGCGTTTAGGAGTCGAGAGAGACGCTCTCTCATTCGGACGACAACTTCATTCAGACGATTCCACTCAATCCTCTCGCAGCCATGCTCCTGTACCTCCCCAAGATCACGTATACTACTGACAGTAGTGCCATCTTCAGCCGATACAAGCTATCGAACGTGAAGACAAAGACTTCCACGCCTCTTATCCCACCTAAGACAGCCGCCAACCTCGGTGCCCACCACTGTCAGCTGTCAATTTCACGCCGTCAAGCCCGCTCGTATTCTGACGTTGTCAACCATGCGGTTGTCCTTCATGGCGTACCCAGGCTCCTGCGCCTCCAGAAATGCAGCTGCATTAGTTGAGACCAGCTGCCGCAGTGGTACTGAGGTCGCTAAAATAGGCCATGTCTTCAACGCACCGATTTGTCGATTCCTCACAAGTCGTGCTCCCGACCGAGGGTGAACGATCGATCTTGATCAACATTCGAGAAATACTGATCTTTCGAGGACGCGGTGTTGTCGTCGTAGCCAGATCCGTCGGCAATATCTCCCTGGCTGAATCATGTGGCTTTTCGTAATAGCCCCAGCGAAAGACTTCCTCCCCAAAGACATCATAGGTTGCCACTCTGTCACATCCCTCAGCAACGGTGAAATCTTGACCTTGGGCATATTCCTCGATTGCATGTGCAATTTGCTCCTTGCGGTCCAGGGCGTGTCCCTCATCGACAGAAGTCTCGTAGAGATGATCGATAAACGCCATGGGCCCAGTAAACTTTGCCTCAAGTTGCCATAAATCAGATTTGGCCGGAGGCTGAAACTGCCAATGCCGGCCAACCCGTGGAGAGAGCAGGTTTTCTCCCACTAGATAGCATGTCACCTTTTCTAGAGTTTGCTGCGTCCATTGGCCAGGCTGGAGCTCCTTTCGCAAGGATACTTCGTTGATTAGTAACTTCCTATTTGGTACCGTCGTCAGGTATCTCATGGTCAGCCGCAGGAGGACGATGAAAGGAGGCAGGTTGCCAACTGCCCCGTCTCCAGGCAACAGCAAGCAGGTATAGCAGATGTATTCTTCCGGTAGTGTAGTCGGCTGGTCTTCATCGTAGCCATAGCATTTCCTATGTTGCCAGTAGTCGCAGATCTCGCAGAAGAGCTATCTAATATTAGCAAGGGGTGACTATGACGGCTGAAGTTCGTACCATCCCACCGGGCGCGGCCATGTGCTGACTCCCACACTCACACCTCACCTGGTTCGACGGGGCTCGTCGCTTGAACATCCCTTCCACGAGCAAGGCTTGGTTGAAGACATTTCCAGGCCCTCCGTCAGCTCCGGACTGAACAGCATTGCAATGGATGAGGAGTTCCGCCATTTTGCTGACTTTTAGTCGAGAATTCTGGTATACTCTTTCCGGAATCTGGCAAGGGGACAGTCCTTCATTAGCTAACTCAGAGGCAGGCGCTGCTTGACTGATGTTCCGTGGAGATCTTCTGAGTCCGAGTGAAGAGGCTGGCTGCTCTGTCCTGCTAGAATGACCAGCTCCTTGCCTATTTTGTAATGAGGCAGTATCAGCCGTTTTCGTTCGTTTCGCCTTTGGGGGTAAACATTCTGCTTGACGTTTCGATCCAATTTCAGTGTCTCTGATCGTGGACAGCAAATTTGTGCTTCGAAGGGAAGAAGACTTTTGTAATCCCTGTAGTTGTTCGTGAATCGCGGTGTCTTGCGCGTCAGTTCCCGTCGCTGTTGCACAATTGGGCCACGCGCCAACCCGAACTCCAACGCGGACTTGATGCTTTCCGGTCTCAAGGCTTCCAACAGTTCGTCCAGGCTCTTGCCACAGCGCTTCCCATATTGATTGATCTTCTCCTTCCTTGAGATCATGCGTGTCGACAAACCCTGCCGGTTGGTATAGTTGCGGGCATGTTTCATTATAAGTCATGCTGAATCCCAAGTTTCGACGAGCTAGCTTCAGTCAACAAGCGAAGACAGTGAATGGTGTCCGAGAACAACCTGGAGGTCGAGGCAAGTCTTTCATCGAACGAAGCAGAGCCCGAATGGCAGCTTTGAAGCTCTTTTGGAAGTTCTCGAGTATGAAACTGTGGTTGGCGGAGTCCAGTTGGATGCTGTCAACGCGTCCGTGGTGATAAGAGAAGACAAATGAATAACTCTCAAGGATGGTTTCAGGGATTCTAGCATTTTTGGTGACGAACACCTGAAGCTTGTGGAGGTACCTCAGCCGAAGTGCATCAAAGACGCCGTTCTCCTGTGTGTCGATTAGCATCTGTTCTCAAGCAAGGCCATAAGTCTCTACAAGCATCTCGAGTATCTGGTCGGCGCGTCGATGGCCTCCACGCGTCAGAACCTTGATTTCTTGAGAGTCGCCATGGTTCTCCGACTGTAGATTTTGTAAGGATGAGTACAGGCCCTCGCCGTCTGCAATTCTAGCGGGGTCAATCTGGTCAATATATCTCGTTTGAAAACACGAAGCCGTCCACGGGATGAGCTCCCTAGTGTGGGAAATGCATGCCAGGGAGGCATTAAGAAAAACTTGGACGAAGGCAAAGCTTTCCCCCTGCGAGAGAACGCGCTTCGAGGGCATGGGCGGGAGAAGCTGTGCAGCCATCGCAGAAGGCCTCAGCGGAGGCGAGACGACAGAGAAAATGAATATGGCGACGGTCCTTAAGTTAGAGTGAGGGGTGTTGGGAATGAACAAACTTGGATCATGGCCTTCCCAACGGGGCGCCGCAGCCAAGAGAGATACCTCGGATTTGCCTTAGCTTCAATGTCACTTGCAAGTGACCGAGTCGTTTCTCAGCCTGTGCAACTGATCTTGTTCAGAGTGTGCCCATTCTTAGCAGTCATCATAGCTGAGAGTAGTCTTGATCCCTAATCCGTACACTATTACCAGCTGGCACTCCTCGATTGCCCGCAACACAACCTGGACCAGTATCTTCTTTTCCTGGTCTTTCGATCTGAGCGGGCTCTTGGCCCTCGATCGTCAGCCTTGTCGGAGGCCACCCTCCATCCTTCCCAGAGGATAAAACAGGCGCTGGCATCAGCGCGAACTGGAGAGCTGGATCGGTGACTCCGTGCACGAGCACGGTTCAACCAAGTTCGAGTTCAGTTAGAGTTCGTCCGGAAGCAGAAGGCAGAAGCGCAAGGCCTCGTGAGGATGCAAGAGATGTTTCGGGACAATTCACAGACATTACCCGAGGTTTTTTTGAAGGCTGCTTTGAGATTATTAATTGAGAACTACGACTGGGGCGGAGTAGTGCTGTGGTAAGCAGGAGACCACGGCAACACCGACACCTCACCAGCTAGGTGGATTCAACAATTTCTCAGTCTCCGGAGGCGTTGTTGAATTACCTAAATTGGTCAGAGGCACTTGAATGAGAAGACAGGTTCTACAATCTCGTCAAGAGACGCTGGCCTGGTCCCAACGATAGGGATCAGAAAGTCACCAGAAGCGGGAGCGGCACGCAGAAGCCAATAATGATGTGTCGCTCGGTAGTGCCGACTATTAAATATATGACGTCGTGGTGCCAACGGAAAGGTACAAACCGTATGCCTCGGGCAAGAGTACTTTCGGTCCCCTGATGCACCTACCTAGGTTGGGATTCCTTAACCTGAGAAGTCAAAATGGCTACTTAAGAGAAGTCAAATTGTTAACATCATACCAGAGTCTGCTGGGTTCCATGGTGGGAATGGAGGATTGTTACGGAGCGTGGGGATGAGGCTAGGCTGACGGTAAGGGCAAGAAGGAGAGAGGCGCGGCGTGCCTGGTACCTAATAATTCCTTAGTTGCTCACTTTTTAACGCGGGGCGCCCAAAGTCCAAGCCCGAGAGGCCCGAGGCCTCGCCCCTCGGTTGCACGTGAGCCCCGGGCGTCCTTTACCTGTCGATGTCACCTAGGCAGATAATAACCTTTTGTTTGGGTGGCGCCAAGGGAAATCTCAGTGGTCGTGACCACTAGTAGCGGCCCTCGCCACCCACTGGCACTCAGCGCTGCTGGTCTTGTTCCGCCCATGCCACTCTCCGAACATACCAAACAACCTCTCTACTTGCACAACTCCTCCAACTCCCTCCCATGGTTCGGTGTCATTAGAACTATGTCGAGAGGTTGATCAACGGTCCTCGTTCCTCTGGCTGCGTCGCTCTCCCAGGGCACAGTCCTCCCCGGCCCTCCCCTTTCTCCTTTCACTACGGCACCACCGATTCTATCCAGCGAGTCCACCACCACGCTGCCTCAGTCGAGTCGACCACATTCCAGCGTCGATAGAGCCTAAAATCTACTGCGACCGGCTCCTCGCCCGGGAGGAGGACGTTCTATCCCTGCTTATCGCTCTTGCGAGGGCCCTTGGCGACGACGACTTGTTCAAAGCCCTATTGTACCCCACGACGCGCTTCTACCCTAGTGCATGCTTGCACCGGATGCTCGTCACCTCTACGGCTTCTAAAACCATATGGTGAAAAGGATGTATACCATGGACGAGGAGGAGAATCTGGATCCCGATTTCCAGGAGCATCACCAACCTCGGCATCGAGCTCCTGGGTTGGGCCAGAGACCAAATAGCAGAGAGATTCAGATTTTCCCTGGGACTATTGACTCAAACGCTCTACTCGCACAATTCTCTTTCGCTCCAGCTACTCAGACAACTGTAGTTACCACGACCACGACCACTACCACGAAATTCCCCCCATTTCTCATGAGACCTCCGCGCCGGATGCAAGAACTGGATCTCAAACAATACCCTCTCGCCGCTAGTCCTACGCCCGCCAACCTTAAAAACATTCATGTTGAAATAGGAGGGAGACATACGATATTCCGTGAGGCTGAAGATACAGGTTTGGCGTTGGAACAAGTACGTGCCACTTATCCCGATGCTGATGTACATTCACTAATCAAACCGACAGCTAGCGGAAGAACAAGAAACTCTCCGAAGTGCCGACGGGGCGCTCCAAACCGTAGAGAGCTTTCAGCCCTGGACCGATGTACCCAACGACGAATCGAGTATTACGACACTTCGCAGACGAAATCAAAAAAGACCAGCATCTCCAGAATCGATTACTGACAATGAAGACCACGCAGGCCTACCGCAGTCGTTGAGTCATGTGGGGCCATCGGCAAGATTTCAAGAAAGACGAAGCAGGGCCGCGCTTCGATCATATCCCCGCGTTCAAGATATTCAATCGTCCAATCCGATCACTCCCGAGAGCCTTCCGAAGCCTGCCAGAGCGACTCGCCGGCGATCGACTCGAGAGATTGTCAATCCGCCCAGAAATTCGACTGCTCTGCTTCCCTCACCCAGCATCGACCAGCAGTCGACTTTTCAGCACCCGCAATCCACAACCCCTAAGGCTAGTTTGCATCAACTCGCGGCGGTTGAAGATGCACCGAGCGGTTCTGTCGATCAGCTGTCACTCAGTCGAATTATTTGTCGAGGCGCCTCGCAGGAGACTGCCGTACCTACTCCTCCGATAGAAGACGAAGCAGAATTGTCGTCTGCGAGGCCTGTGAGCAGACGGGCACTCTCATCTGTTCCTGCCCGCCTGCATGTTACAGAGAGCCCTTCCGCGCATGACGGAAGTCTTCCTAGTCCGAGCCTTTCACCCGTCACGGCTGCCGCGACATTACAGCATTCTGGATACTTCGCAGACGTTGATTCCAATTCTGAGATTGCATCTCAACAAGATGTGCATTCCGTTTCTGGAGCCCAAGCATTTGATAGGCGGCCATCCGACCCTTTCCGGCCTTCCGACTGCATTGACCGTTCTTCCCAGCACGATTCTCTTCAGCTCGCTCGGTTTTCAAATGGTTCAGTTGCAGAAATCCCAGCACTGCTCGACTACTTTGAGGCCATACCTGACGAGCTCAAAAGCTATGTGATGCACCAACTGCTCCGCCGTTGCCCCAAGCCGACTCTCCAAATCATCGCCGATGCGGTCAATCCGGCCCTGAAATGCGACTTCCTTACAATCCTCCCCCCGGAACTGGCGCTGAACGTCTTGAAATATCTTGACCTGAAGAGTCTGTGCAAGGCTGCACAGGTCTCGAAAAAGTGGCGCCAAATGGTCAACAGTGATGAGAGAGCCTGGAAAGAACTTTTTGACAAGGACGGGTTTACGCTCCCTGATGGAGAACTGCAACAGGCCATCACAGAAGGCTGGGGATGGCAAGATCCGTATGGCCCGAATGGCCACGAGGAGAACCTGAGTTACACTAACAGCCTGAAATCCGAAACCGAGGCCAATGGATCATCGCCATCCACACCACCTTGTCAAAAAGAGTTCCCTGGGCTCCTTCGTCGGTCAAAGCGCAAAGCCGCTACATTGCTCTCTAACCGTAAAAAGGTGGTGAAACGCAAGGATTCCTCATGCGAGGGCTCAGCTAGCACCACTTCGATCGATTACATGAGTCACATGTCGAGTGCGGAGGGCCCTTACAACGCCGCAAATGCAGCCATCTTGGCGGTGCCCCATCCCAGGGCCGGTTTGCCGAGCTTAAAAGGTCTCCATCTCTACAAATCCCTTTACAGAAGACATCACCTCGTCCGCAGAAACTGGATGTTTGAAGACACCAAACCCCAGCACATCGCGTTTCGCGCGCACGACACGCACGTCGTGACTTGTTTGCAATTCGACACGGACAAGATCCTGACTGGAAGTGACGACAATAACATCAATGTCTACGAAACCAAGACTGGTGTTCTGAGATCAATCTTGACAGGCCACGAAGGCGGGGTATGGGCATTGCAATATGAGGGGAATACTTTGGTCTCGGGTTCGACCGATCGATCCGTCCGCGTGTGGAATATCCAAGAAGGCCGAGAGACTCAAGTATTCCGCGGACATACATCAACTGTCCGATGCCTGCAAATCGTGTCTCCTGTCAAAGTTGGTGAAAACGCCGAAGGGAAGGCGATCATGATGCCCAAGCATCCGTTGATTATCACCGGGTCTCGTGATTCAACGCTCCGTGTCTGGAAACTTCCGCGCCCGGATGACCCGGTCTTCATTCAGGCTGAGAATGAGAACGATGCAGATGACTGTCCTTACTTTGTGCGGACGCTGACCGGTCATCAACACTCAGTTCGAGCGATAGCTGCCCACGCCGACACCTTGGTCAGTGGTAGCTACGATTGCACGGTCCGAGTCTGGAAAATTTCCACCGGGGAAACAGTCCATCGCTTAGAAGGCCATGCCCAAAAGGTCTACAGCGTCGTCCTCGACCATTCCCGCAACCGTTGCATTAGTGGCTCTATGGACAACATGGTGCGCATCTGGGATCTCCACACAGGTTCGCTCAAATATACTTTGGAGGGACACACATCTCTTGTTGGCTTACTCGATCTGAACTGCGACAAACTTGTTTCGGCGGCGGCGGATTCGACCCTGAGAATCTGGGACCCAGAGAATGGGCAGTGCAAAGCTACTCTCAGTGCGCACACCGGAGCCATCACTTGCTTCAAGCACGACGGCCAGAAAGTGATTTCGGGATCTGACCGAACCCTCAAGCTGTGGAATATCAAGACAGGTGAATGCATCAAGGATCTCCTCTCTGACCTCAGTGGCGTCTGGCAAGTCAAGTTCAATGAACGCCGATGCGTGGCGGCTGTGCAGCGGGACGGATTAACGTATATAGAGGTAAGTTCCCGTTCCAACATGCTCGGTTCTTTCCCAGCTGATCATGTTACAGGTTCTCGATTTTGGGGCGGCGCGTGATGGTATACAGGAACACAACCGCGGCCGACGAATTGTTGTCGATGCTGACGGATTTGAGGCGAATAATGACGATGGCGGGTACTTGGACCTGGACGGAACCGCAGATGCATGACACGACTCGTTTCCTTTTCGAACCTGCTTCTTTAACGATGACGCAAAAGGAGGACCTTACCAAGAGATACCCCCACCAGGCAATGGTGGATTATGAGTTTGATCCATTTGGCGGTGGCACACACAATTGAATGAATCAAATTGAGCGCACTGTCTGATGTTATTGACGACCGATGACGCCCTGATGGAGATCGTCATCGGATTCCCGAATTCGAACATAGCCGTGACGATTGTGTTCGGGAACTCGGGTTTGCTTTCTCTACATTACTTGCATTGAGCAGACATGATGGGATACTTGGTGGTGTTGGCACCTCGCTCGGGGCTAGGATTGAATTGGTGTTTCTTCTTTCTCATTGAGTGCGAGCACGAATGGAACCTAAGTCGGCCTCTTGATAGGTTGATGTACAGCGTTTCCTTTCTTTGTATTTACCTCTTGCACCTTTTCTTAAATCTTTGGGTTGTTGCTTATTGCTTCGTACTGAACGAAACCAGCCAAGTAGTGACTCGGAGCAGAGAGAAAATATTTAAGTAGATGAAGGAACATCTCTCCATCTCCATCCCCACCTCAGGCCTTCCCGCCGACCTGGTTCCTCTCCTTTCTACTAATTTATGTTCTTAAAAAATGTATACTTTGCCGTCAGGGGTGAAGGGTTGAAACAAGTCTCTCGACACATTGGTCCAGAAAAAGTGTTGGCGGGGTGCCACGTGTTGTTACAATTAACTTGCATTCTCTCGACAAGTCATCTCTAATGGGCCTCTGGTGCTTTCCATTGCTGTCGAGGGAGAGGGGAGGCGAGGACCGAAATCGAAACTGCGTCGCCGAAGGCTTCATGGTCGCACACCACACTAGAATACTTCGATGATCAATTAGTCTAGGATCATTCATCGGTGTGAAGGGGTGGACGTACCATCCGCTCTGCCTCTGCGATTCTTGGAAGGCTTTCGGCCCAGCTCAGCGCCTACCATTGCTTCGAAGGCGTCAAGCCCGCGTGAGACACCTTTACCCTTGATAGGGGGCTCAGATTGCAGTCTCGCGAGGTGGGGCTCGGCTCGCTTCTGTTTTTGCGTATTCTTCGTCCTCTTTCTACTCTTCCCTTTGACGCCACGGGCAGAACCATTTCCCACCGACTCGGGGCCCAACATTGCGCTGAAGGCGTCGGCGCCACGAGTCACCCCTTTGCCACTGCCGACGGGCTGTTGGCGGCTTGGGTTTGAATCGGGCATCGTGCTAGAGACCCCCACCTGGCGTGTAGTTTTACCAGCACCGACGGGTTGCCATTTCGACCTGTCGTTTTTGGGCTTGGAGGCATAGAATGCACTTGCAACTGCATCTAGAACCGTCTGGGGTTTTGAAGCTGGAGGGTTCCACATCCTTTGGTTATGATCGGTTTCTGAGTCGCGGTTAGAAGCCGGTGAAACTGGTTGGAAAATTCGGGGCGCCTTTTGCTGACTGTCCGTGCTGCCCACCGTCTGCTTGGGACCTGAAGTAGGATGCATTAAATCTCGCATGAAGCTTTCCAAACTGACATCGGAAGTCGAGTCGGTATAGTCAATTCCAGAAGGTTGCTCCTGGCCTTTAGTCTCCGGATTTGCGTCTGGAATGTCAACTAGCTGATTGACGGAATCGGAGTTGTTGGTAGCGGGCGTTAACAAATCCAAGATATTTCGGGATAATTGGTTGTCATCGGCTTCAATGGAAATTTTGTCGCCCTTGGTCACCTTATGAGCAATTGCTTTGTCCATAGCATAACGGTCCAAGCCAGCAGCCCGGAGCACGGCCCACTGCAGATTTGGGATGCCGAAGTCTCTGGTGTTGGACTCTCTTGCTCCCAATTTGGCGTTGCCCGTGCCGGTATGCAGCGACCCGACTGCAATGATCTCGCCCAAGGCTTGGGAGTTTTGATCCAGGTTTGTTCGAGAGCGGATCATATCTAAGGCTGAGAATAGCCCGTGTTGGGAGCCGGTCAAGGCCAATCGATCGCACTTGCTGGCAACTATTTGGAAAGGGATTGCAAGTTCGCCCAAAAGCTTCAGCATCTGCAGGTCATGCGGCGTGGCGCCATGGGATGCGTCAATTAGGACAAATGCTCTTCGGAGGTGTGGCCGGTTTTGCAGGTATTGCACGATGGATGTACCCCAGGTCGACCGACTGCCGAACCCATATCCCGGCATATCAAGAACTGTTAGTTTAGAGCTCACGTCCCCATCCCATCCTTTTAGAGCTCCGCCTGTCGCATGGTCTTTTGCCGCCAAACCCCACGCTGCCATGACCTGGGTTGCTCCCGGCGTTGCGCTGACTCGATTGAGATCAACGAAACCCATCAAGGAATTGAGCAAAGACGATTTGCCGACGTTGGAACGCCCGAGAAAGATTATTTCTGGGCATAGAAGGCCGTCGGGACTCTTCTTATTGTGCTTGGCCCAATCTTCTCCGCCCCATGCTCTGGTAGGCCGATGGTGTCGGAAGAAATGTGCCGCCGCATCCAGATTTTGCTGCGTTGGCGGAACGGTGTCCCAATACCAAGACTCTATCGCGCCGCGTGATTTTGGGGGAGGAAAGGTAGTATGAAGCCTCCGCCGACCATTTTGAAGGTTGAACAGACGCTGTCGGAAACGAGATCGAGTGAGCAGCCGGCAAGAAGAACACACGAGATCTGGCATCTATACTGGGAGATAAGGGAGGAGATGGAGGAGGTAGAAGGGACCGAGTCTATTGTTGCAGCTATGGCGGAGGAATGGAAGAAAGCGAGCGAGATCGTGTTGCAAAGTTGTTCGTTTGAGAAAAGCCAAACTGCGGTCCGGTTGCGAGATCTTAAAAGAGGAAACTTTATTGCTGAGGAGAAACAGGAGTAATACTTTCCGAAGGTACCTAAGGCGCGGCGCAGCTCGCCAAACTTTCCGTGACTTGCCAATCCCTAATAACGCCCCAAGAGAGGATCGATTTGGTGCGGGGAAGAAGAAAATTAATTAATCAATGATACTACTGAGCAAAGTACTCAACTACTACGGACGACTACCTGCAAATTTCTACGAGAAGCCTGCCATTCAATTTGGTTGAAAGGATTAAAACACGTGATCCGGAGGCACTACGATTGGCTGTTCAAATGATAAAGCGCTTGACAAAATGGAGTAGGTAAACAAGGTACACCTGCTTACGTCGATGGTACTGTAGGGTACTGCAGGTGTACGCACCAGCCCTCCCCTAGGAGGACTTGATTCCCTCCTCCGCCCAGTATGGCACTGGAAGAGTGTTCTGCTGCTGTTAGCATGTGACAAGCACGAGGGGGGGAACGAGACTCACGACCTAGTTGTGTGATTCGACGCCTTCACGGACGGAGATCAAGCGCAGTCGCCAGCGAGTCCGTAGGCACTGTAGGTGTACACACTGTAGGCACTGTAGCGCAATCTCCTTCCTGACGCTGCAGAATCAATAACATCCAAGACTTCATCTGATAGAATATCCCGCATCATCAAGCCATGCAACGTGGATGTTGATTCTGTGAGAAGCGTGGGGTTCAACCGCCCTTCCCCTTCTTCAACCCAAATCCTGCAGAAGCCGCAGCTCGGTCCTCGACCTATACTCCAGGCTAGGGTAGTCCTATCCAGCGAGCCAGGTTGATTTTGGAGGCGTTTCGCGCGCATCAGCACCAGCACCATATGCAGGGTAAGCATGGTATCATCTGCTTTTGACCCGGTCCGAGGAATCGTCGGGAGGATGATGGCCATTGGAAAGGGCGTGAGATTTCTTTAAGCTCAGCAATATCGTGCTAGTCTCCGCAGAGCCCTGTATATAACCATGGGTCTTTGAGGAGTTCTTTCGCCGTGCTTCATTCGCTTGGTTGCCACCGGATCATCTTCCGAACGAAATCGATAAACATTTTCTTCTCTTCGCCGCTGACACTCAAGATGGTCGTCTCGAAGCTGAAGCTACTCGGAATAAGATCGGGATTGTGAAGACGGCCTGTGATTGTTAAGTTCTCGAATTCCGGATAGAAAATGCTGGCACACATACCGTCCCTGTCGTAGAACAGAGAGGTTCGATCTCCATGTATGAGAAGGCTCTCTGGAGGATCCCCCAATAACGCCGATATGAGAGCGAGGTGCTTCTGATCGTCGTATTCGTGAACCTGTTTCGGCTCTGCGCTCCTGAAGAGAGATTTCCCTTCCAGTAGATCCCAGAGCTGTACGAGGTCAGCGAAGTGGTTGATATTAGAACTAAATCTCCACACCCACCATGACTCCTAAACTCCAGATGTCCGCACTGTATGTGTAGCCTACGTCGAGAATGACTTCAAGGGCGTGATAAATCTCGGCCTGAATACAACCTTTATGTGAAATGTCGCCCGAGACTGCGAGATCAAAGTCAGTGATGCGGATTACCCCGATGGGCCGCCGAAATTGGCCGTAATCGGCCGTAATCATTTCGAGCAAGATATATTACTCGACCATCTGTGCAGTGCTTCTGTGGAAGTGGGTGCTTGAATTCATCATCAGCATCGCGCTCTGGAATGGATACGTCTTCAAGCTTCGGCATAATGTTATCGGGCTTCAAATCTAATCAGTCTGATTAATGTCCTCATTCGCCCTCATTCATTGTAGGTGAGAAGGCGAGCATCTGCACTGGTACCACATCACCAATAAAACGCCTCTGGTAAAGCCACAGTGGCCGCCGTAAGGGTTCAAACACGAGACATGTGTGATTTCCACACTGGCCCGGTATCGTAAACGTGTTAAGGAGCTGTCTGACGAATGTCTAGCCTTCATGCCTAGCATTTGTATGGGAGATATGTCTTAGTACGTTTAGCTCCCCATGTGCTGCCTCCTGTGCCGGACTTGGGGTGTTTGCTTTGATCTTGATTGCCACATATCGCTCTCTCAGCCACTTCCACCTGTAGACGAATCAGAAGAACATGAACGAGGGGAGAGTGGTTGAAATCCAGACTGTGTAAGATCTCGCGCAAGCAAGACCGTGGAGCTGCTTCCATGACCAAGTTTCGTCGCCAACTGATACCGGTGGTCAAGAACATATCCGATACGGGCTGGATAAAAATGACGTGGGTCATAGGAAGGCGAGTTCTATTCTTCTGCCAGTTGAAACGGGTCTAGTCGAGCAGCAATCGCTGAGGAATGAGGCCGAGGTATCTGTCAAAGAGCTCGCAGGGTCGGCGTAACGTATGTAGTTCCTCATTGTTTACACAGCTTCAGAGGCTTTAAGTTTGGATCGAAAGAGATGCATTCGATAGACAAAGCGATATTGAGAAGGAAGGAGCAGCTAATTTGTTGCCAGATATACCTTCTAGACAACAAAGTAGTGTTGTTGATGCGTAGTTGCCGGCTATGTCGCTATATCGACCTTTGCCTGTACGTAGAATAATCACTACAGCAATTACGGAAGAGTATCCGGACATGAGGGCGCCTGTTTTGAAGCGCACCACGGACCGAGGTTTGACGTCATAAGACAAGGTACGAAGTAGAGTTGTTGAGTTTGGGAGACACGACTCGACGAGCACTAATATTATTATTAGGATTATTATTATTATTAGTAGTACGAAGCCACGAGCACGTATTAATACTAGTACTATGATGTAAGTATCTGCCAAGCCCGCATCGACAAGCCTCTGTCTCTCAATTCACAACTCGAGTCTACCGCCTCATCTGGATCAGGTATATTCTTGTCTTCACCCTTCTTGAGAACAAGTCCGCTCTCCTGCATATCCCGCCGCAATGATCAACGCCGTTCTTGTCTTCAACAACAACGGCCAGCCACGATTGACTAAGTTTTACTCTCAACTGGTAAAGATCAACAGAGCCAGATGCTGCGTTCCTGAAACTAACACTCCAAATAGGATACTGCGACACAGCAGTCGCTGCTGTCGCAGATATTCGCGCTGGTTTCGGCTCGGCCAGCGTCTGCCTGTAATTTCCTCCCTCTCCCGCCGTTGCTGGCTCCCTCCGGTAGCAGTAGCTCGCCCGACGCCCCAACTCAGATCACCTATCGACACTATGCAACCTTGTATTTCATTTTGATCTCTACCTCGACCGAGTCGCCCCTTGCCCTGCTCGACTTCATACAGGTTTTTGTCGAAGCCCTCGATCGGCTCTTTGAAAATGTGTGCGAGTTGGATCTGATTTTTGGGTTTGAAACCCTACATGCGGTCCTCGGCGAAATGGTGGTTGGCGGTGTTGTGGTCGAGACAGGCCTTGACAAGATCGTTGACGGAGTGAAGGCTGCTGAAGGCATCAAGGGCAAGCGAAAAGCAGTCAACTCCCGCGACTCTGGAGGCTCGGTCGGTAAAGGCAGTGGCTTTCCCGGCCTGACCTGGACAGGTACAGGCAGCAGCTGGAGATGAGAGCATACCTAACGTGGGATCACTTCAACGAGCCAGCCTGCCCAACTTCACGTATAATCCTCTAGGGCATACATGGCTAGGTCTGAGAACGCCGCGCCCATGATCAGTCTGGTACCAAACACATCACAACACGTTCGCCAGATGAGACCAGTTTCCGCGACCGATCCATTGTTAGGACCAGCGGAACCCGGCAATCACCAGAGCGTCCTGTGTGGCTAAATTTGGGAGTTTGACGACGAAGAAGAAAGCAAAACCGAGCCCTGTCCGGATTTTGATATGCTTAACATCCAGGAGTGCAGTAGCAGGCGCTTTTAAGCAAGAAATATCAAATGCGGACAGAGGAGGCGACTTTCTACGGGGACTGCTTGAAAAGAAGACCGGTACGGAAGGCCCATGGCCTTGAAAACGCCTAGTACAACGTCCTCAATATCGAGCTCACAAGAGGGGACACGGCTGAGTCCGAGGGACACTTTCCACCCTGCATCTAACTGCACCATCCAGTGTCGACAAGCCGAAGAGAGAATAGCTGAGGCCTAGGTGTAGAAGGGCGTTCTCAGGAGAGATCTTGGAGCTGCACCAATCCTGGATAGAAATGCTGCGAGAGGAAGAGCATGACAGTCGAGCGTATGGAAGATGGACGTCTGAGAAGCTCTTCCCTAGACCAGCGTCTGCGGGTGCAATCAGAGCGGCCCTGGATGAGTGATTTGCAGACCGTCACTTGTCCAGATGAGCTATCTACCATGTCCGCATCCGTGCCCCTGGTTGTGATTGCCGCAAGGCCCAATTCAGGAGGAGTATGCCATGCGTCTCGCGTGACGGTCACACTTTGGAGGCCTAGCATTGGAAGACGACATTTGTCCGGGCGGGAAAAGGGTCGGCACCAAAACCCCCCCAGACAGGATGTAATGCATCGCAGGATGCACAAGCACGATATCGTACGGAGTGCAGGGGAGAAGAAAGGATTGGAGGATTGGATTCCCCTCATGCGACATGTGGGTGCCTGATAACCCGGGCGCTTAAGCGTAGGCGTTGAATGGCGGGCGTTGAGACAGCTTATTGGGATGGCGCCCCCGGAAGTGGACCGATGCGTGACCGATGCAGTTAAAGTGCAGGCTAAGCCCCCTCGGCCTGCCGCTCCCAGGAACCGAATCCTCCTGATCCCTCTCTCGCGCCTCTCATTCGTCCCTGCGTCTTCCTCCTGCACTTGTCATCCTTCCTTTCACATCTGCATATCGACCACACTCTACCAATCACTCCCGTCACCGCTCGGGCTGTGGACTGGTGGCCATCTCTCTCCCTCCAGCCATCATGGTCAGGTACATCTACCGCCGTGATCGCTCGTTTCCGCGTGCACCGAGATGCTTCAAGTCTTCTCGGCCAGGGGGTCAGAAGTTTCAGGCATCTTCCTCCGTACGGTTTACCATGTTGAGGAAGAGCTGATTTGCCTACAAAGATGAGGTATCTCTCCCCCCCAACTCTTGCGCTTTTCATCTTTGTCTTGCACTGTTCCTTCGCGAGCGCCCGCCCTTCCCGTCTTTGGAACTTCGACATCTTCGAAGGTCCCGCTCCTCCGCCAGACGAAGGCCCTCCCCTCTCTGCCGGTGCTCTGCGAGACAGGTCCAAACTGAAGTACGAAATCATCGGCATCGTTGGGTCCTACCTTATCTGGCTCCTCTTCACCTTGATCCTCGTTGTGTTTGTGGGCAAGAGGCTTCGTCGCAAGACCCAGACATCGAACCGCAGCTTGAACATGGAAATCCTCAAACCCTCTCCTCTCGCCGATCCATCCAAGATGGCCGTCGAGCCGCCCATGAAGAGCCCCGGCAAGATGGCAAGCTTGAGGTCGTGGGCGAGCGGTGGGAAATCCCACAGCCGTAAACCGTCCAACCTGAGCGTCTCAACGATCGACGAGAAGATCCTCGAGGCGGACAAGGTCAGGAATTTGGATGAAATGGCCAAGCTCTACGCCGCTGTCATGGCCCAGGACGAGGCGACGTCCCAAAAGGCTCGGAGTAGTGGCCAGACCTCACCGAGGACACCTCATTATCCGGCCCAGTTCAGTGTTCCTCCCACGCCTAGATCCCCCTATTATCAGCCTCGCCTGAGTGGGCCCGCTTCTCCCCGATCCCCTCGATCGCCTCGATATCCCCCGGAGTTCCAACATCTGCACAATCCATCGTCAGAGGTGGAATCCGATCGCGTTGAACCGGCACCACAGGCGCTCATCCATCCCCTGGCGCCCACTCCTGCTTCAGAGTTTCCGTCTGCAAGGACTCTGTCTGAAAACAGTAGCCGAAAGGCCAAGGTCTCTGCTCTATCGCTCGTCTCCAGTCGGGGCGAGTTGCCCGAGGGAAAGAAACGGCCTAATCCCATCTCGGTGCGTGGTCAGCCCATCTCGCAACCGCTCGGCTCGGCCACTCTCTCCGAGGCCTCGATATATACCGACGAGGGCATGTCGTCTGCTCGGTATTACAACCCTGGACCCCCTCCACCTACTCCTGGCCAAAAGTCGGCAATTGTCACCTCCCAGGAGAGCGAGAAGAAGGAAACGTCCTCTTCTCTGTCGTTGCGCAGTGCAGCAGCCTCCAACAGCTCCCAAAGCTCCAACAGCCTGCCTTTCCGTCAATTTTACCACGAATCGCTGAAGAGCGCACCTGCAACTAAGACGACATTTTTGGATCGCCGCGGAAGCGTGTTGGGGGTCCACCCGAAGACGGGCGTGCCTCAGACTCCTTACAGTCCTTACATGCCATTTACGCCGATGACGCCAGTGACACCACGCACACTGATGACGAGGAAGGAAATGAAAAAGAACAAGAAGAAGGAAGGCCTCAAGGTGCTGAGCGAGGACGACATGGTTATGTCCGACGAAGATATGTGGTCGACGTGAAATGTAGCTTGCCTGGTTCTTTTCCTATCGTCATTTCCTTGTCTCAGTCCTGTCTGTCTTCTCTGGGCTCCGGCATGCCAGTCTTTGTCCCCAATTCTTGCAATTTGGGGCGGGCAGTGTATATTTAGCGCCATAGCATGGCAACCATAGATACCCGGATGTCGGTCTCAGCTAGGCCACGCCCAACGAAGATGTGTTCAAACCCTTTGATTCGATTCGATTCGATTCCTACAAACGTGTCACCGGTCTCGGGTCTTCGGGCGATCGGGAAGGGGCGCCGGTAATAAAACGTAAGCGAGCAGAAGATGGCGGTGCTGAGACAAAGGACCGAGGAGAATGCCGGTTTGTCTATCTCCGACAACGATGAGAAATAGACATGTGAACAAGCCTAGCCAATCAACATTCGGGGAACAGAGAACGGGGTCGCGCGATGAGCTGCCTGTCGCCACTCTAGGTATCCTGGAGGCTTGGTACCTGCAATATAAGACAGAACCACGCCTGATCGCTTTCCCGGCGGCTTGGTATCGGGCCAGAGGATCAATCAGACACTTTAAGTAGCAGCGAAGTAGCGAAGTACGTATGTGTGTGCCAGTAAGGCGAAAGAATTGCTTGGATTGCTTGGATTGCTTGGTAACCACGAACAACTTCCTCCCTCGGACCTCCCTGAGGAGTTCTTCACCTTTGTCTGCCATCCGATTTCATCCACTGGTAGCCTTCTCCCACAGTTTGATGGTCGGTGCTCTCTCTAAAACCCCGCTTCTTGAACCTGAGGACTTGGCTCGCAGCACATCTCCAGATACCGAAACTCGCGACAAGCCAACAACTTAAGTTCAAGCAGTCCCAAAATGCCACTTACCGTCCTCACCGACGCAGACGTGCGGGAACTTCTTTTCTCTCTGACCAAGGACGACGCACTAGAACTGCAACACAACCTGGCCGACGCTCTACATTCGTATTCGACGGGCGACACCAATTCACCATGCTGCGCATCATTCCAACCGCCGCGCACAATCATCAAGAAGAAGGGAGTCACCACCCTGTTTATGCCCGCCTCAACGGGCACTTCGGTTGGCATGAAGATTGTGGCTTTGGAAACGCCTGAAAAGGCCCCAAGCAAGAAATCCTCCGTGTCATCCGGCAAGTCGAGCTCAGGAAGCGTTTCGGGCGCCTCCTCCGTCAGAACATCGGCCGCCGACCTCAGCACGCTGACATTAAGTCCGGCATCAACCATGGGTTCGGTGGCAAGCCGAGACTCGATTGACGGGAACTCGTTTCGACCACCAGCGTCCATCTCCTCTGCGCAGAGCACCAATCCCAAAGGATCTGTCACACTACTCGATACGGCGGGAAATCCAATGGGCATCGTCAATGCAGAAGAACTCACGGCATTTAGAACGGCGTTGGCTGCCACGATGATGCTGAACAAACGCGAAACGGTCCACACGGTCACCGTCTTCGGGGCAGGAAAGCAGGCCTACTGGCATATCCGGCTAGCACTCTTATTCAAAGGCGATCAGATCCGCCACGTCAACATCATCAACCGAACATTCCAGAGGTCCATCAAATTAATGAAGGCCTTTCAAGTGACGGCTGAGGACCATGACAAATGGCGCAAGGACATCAAATTCTCGGCCATGAGCCCCGAATTTGTGGACTACGGGCGATTGCTCAAGGAGGAGGTGCGAAAAGCCGATGTCATCTTCTGTTGCACGCCGTCGGTCGAACCCCTTTTTCCCGCCGAGTTCTTGACCTCACGCGAGGGTCAAAAGAAGGGTAGGTATATCTCCGCCATAGGGTCGTACGCGCCGCACATGTGCGAGATCCATCCAGACGTATTCCGCGTGGCGGTCGAGCCCGACCACGGCCACCACCACCACCGGCACGCACGCCAGGGCGGCGTGATTATCGTCGACAGCCTGGAATCCAGCCTCAAGGAGGCGGGGGAGATCATCCAGGCAAAACTGAAGCCCGAGCATCTCGTCGAGATCGGAGAATTGATAATGATCAAGAAGGCCGCCACGCGGGAAGTTGAGCTCGGAGGACCGGGCGAGAAGGGCCTGCTCGACTGGTTGACCAAGGGCAACGTCATCTACAAGAGTGTGGGCATGGGCTTGATGGATCTGGTCGTGGCTGGAGATTTGATCAGACTGGCGAAAGAACGCGACGTTGGGGTGACGATTGAGGATTTCTAATGGGATTTCTAGAAGGCTTCGGTGGCGACGAGAAGAACGCGCGTCGAGGATTTTCCCACCTGGGATCATTCTGTTGGGCGACAGCAGGATCGGATGCGCATTTGCCACACCGAGTGCTCGATTTCAAATGCTTGGTGACTGAAACTGGCGGCGTGGGATAGACGGGCACGGACGGGTCTTTTCTGCCTGGGGGCAGCGTGGGGCACTTGCTCTGCCAACGGTGGCGCATTCAAAAGGGCCGAATCGAACCCATGGCCAGGCGGTCTCGGTACCTGAGCACTAATATTAGTATTCACAAAGAACAACATGGCACTCAACCAGGCACTCAACCAGGCACTCAACCCACTCCCCACCAATCTTAATCCGTGGCTTCGTCTTGCCTCTGTGAAACTGGTGAGTTACTCCGTCCTGTAGCACCTCTTTGCAGTACCCGCGATGTCGAGAACGGCTGGTCGTGCCGAAAATGCCATTGCAAACCGCAAAGTGGACCGGTCTGACCACTGTATTCCTGCTTCGACGTGATCCGAGTCCCGGGGTTATTTAACTGAGATGCGGAAGCCTAAATGGAGAAAGCCGCACTGTCAGACAGAGCCACTTTTCCGGTCACGGGCGTCGACAAGTGTGACCGAGTTTAATTTTACCGAGAGCGGCGTGGTCGTTAAGCCTAGAGAATGGAGTCTGGGGCCTGGAGCCGTCACGTCACAGCCGATAAGAGGACATCCCGGGGGAGAGACTCTGAAAATTCTTGAGCAGCTGGGCGTGACTGGGTAGGTACGGAGCAGAACGGATACCCTGGGATGCCTACCGGGTCCCTTGCCTAGGGACCTAGGGAGGGAGGGATCTAAGAATTACTTACAGAGTAGTCGGCAAGAGCATGCTTTCTATTCGTGCCACGGCTATCCGCCCTGAGGACGCCGGGTCGCCTTCGTGACGTCGAGTTGTGTGCATCTGTCGACGCCTCGGCTAAGTACCGAGTCGGCCACGACACGAGTCTCGCTGGCACAGAGTTTCCCGCGCCAGACCAGCTCGAAACCCTAACCAGCACGATCGAATGATATAATGCAAACTACTCGGAGGGCGCGCATCAAATCACAACACTGCCATTGAAAACTTGCGGCTTCTGCACACAGTCCCAAATCTGCTGCTTCTGCGTACAACTCTTCGGCCCGCCTCCACTCCCGCTGTCACTCGTCTCTGCGATGTGTTGAGTTCTGGCTGCGCAAACGAAAATGGTCCAGCAGGTGTCACTGCCCAATGGACAGCTATACAATGTCACCCCCGTCTTTGGCGGCTTCACCTTCAAGTCGACCAACCTCGATCTCCATCACTCGGCCATGCCGCCAGGATGGACCGTGATCATCCAAACCGAAGATGAGATGGACGAGGAATCGGAGCGAAGGAGGAGCAAGATCTCCATTGCGAGAGCACCCTTGGACCAACCAGAAGAGCAGGGCCAAAAACACACGGTGGTGCATCGCTTTACCAGGCCAACAATCCAGAGCGACTCGCTGTTCATCTCCTCCATATCCATGCCGGCAAGCGCAGATTTTAAGAACACTGCCTCCCCGACTCGACACATTGCCATGATGCTGTGGGCAACGCTGTGCTGGTACTTTCACAAAGAACCTCCCAACCCGCACATCATGACCGAAGCGTCTGCGTTGACGCCGGAAAGCGGAAGACCCAAATTGGAATGGCGCATCCAAATTAGGAGAGAAGGCATCTTCAAAGGGAAAAACACTCTGCAGAAGCTGGAGCGAATGGGTCTGATTACCAGCGAGGATTCCTGTGTTGGCGTCGATACCGACCTTCGGTTGCCCACAGGTTGGGCCGACACCTTTGTGAGCAGGAGGTCCTTTTGGCAGATAGACCCCCGAATCTTCCTCTACACCATGGCCCCTCAACAGCATTCGCCCTTCCCCCAGGCATCGCCCTATCCTTCCCGGCCCGCCTCGCCAGATCGGACGTCGGGAGTGGGAGAAAGGCCCTCGGGTCGCCCGGCTGACTTCGTCGTGACTGGGGCTATGATAGATAGCTTCACCGCTGGAATTTCGTCGCCAGGGGGTCCCTTCAATTCTGGGAGTCATTTACCCACATATTACCCTGCTCCACCGACCCAATTTACCTTCACAAACCATATACGTCATCCTATCCGTCCCAAACCGCCTCGACAAGGAGAAACATTCTATAGTCGATATATTCCGAGCCTAAACCAGTGGCTTTCATTCAGGGTTCCAACGCTTTCTTCCAGGCCTTGTCCGCATCCTCATATTGGATTCATGGGGGGATCAATGCCGAGCATGTTGCCGAACCATGGCGGGAGCGTGTCAGTAGCGACTTTGCCGACCCTCGCAAACTTCACGGACCGGCCGTCGGACTTGGAATTACTCCACAAATGGATGAATGATCCTCGAGTCAACCTGGCTTGGGGCGCTGCAGGACCAACAGCCACCCAAAGAAAATTCCTAGTCGACGGACTGAACAGCAGACACTCATTCCCCATATATGGTTGCTGGGACGGCAAACCGTTCGGATATTTCGAAGTGTATTGGGTCAAAGAAGATAAACTTGGACGTCTGCTAGGTGGCGAAGTGGGCAGCTACACACGGGGGCTACACGTTTTGATCGGCGAAGATGAATTCCGAGGCCCGCATCGGGTCAAGGTGTGGCTGTCGGCCTTGGTGCATTACTGCTTCCTCGCCGACGCTCGAACTGAGACAGTGATGCTGGAGCCGAGAGTGGATAATACAAAGTGAGTCGCGGATCTATCTGCCCCACCCCGCCGGCATCAGGCACCTTTCTGACTTGTGTCCAGGTTTATCGACTATTTGAAGGATTGTGGGTTCTACAAACAAGGTGAAGTTTCATTCCCACACAAGCAGTCGGCGATAATGAAGGTCGATCGAGAATCTTGGGAGGCACCCGAGCTGTGAGCGCAAGGAAGAAAAGAGGACTCTCAGCCATGTCGACGACTGAATCAATGACTGATGTTTTTGTTTTGGCTATGGACGAATGATCCAAATGCTCTTGCTCGGGGATGATAACATGATACTTCTCCACCAGCGTATGAGTTACTTGAGCTGCTGTAAATCCCAACTCGTCCGTGATCCCAGTAGCAAGACATGTCGTGAGGGGTCGTCAGCCCTGCGGTGTTTAACAAGGCTGGCTAGACACGTGACGCGGCTGCGCCTTGCATCGGCGGGAGTCATTTTGCACCTCCGCAAGGCGGTGGAAAGAAACATTTGTGACTACTTTTTCCAATTTCCCTGCAAAGAACCACCGCACGGGATATCCTCTGGGGAGCCTCCGCGACCACTCTCTTCGGTCAACTTGGTCTGATAAGACCCATTTCCGCCATTATGGCGAACCCAATACCTGTCGACCCGACTTTAAACTCGGTCAAGACCCTCAAGCTCGAAAATGTTCGTCTCACTTGTGAGCAGGCTAGAATAGGACTGACCCATGCTCTCTAGACCCATAACCGGGACGTCTTGATCGAAATCGAAAAGAAATACCAGAAAGAATGGAAAACGAACAAAGTCTTCGAGTCGGACGCACCCACCACCAGCGAAATTCCCTTCGATTCGGTCCCTGCGGCGGAGATCCGAGAGAAACATCCCAAGTACTTTGGCACTTTTGCATACCCTTACATGAACGGCAGTCTGCATGCTGGACACAGTTTTACGGTCAGCAAAGTCGAATTCACCGCAGGCTTTGCCCGCTTGACCGGCAAACGTGCCTTGTTTCCTCTCGGGTTCCACTGCACTGGTATGCCAATCAAAGCCTGCGCAGACAAACTGGTGGAAGACGTGAAGAAATTCGGCAAGAATTTTGAAAACTATCACGAAGATGAGGACGAGAAGGAGCACAATGGAGCACCCGTTGCGCCCACAGCGGGTGCTAACGTCCAAGACGACATCACAAAATTCAAGAGCAAGAAGGGCAAACAGGCGGCCAAGACGGTCAAAACCAATTACCAATTCCAAACTATGCTGGCGATGGGCATACCGAAAGAGGAGATCTATAAATTTGCGGACGCCAACTACTGGCTGGAGTATTTCCCCCCACTGTGCGAGGAAGACTTGATTTCTTTTGGGGCCAGGATAGACTGGAGGAGAAAGTTCGTTACAACCGATGCGAATCCATACTATGATGCTTTCGTCAGATGGCAGATGAATCGCTTACACGAGCTCAATAAAGTTCTCTACGGAAAGAGATACACGATCTACAGTCCCAAGGATGGACAACCTTGCATGGACCACGACAGGACAAAGGGTGAGGGGGTTGGCCCCACCGAATACACTGCCTTGAAGTTGAAGGTCAAGGAATGGTCTCCCGAAGCTGCTAAGGAGATTGAATCAAAGATCCCGAAGGACGCCAACGTCTACTTCGTGCCCGCCACTTTAAGGCCCGAGACCATGTACGGCCAAACCTGCTGTTTTGTCGGCCCCAAGATCAAGTATGGCATTTTCAAGGTCTCCGAAAACGAATACTACGTTGTCACCAAGCGAGCCGCCTGGAACATGGCCTTCCAAGGTACTTTCTTCGAACAAGATCAATTTCCCCGCGACCAAAAGGAACTGCTGCCTGTTGTGGAGTTGCCTGGCTCTTCCTTCGTCGGCACCTTGGTAAATGCTCCGCTTTCGGTATACAAGGAAGTCCGTATCCTGCCTATGGAGACGGTCTCTGCAACCAAAGGCACCGGTGTTGTTACCTCGGTGCCTTCGGACAGTCCTGATGATTTTGCGACAGTGCGAGATCTGGCGAAGAAGGCCGAATTTTATGGCATCAAGAAAGAATGGGCTGAACTGGAAATTCTCCCCATCATCCACACTCCCGCCTACGGAAACCTTGTCGCAAAATACCTGGTCGAAACGATGAAAATCCAATCTCCAAAAGACACGACCTTGCTAGCCGAGGCCAAGGACCTGGCTTACAAAGAAGGGTTCTACAATGGCACCATGATTTTCGGAGAGTTCAAGGGCGAGAAGGTGGCGGAGGCCAAAGAGAAGGTCAAGAATTTGTTGATCAAGTCTGGCGAAGCATTCCCTTTCGCCGATCCCTCCGCCGAGGTCATCAGCCGTAGTGCCGATGAATGTGTGGTCGCGTTCGTTCCTCAGTGGTTCTTGAACTATGGAGAAAACGACAAGGAATGGCAGCAAACAGTCCTCAACTATGTCCAGGACAAGGACGGTCTGAACACATACATACAAGAGACGGAAAACCAATTCGTCGCGAATCTCGAATGGTTGAATCAGTGGGCCTGTGCCAGGACGTACGGTCTGGGCTCGAAACTCCCTTGGGATCCTACTTTCTTGGTGGAGAGCTTGAGTGACAGTACCATTTACATGTCGTACTACACCATCGCTCACTTCCTTCACGGCGACAAATTTGGCAAGACGCCAGGCCTGCTCGACATCAAGGCAGAACAAATGACTGACGATGTCTGGGACTACATCTTTACACGAACAAAAGACGTCGACAGTATCTCCCAGTCGTCCAAAATCTCCATCGCGGACCTGCAAACCATGCGACGGTCTTTCGAGTACTGGTATCCTCTCGACATGCGATCGTCAGGTAAAGACCTGATCCCCAACCACCTCACCTTCTTCCTGTACATCCACATTGCACTCTTCCCGCGCGAGTACTGGCCCAAGTCGGTACGATCGAATGGGCATTTGTTGCTCAACGGCGAAAAGATGAGCAAATCCACCGGCAATTTCTTGACTTTGAGTGAAGCCGTGAAGAAATTCGGCGCCGACGCCACACGCATAGCCCTGGCCGACGCCGGTGATGGTATGGAAGACGCAAATTTCGAAGAGAAAGGTGCCAACGCGGCGATTATGAGAATGTATACTCTCAAGGAGTGGATCGAGGATACCCTAAAGGACGACAATCTACGGAAGACGCAGGGTGAGGTCATCTGGGACAAGCTTTTCGAGGACGAGATGAATTTGCTGGTGCACGAGGCGTTCCAGCATTATTCCGAGTGAGTTTTCACCTAGCTTTTCTGCATTTTCGCCGGGAAAATAGGGACCGCACAAATTTGCTAACAAGATGGGTCATATACAGCACGAATTACAAGCTTGCGCTGAAATCCTCTCTGTACGATTTCCAGTCGGCACGCGACTTCTACCGCGAAGCGTGCGTGTCGTCGGGGACGCCGCTGTCCCGACCGCTGGTCCTCCGCTACGTGGAGCTCCAGGCTCTCCTCATCGCGACCATCGCACCGCACTGGGCCGAGTACGTGTGGCTCGAGGTGCTCCACAAGGAGGGGTCGATCCAAGAGGCTCGATGGCCGGCGGTGCCACGATCGGACGCGGCGCTGACGGCGGCGCGCGAGTATGTCAAGGGCACGGCGAGCAACATCACGAGCGCCGAGGCGCAGGCGGCCAAGAAGATGGCCAAGGGCAAAGCGACGGCGTTCGACCCGCGCAAGCCCAAGCGGCTCACTGTCTTCGCGGCGTCGAGCTTCCCCGCGTGGCAGGACAAGTACATCGAGCTGGTGCGCGGCCTGCTGGAGACCTCGAGCCTGCACGACGACAAGGCCCTGAACGGCCAGGTCGCCAAGCTGGCCAAGGGGCCCGAGATGAAGAAGGCCATGCCGTTCGTCCAAGGGCTGAAGAAGCGCCTCGTCGGCAACCACGAGCCCGCCGCCGTCGTCTTTGAGCGCAAGCTGCCCTTCGACGAGCTCGCCGTGCTCCAGGACATGAAGAAGGCCCTGATGAAGACCACCGGCTGCCGGGACGTCGTCATCACTCCCGTCACCGACGATAAGTCTGCCCTGCCGCCCACCGCCGAGCACGCCGTCCCCGGGGCCCCGAGTTTCCTGTTCGAGAACATCGATGGCTAGGCCGACGAGGGATTGGACTGTTGCGCAAGAAGATTCCATGGACCGACCACTGGCGTGTATGAGAGATGATGACGATACGGCACGGCCCGCTTCGGGCGTGATTGAGAATCTTGGGGTCGAGTGGACTGACAGATAGTGATTACGACGACGACGACGACGACGACGACGACGACGAGTCACGAAAGTCAAACGTCAGAGCGAGGCCGAGAGACAGATAGACATGCGGATATCAAGGGGGCAAACAAGACTCTGGCGTATCAGATGTCCTTAGGTAGATAGAGCGGAGATTCCAAAATAGGAAACGAAGAGTGGCCTTGCTTCATTATAGTTGACGATCTCTGGTGTAACGAGTGCTCCTCAGACTTGTTTTCTATTCATCTTGTCTACTTTCAACGACCGAGCAGACATGCTTGGTCATTGTTCTCTGTCGTTGCCTGCCTGTATTTTGTAGCATGAGAGCGATTCCGTAGTACTTTTCATGACGGTTTCACCTAAGCCGCCAGATTTTTTCCGGGCCCAGGATAGTAAGGCGTCGATCGGACTCATTGTATATCCCGGATTGGGGTTGAGATGATCTGATGCACCTTTTCAATTTCCGCCGAGGCAGGTGAAGCACTCGGATCGTTTCTGCTGTGCAGCTCTGATTGTTTGTTGGCTGGAAGCTGTGTCGAGGTCTGGAACACGTGGGCGTGTTCAGGCTTCTTGTACGCTCTGTGCCGGCAATGAAGTGAAACTCCCCCTGTGACGTTGATCTCACTCTGCGGGATTTGTGACTCTCTCTGCGTTTCAGAGGAGTTTGTTCTGGAATCAGGCAGCACTGAATTCCCACTATTCCCAGGGTCCAGCTGGGCTTCCCGGTTAGATCAAACCACATTAAATCTATCCTAGTCGGAGTGCAAATCCGGCACCCTGCTCCTCGTCACCCCTGCCGGCAAATAAACCAGCAAATTCTCGTTCGTCCAGTTTGGGTGCGTCACCACGGACAGGGGCCTGTGGCGTGGCTCGGCGACGACGTTTTTCTTGACCGGCCTTGCTGGGGAATGTTGGGAACAGTTCTTTGGCCTTGGGGCGCGGATCGTCTTTGAAGAATCCGTGGGTGAGAATCTGGGAGGCTAGCGGTCGTTCGGCCGGGTTCATGGAGAGCATCGAGGAGAGGAGGCGGAGACCAGAGTTGGTCAAGTACGGAAATTTGGAGGCCGTGAGGGATGGTCGAGCCGTTGTTTTGGAGAGGACAGGATGGAGGGCTTTTGCGTTTGGTAGGGATCTGAAGCCAGGCCAGGTCTCGTTGGTGGGAGTGCCCAACAAGGCGAATATCTTGGACAGCTGGTCAACTTCGTTCTTGCCCGGGAACACGGGCTCTTTGGTGAGGAGTTCTGCAAGTATGCAACCTAGACTCCAGATATCGATCTCAAAGCCATACGCCTCTGCACCCAGAAGAAGCTCGGGAGCGCGATACCACAGTGTTACCACAAGTTGTGTGAGCTTTGGCGGAGGACTCCCCGTATACCTGGCCATTCCAAAGTCTGCCAATTTGATCTCGCCACGATTGTTGAGGAGGAGATTCGAAGTTTTTAGGTCGCGATGAATGATCCAATTGGAATGCAGGTATTCGGTGGCTGAGACAATCTGGAGCATCAGGGTCTTTGTCTCCGAGGGCAGGAAAGGCTCGGTCATGTCTTCGAGGAGGGTTTTGAGATCGTGTTCGAGGAACTCCATTACGAGATAGACACTGTGAGAGGTACACAATTAAATGGTTAACAACGTCTGGTATCGGCGCTTTTCAGGGATGGATGAACTCTGGGCCGACTTACTCCTTCAAGCTGCTTCCCATGACCACCTCCAGCAGCTTCACGACGTTGGCATGGTGACAGGCCATCAGTGTTTGAATCTCTCGTAGTCCAGTGACAGGGAAACCGTCGTTTGTGTGCTCCATCTTCAACCGCTTCAGCGCGACGACCCGGCCAGATGTCTTGGTGCGCGCTCGCGACACGAGGCCATAGGATCCTTCCTCGATCTTATTGAGGAGTTCGAACTGGTCGACATGTCCACAGGGACCAAATTGACGGCTTGGAAATTGTAGAAGATGGGCGCCTTCTTCGGTTGCTGATGCGCCCTGCTCTCGACTGGGCGGCGATCTCTGGGGCTCGGCCGGCCGGTCGATCTCTTCAACTGGGGGATGCAAGGCCAACGAGACGGAGGCGGCGGCATTACGAGCCTTGAATTCCTTCAGCCTTCTCTTCTCCTCCTTCTCTTTCTTCCGCAAGGCCAGAGCTGCGGTGGTCGCTTCGTCGTCGGCGGTCCATTTCGAGGTGGATGTGGAGGTCATACCGAGCGGCATTAGCGGAAGCATGCATTAAAGATCCTACTGGCGATCTTGCATCGTCGTGCGAAAGGAAGAAGCCAGGGACCAGGGTTGGTTTTTGGGAGAGTTGCAGGATTTGGGATTAATTAGCACATGCGGAGGATGGAAGCGGCCGCGTCTGCGCTGCACGGTGGCTGCACGGTGGCTGCACGGTGGCTGCACGGTGGCTGCACGGTGGCTGCACGGTGGCTGCACGGTGGCTGCACTGTGGCTGCAGCACCTGCGTCGTTCTTGCACCGTTCTGCACCTAACTTACAGTCTTACACCCGCGGAACTACTTGCTCGAGCTCGTCATTTATTATTACCAAGCAGGGTGCGCTTCCTCCTTGCCAATTGCCAACATTGTGACCTGCATTTGCAGAAGACGACTCCGTATCGCGTCAATTTACATGTACTTGCATTCGGAAAATCCTTGATCGTAGACGTTGACCAGAAGACAGTATGGGCAGCGTAGGGATCGAGCCATTCCAGGTAAGCCGCCGCCAGGGCGTCCAAAGTTGTCCTCTGACGCGCCCGCGCAGACCACTTTCGCCGTGCCCCTCCACTGTGAGTCGTGCGTCAAAGATGTTTCGGGAGCCTTGGGCAAGGTCGAAGGTACTGTGAAGAGCGAGCGATATCACATTTGACCTAGAACGCTGCTGACGTCGTGTCAGGCATAACCAAGGTCGAGGCCAATCTCCAAGACCAACTTTTTTACATCGAGGGAACGGCCGCGCCGTCCTCGATCGTGTCGGCCATCGAATCTACCGGACGAGATGCGATCCTTCGCGGGAGCGGGCAGTCCAACTCGGCGGGAGTGTGCATCTTAGAGACTCATGCAACAGCTGTATCAGATCCGGTTCGAGGTTTGGCAAGGATGGTACAAATCTCTGACAGTCACACACTCGTGGATCTGACATTACGTGGGGTGGCACCGGGGACATATCATGCCACAGTCAGGGAGACAGGGGACATTTCACGAGGGCCAGTTTCAACTGGTGGCATCTGGGAGGCAATCAAGGCTTTGGGAGGCCACAAGCAGCCTCGTGGCGTGTTTGGCACGGTTCAGGTAGGGAAGGACGGACGAGGCAGTGCGTTTATGGACCGACCTGTGTCGATATGGGAGATTATCGGTCGCAGCATGGTTGTGTCGAAACAGGAAGAGGGCGTGTTTCAGGGCGAAGACCCAGATACCCTGGTCGGGGTCATTGCTCGCAGTGCAGGAGTCTGGGACAATGACAAGACGGTATGCAGCTGCTCGGGGAAGACGGTGTGGGAAGAACGCAAGGAGCAGGTTGAGAAGGGCATGTTATGACCTGCCGTAGACAAACCCGATGACGGGTGCTGGCCTTGGATCGGGGACTCTCGTTCTTCGCTGGCAGGCTGCACGATGATATCGGATGGAGATTCACCTGCATGAGACCATTGTGAGCTGGGACGGCCACTACTCCTAACAAGGTAGCACGTCCACCACGTCTTCTCTTCGACCTCCTCGGTCGTCCAAAGATGTGATCAACACCACCGCCTTGTCAAACGAGTGGCCTGAGTCTGTCACCTGAGTCATCCTCATGTCTGTCTGCCCTTCTTGCCGTCTCGCCGCACCGAGCACGCCAGGTACCGTAGCTGCCACCCCGATTCGGACAGGCGCCGTGTGATGCCTGTGCCAGTGGTGATGGCGGTCGCTTCTTCCTCCGCCAAGGCGGCGTTTCAGAATCACATCTGGCGGCCAATCGCTGTCGGCCAGCCACTGTCGGCTTGCCCACAGTGCCACACAATGGGCACAAATAGGCACAAATGGGCACAACGGCACCAATCCTGGTCTTGGTGAAATTCTGAAGCGAGCCTGTCACCGTGGGAGTCGACCCGGCTAATGCAACTCGAAGCATGCCCAGAAGCCAGAAACAGTCGGTGCAGGCACTGCAGGCCCTGCAGGCCCGCAGGGGTTGACGAATCGGTAGCTGCAAGGGCCAGCCACGAGCGTGCTGTGTGCTGCGTGCTGCGTCATGCCTGCGTCCAGCACCGTACCTGGCACCTACAGGGTAGCACCTCGCTCCTCTCTCCTCCCAGGTACCTCCTGCCCCTGCAGCCCCCGGCACCTCATTGCTCCACGCTCCTTGCTCCTCCCCCCCCTGGCCGGCGCTCCCCTCCAGAGTCCCAAACTGTCCCATGGCGACTGAAACTGTCAAAGTCCGACCAGAGTCCAACCAAGCCCAACCAAACGCCAGTGGGCAGGGAACGCCTCAGGGCCAGAATTCGGGCTCGGACGGAGCATCGCACGATCCCCTCCTCCTATCCAGCTGTTCGTCGAGTCCAAGTCTTCCGTAAGTAAGCATGCGGCTCCATCTCTGTTTCTGCTTTCCTTCCTCCGTCTGCTTCTTCCTCTCCTTCATTTCTGTATGCACGCTCTTTAGCCCAAAGCTTCTTCTTCCCTTCTGGTCGTCTGGCCGTGCCAGTCTGTTGTCACCTACACTATTTGTACACTATTCTGCCCAAGGCCGTCACTAATCCGATCCCGTCAAGTTGACAGCCTCTTTCATTGGCGCCAAATCGTTGACGCATTGGCGCCGAAGGAAAAGCCCACCTCCAGCCCACCTCGCGAACCACCCATCACCGCTCCATCGGGAACCAGCACACCACCACCACGGCGCTTAATCCCTGGATATCAAGGACTCTCTGCGGCAGGGCCGGCCCTCGTCGCAAGGAGCAATTGCAGCCAACCATCCCGGCTACAGCAAGCGAATCTGCTACCACACCACACCAGCCCTTCAATATCGTCCGAGGCACCGCCTGCGCGTTTCGCGATTCCTTCTTACACCTGCATTACTCTGCTCTGCTTAATTTGCTTCCGACTGCTGCAACCTTGACATTTCAATCTTTGACGACCGTCGGCGCGACGCCATGTCGCTCAAGCAAGTGCGTCGTCCCCGAACCCCGTCTGGGCCCACGTTGACAAGCTGCAGGAAATCGAGACTTGGGTCGAGGGACTCGGCCACTACGATAACCAGGAATTTGAAGAAGCCCTGAGGATTTTCGATGCAATTGCAGACACATCCAAGATCTTGTTCAATTGCGGTGTCATTCATGCAACCATCGGCGAACATGACCGAGCGGTGCGTTGGCCCCGGGCCTGCAGGAACGAGGAGGAACATCCCAGCTGATAGACACAGGTCGAATGCTACCAACGCGCCATCAAGCTCGACCAATATCTTGCCGTCGCATACTTCCAGCAGGGCGTGTCGAACTTCCTCGTCGGTGACTTCGAAGAGGCTCTGGCCAATTTCAACGACACGCTGCTGTACCTGAGAGGAAACACCTACATCGACTATGAGCAGCTGGGGCTGAAATTCAAGCTGTACTCCTGTGAAGTTTTGTTCAATCGTGGACTCTGCTACATGTACCTGCAGCAAGAGGATGCCGGTCTTCAGGATTTCACTTTTGCCCAAAAGGAGAAGATGACCCCGGACCACGACGTCATTGACGATGCGATCAGGGAGAGAGCTGCAGTAAGTCTTCAACTTTACTCCCGGCAAATCAATCGCTGACCTTTCTTTTCCCAGGGCTATGTGGTTTTCAGCATGTAAGTTTCCGTCACCTCGCTCATACCCACGATGATCTGAATGAATACGGTTGGAAGCACTGCTGACTCTTGTTCAATTAGACCTGTCGGATGTGTTTACCGACCCAACGAAGCAAAGGTCAAAAACCTCAAGGCCAAGGATTACCTGGGCAAGGCTCGACTCGTAGCCACCTCCAACAGCCAGAATACCGGTACAGGGTTCCAGGGCATTGAACGGAGACAAGCGATAGCAACCGAGATGGCCCCCAAGGACGACAGGCCTCCTGAGAACATCAGCTATGCTGCCACCAATCTAGTCCAACGAAACCTATCGAGCAGGATCCCCAGGGACCAAAGCGCTCCACCAGTCATGAACAGAAATGTCTTCCCGCCAACTCCACCTCCGGAGGTTGAGAAGCCACGAATTCCCAGCACCGGGTCAGCTCTTCCAATGCGGACAACCTCGATGCGGAACCCACGGAACATGGGGTATTCGAAGCCCGAGTTTGACCAGCCCAGGCCAGCCATGTTGAGCCGTGCGGCTACTTTCGATACCAATGGCAACCAGCCACCACCAGGAATGGGTCGGATGCAACCGCCGCAACGTCAAAATGGCTGGCCGGAAGAAGAAGCTCTGTCCATGGTGAATCGGCCGCCTCCACTCGAGAGATCCCGAATCGGCACCCAGAGGACTGCATCGGAGCCCCGCGGCCCGAGTTCGCGGCGGCAGATGCTGGATCGCTCAGCTTCACAACGGGCACCAGCACCGCTGTTCCGAGAAACGATTGAGTCGAGATACGATGAACCTAGCGACTCAGTCGACGACGTGTATCGCATGTACTCGAGTCCACGAATGCGCCAACGGCGCCAAGAACAACCTGCATACATTAACGAGGAAGACGAATATATAGATGAAGAGATCAGCTCGGAAGACATGAGCGGCTTCGAAGCCGTTCGACGTCCTGCGTCCCGATCTGGCCGGAGCAGCAAACGACCCGAAATGCGCAAGGTTCGAGTCAAATGCCATTTCAACGATGACACACGATACATTATGGTAGGGGCAGTGGTAGATTTTGGCGATTTCGAAAGCAAGATAAGAGAAAAGTTTGACATCAAGAATAAGATGAAGATTAAAATGCGAGACGATGGTGACATGATCACCATGGGTGATCAGGATGACCTAGAGATGCTGTTGAGCAGTGTCCGCAGCCAAGCGAGGAAAGAGAAGACCGACATGGGTAAGATGGAGGTGTGGATTTCCAGCCCGTGAAGTTAGCGAGGTCGCCCTGCAGCACCACCGGCTGGAGTGACTGAGAAGCCCGGGTCCCGAGAATGGAACAACCCGTCGAGCGAGAGTTTGAAGAGGATAAAGAATTTCTGACACCAGAAGGAACCATGAGCATGGAAGTTGGACGGACACAATACCCCTTGCGATGGATTTTGAGACACACATGGACGGGACACACGACATCTGAATTTCGGTTTTGGGATTTGCTTTCCACACCAAGCGTTCTTCACTTCCATGCTCCTATTTCTACATACCACATACTTTACATATCGATGACTACGGAGTCCCCCTACATTGACTGATGCAGCTTATCTGCCGGTCGAATTGACGACCACGCGCGCCAGGACAAGGGTTGTCAGCGAGTCTTGAATGAGATAGAACCATGCAATTCCGAGTCTGGATCGTGCTGTGCATGCCCCTTTTGAGTGCCCTGCTCTACCGTGCTCTCTCCCTCGTCTGTTTCTATTTCACATATCACGGGACGATGGGTCGGTGGTGCCTAAGAGGTGCAGTCTCCTTGTCCCCAGTGGAAAGTCTCAATAGTCGCCGGAGTCAGGTCTGAGGGATGGATGACATTGGAGGACATGTTTAAGAATGTAGCTACGATCCGTTTCATGCGTCTGTGCTTGTTCATTCCAGTTCCACGAAACTTGTGCAATGCAGCATCAATCACAACCGCGTCTGCGTCTGCGTCGTCCCACGGTGAACAAACAAACCCTCCCCGTCCCCCAATGCCTGCCCTCTGTCTGTCATGGATTTTCTACCACTCCTTATCTGGTCCTGATCCGGTGCCCGAAGAAAGAAAATTGACCCCTTTTCCTAGCTCCTCGCATCTTGTTCTGCTAGGTCCGAAGGGGCAAAAGAGATCTCCCTCACAAAAGACCCGGAAGGGATCCTTCTCCCATTCTCCCAGAGCTCAAGACACCCTAGTCTTTCCTCCACCTAGGCTGCCTTCATTCGCGCGGCAACCCACGATTTGGTGACATGGACGTCTGGGTACTCGGTCTCAAACAGGATCAGGATGCTCGTGGCATCTTCGCTGTTGCGCGTATGGCGTCGGATGAAGGTGTCGTGCTCCAGCTTCCAGTTGTGTGGCTTGCTCGTGGTGGGCGACGGCATGATGGAGGCTGGTTGGCTTTTCGATTACGGGTCGAGTCGTGACTCGAAGATGTTGGACTAATTTTGCTCACGGGAGACTGCCTCGAAAACGTTTTCGAGATGTGAACGGAACCGTTACCGCGGGAGGGAAGGTAAGACTGGAGGATGAGACTGACGTGGCTTGGTCGAATGATGGTGGAGATAGATGAGTCTGTATGAGGCTGTATGAATTTTCGATCGCCCCGCTTTGGTGCAAGATGGAATGATTGGGGGGTTGAAGTGAGGCTAGAGATGGATTCGTGTGGTGCAGGCACAGGATCTGTTCGCTTGGGGCTGGGGTCGATGATGGGACAGGCACACACGCAGTCCTGTGACAAGCGATTGCTGGATGGGTGAAGGCTTTGCGCACTCGGCGATACTGTCTGTGCAAGGTAGTCGAGGTGGCAGGGATATCAAGCGGCGTGACAAAACGAGACTTTGTGTTCGTTCCAGAATGGTGAAGAAGGTAAGAGAAAGCAAGTGACCTTGGGAGGTTCCAGGTTTGGGGGGGGTACAAGGGAGGTTTTTGTACTTCTCCTCTGCTATCCTCCTCCACCTCACCGTGGTACGTTTGCAGAGATTCATAAGGTGGCAGATGAATGTTGGCGGGGAACTGGAACAGGTCGGCTTGTCAAAAAAGAACAAGTATTCCATTAGGAGTGGGAGAGGCCCGAGTGACAAACATGCAGGCTAGGAAGGCGCGACCTCGCATTCCGATTGATATCTGAAAGCGGAACCGCCCAGGAGCGCGCTCTTCCGGCCCGGTCGCAACGTCGCTTCCGCTCCAGTGATATGATGCATTGCAACAGTACCAGCTCAGGGTACCAGAGTGACAAATAATTCCACGGCGGGAGGAGATGGAGTATTGACAAATCCCTCGGGCCGTATACCACCAGCAAAGATATCAACCACAGTTGCGTAGAAGGGTTCAAGAGGCTTCAAAGGGGTGTGAGTCGACGACACTCGAGCAAATGCGACTGAAATGGCCCGTCATCTGAAGTTCTTTTGATTGCGTCGCAGTGGCGGTAGTAAGTTGGAAGGCTTCGCCTGGCATGACTATTGACAAGAGTGAATATTTCCCTTCCGACAGGATTAAAATGCAACAATGCGACAACCATGGCTCCAAATGCGGAAATCTTTTCTTCATTACCTTTCAATGTCCATGTCGTTGGTTTGGCATTCCAAATCGGACGCGGCCAACCTTGCGCGCATGTGCCTTGCCGAATATTCCCCAAAACCGTCCCATTGATCCCCACCATCCACAAACTCCCGAGCAATGCCTGCCCGTTATGTGGTATAGAAACTCGGCTCGTGAAAATCGGCCGCCCGATTGGAGGTCGTTAATTAGCTAAATAGATGCGAGGAATATATATCTCAAGATCCGCTGGTTTCATGAGAAGACGCCAAATCCATTGGCGAACCAGGTGAAAGACATGACGGTAATAGCTGCCGTCATCATTATTAGACCGAGCGCCTGCCTTTCGTGGATGGAAACTGCACTGCTGCAAGTGGCGCATTTGAATTGGTTAAGAGGAGTGTAAGGCTGGCTGCGACCGAGTTAGTAGAGCTTTTTGACGGGTAGTAGATGCACCAGACTCACCCAGTGTACATTCCGAAAATCAATTGGTCGTAGGCTTGTAGATGCCCGGCTGAAGGGACGTCTGTGGGGTCGCTTGCCGCGTCGTATATCATCAAGGTGTAACTTGCAACGGGGAATTGGATGGTTGCAGTCGACTGGAACTTGCCGGTGTCCCAGGTGAAGGCACCTGTCTCTTCTACACTCATGTTCGATGTAAGGGTGTATGAGGCCGAGTTGATCGAGCACGAAGCCACAACATCAATAGCAGACGGGGAGGCAAGGAGTGACGTGTAGTTCCACTTGAACGTTATATAATCTCCAACTTTGTAGTATTGGACACCTGAGAGGGCGGCTGGAGTGATCATAGAGACACCGCCCGCTGGAGAGAGCGGATCAATGCTGGTTGATTTGCGGCTTGTGGTTTTGGTACTGTTCTTAGATCCCGAATGCACCGAGCCTGTCGCAGATCCGGAGGCGGATGCGGACCCAGAAGCAGACGCAGACGCAGACGCAGCCGCCGTAATCGAGGCCGTCCCAGACTTGCCCGAGGATTTAGAGGTAGCACTGTTTGAAGCGGCTGCCGAAGTGGGATTGGCGTCCTCGTCGTCTCTTGCCACAATCAGGACATTTGCTTCGTGTTCGGGCCATGGCCAGGCCGAGGAGTAGGCAATGAGGAGGAGGAGGAGAGTATAGAAGAGGCCGGAGCCCTTCATGGCGGATAGAAAGGCGGAAGGTGCACGGGCTGTCGTACGGTGGACGAGTGATTTTGATGGGAGAGCAGCGGATGGCGTCTCGAGAGATTGCTGCAGACGGAGGAGAAAAGGCAAGAACAAGAGGGATGAACAACGAGTGCAGAATAATTAAAGATAGATATGTCAAGATAGCGAGAGTGTGCACAGAGGCAAGGTGGAAATGAATATGAGGATAAGATGGGATGGAAAAAGAGGCGGTTGTGGTCAAGGTTGAGGGCGCAGGAAGAAAGGGTCAGTCGATTATTCACTTGTCTCACTTCTGGCTGCTGGCTCTCCTTTGGTAGGCGGTGGTGTTGTCGGGGCGGGCCAGGAGGCAGCCCCGGGGACCAGTAGCGATACTCACAGCCCAGCTGCTCACCCTGGGCGACGGAGTCTCCCTCCCGAGTTTAGACTCCAAGCCCGCGACCACAACAAAAACCGCAGGGTCGCGCCCCTGCCTCAGCCTCTTTTCCGAAGGCTAACCGGAAGTGGAATAGGCATGTCTTGGTTGTGTCTTATTTTGGACGGCCCGTGGCGGCAGTCCGAAGTAGGACACGACAACATTAATCATTAACATCGTGAAGTATTAAAGGTAACTCCGGCCCCTCTCCGGATTGATCAACTTTTACTGCTTTACCATCAGCATCCGTCCTTGATAATCTATCTCTTCAACAACGAGACCTCTGCCATCCTATTGACCTCCCTCCAGTCGACTCAGGTGAGCATACCTCGCAGGACTTTGTTGTGTCTCCACTGCCCCGACAGGAGCAACAATGCTCCCCGTTCACAGTGCACTTCATCGCCAAACGGCCTCCCAGTCCATCACGTCGGGCTCAACAACCCTGGGGCTAGCCTTCTTCTTGTTCGTCACGTATTTTTGCTTATTGGTCGTTTCCGCTCGACCAGCGGCCAGCCGGCCCAAGTCTTTGCTTCTGTCGCGAGCTTCGATGATCGCGATTCTTCGCCTTAGGACGTCCATTTCCATGCGCACTTTGGCTGTGCTAGAATGTTCGTTCTCGTGCCATAGGGTGAGCTTGGCTTCGGTATTTCCCCAGCTTTTTGTCGTTTTGATTCTTCCGTCCGCAGTGCGCTTCTTGCCAGAATAAGCCTGTGGTTGGTTTGCCACATCGCCGGCTGTCGCGATTGGCTTTATCACGGTGGTTGTCGGGGTTCTGGTCTGCATGTTGGCATAGCTCTCTGTGCGGTAGTCCCAGGACTTCGGTCGCACATGTGTACAGCTGTGGCCTTGCCAGACTTTGACATTGTGCTTGCGCGCACTCTCTTCTCCCATACCGCTGTCCACGGTGAAGTAAACATCTCAAAATCGTGTTGCTCTCATGCCATCCAGCTAATACAATCGCAGTGGGCAGAGTATGGGCTTTGGGTCGGATGGTTGTTGTCGGAACTGGGTGAGATGTTGAAATGCTTTCACTTGTTCTTTATCGTCCTCCTGTCCAGGGCTAGCCGCTGCGGTCTGCTGGCATGTCCTTCACGCAAAGCAAAGCGCGCCATCCCCTTCCTAGTTAGCCGCTAGACATGTTTCTTCACGTCTAGGAATCACGGAAACATGAAAGTGGCCCGCTGAAAGCCCCCTTAGTGTCAAGGTGACGAACAAGACCGCTTCTCTCTGACTATATCCCGATAATGTACGCTCTCGTTCACATAACCCGAGAACTATTTAAATAAAGGAAAGAGAACGATCAGAACCTTGATGTCTTCCAATCTCCAAAGGGGGAATGCAAATAGTTTGGAGCATCAAAATATGGAAAGCCTCCAATTTACTGAATCGTCAAAGTTGTTGCCACCAACAACCACGGGCGTTGAGCTTGCATGTGGGACCTTCTCCCAACAGAGATGAATACCACTGCATTTGCTTAGCTTCCACAGTACCGCCACAGCCAAGGTAAGTCAGGTTTGGCATTTTCCACCCAGTCCTCTATACAGGTCCAGTCAAACCAAGCGCAGGATCTTTGAACATGATGTAGGCTGTGCATAAAAAGGATTATGCGGTATCAAGGAAACTCGTAGCTAGGTTGGTAGGCGGCCCAGCATCTGGGAGGCTCCTACCATGGAGACATTTGCGCTAACTTGGTGCGGTAGACTGGAGGACGGTCCTCCGTCGAGTACACTGCATGGGGTGATAGCGAGTGGCTCCACATCACATGCGATGCACTGACCGCGACATCTCAAGGACTTTGCTCTGTCGTGCGTCAGGCTGTGATTGACAATATGTGAATTATGATCCGCAAGTCCGAGTTTTCGTTCCACATCTTCCATATTTAATCAATGCCGACAAGAGAGAGGCCTCTAAAGCCTTGAGATAACCAGTCAAGCCAGTATTTCTTGTCTAGGTTCTCCTTTCGATCGAAAATACCGGTAGGATCCGGGCGTAGTACATGGTGTGGACTCTAGTTGTAGGGTACTCTTCACATTTAACCTGCAAAAGCGACTTCAAACGTAGCGGAAGGGGGTTGCCGAGACATCTATCAGATGTTGATGGCGCTAGACTTCTGAAGTGATGGCATATTTGGTTCCACAGCTGAGGAGTCAGATGAGAGAGAAGGAACAGATTCCTTTCCGTACCATTTTCTGAATATGAGTAGAATACCTTCGTCACGCACAGGATGTTCCGGCTAAACAGGGTGTTTGCTCTCCATTAATCATGACTGGAACTGTTTCCTGGCGCAGTCTCGATGAAGAGCGAAGAATTGCGGCTGCTGATTGCCAACCACGGGTTTTGGCTGCCTGATCAACGGCAGTTGGAGCTGTTTGTCAAATAGCTTGTTGCACTTATCGCATGGACGCGAGTGGATGTCACGATAGGCAAAGAGAGTCTCCTACAGAAGGGTCAGTTTCAGGAGGTGAAAGTGATACGTGGGTGCTCATACAAGAAGCGTAATAAGACGGATACTCCCTTCAATGTTTCGAATTCTCAGGATAATTTCGCTTTGCAGCGAGGAAGTCGCGGCTCCAGGCTTGCTAGAGACGGTGTAGCCAAGGGTGGGCCGGGATGAACTTGAATTGATGCGGAAGTCCATCTGAGATAGATTCAGGTCTAGAGGCAGAACCTTTCCGTCATCGGAAGGCTGAAGTTTTGCGTCTGGATGTCTTGCCTTGAAGGTATTGAGCGCGCTTGCCACGTCATCTTCAGCTTGGAGCTGCGGCTGGCCATTAGTACCATTGACGCCTTCTGTCTTCTGCTCGTGGGAATGAGCCTTGCGGGAAAGAGTGATGTAATCGAGAGGCCAAGCATCTCCGCCCTGGGGAAACTCGTTGGAGTGGACATTTTGCCAGAGTTCGCGCACTTTGTCACTGTGCCAATCACGTTTGAATTTCTCCACATCGCGGCTGCCCTCTTGAGCCGCCGTCTGTAGATAGGCGGCCAGCTTCTCAGGCTCGTACCCTTCGGGATTCTCGAGAGCAAACCGTGTTGGGTTGATCAGCTTTTCGGGCAAAAGAGCTCGGAGGCCGCCAAGCTCGGTGGAAGTTAGTACGCAGTTCAGTGAGCACGCCGATCGGACGAGGCTAACCTGATTATACATGTTCTGCAATTTGGCCAAGTTGTCGACAAGATCCTGGTCTTCAGGCTCCACCGCCAACCCCGACCGATCTGATTCAAGCATGGCTGCAACAGAGGAGGGAAACGAGGCAGATGGATAAGATAGGAGAGACTAGGAGAGATGGAATTACATTGAACTTTTGATGGTGTTGATGGTGTTGATGATATTGCTGTGGTCTGGTGGACGGCAGGAGGGAGACAATGAAGGAGCGCTAATCGCTACCACGTGATACACTACTACTGACTCGGTATATCACTAAAGCGGCATGGCAATAGCCGGTCCACGTGCTCCCCACGTGCCGCCTATGCCTGTCGTCTCGGAGTTTGCGCTCATCACTTTCACAATAGGAAGCCAAACACTCTGTAGATGAATAATATTAGTAGTTGCAACTGCTACCTCCGCCAAACTAGTATCACTGTGTTGCTCACCCGCCGCTCACTCTGTCTTCCTAATTGTTCCCTGACCGCTCTCGGAGGCTCCCTGAAGCTTGGAGAGGACACCCGCCTGTCAGTCTTAGGCCATGCGTGGCAATGTCAGATCTCTGCGTCGGTTGGCCATTGGCTCTTTCTAGTGCCCAAACAACCATGCCCCAACCGCTTGTCGAATTATTAGCCCGATGCACAGACAGCTACTCCGTGGAGGGTCAAAATCAAATATTATTTCTGAGCACTCTGTAGAACATCCCCCACGTGGCGGGGACTTGTCCAGGAAGAGTCAATCAGGACTCAGGCATCGATAATTGACTTTCCGGCGAATCCAGAGGACTGGTTCTGGCGACCCGTGCGCGCGGATGAAGATGGCGACAGAGATCGCACCTAGCATGGTGACGTCTACTGAGTATTTAAGATTTGTTTCGCGGTTCCTGTGGGCCGGCACTGGTTGATATCATGATCCCGCTTTAGCTGTTGCGGGCCATAGAATGAATCCGTGGGTACACGAAACATGTACACCGTCAGAACGGGGTGGTTCAAACCACTGACAGGGGGTGGGCATGGTTCGACTCATGTCTGTTGCAGCCTGAATAAGAGACGCACAAGCCGCCGACCTTGGCTAGAGTTTCATCAGCTACTGTCAGGGAGGTTGTATACTAGGGCATATGTGCCGACGAGCGAACTTGTGTACCACCATGTTCCAGGAGGATGCGACAGTCAGCACCTCGTTCAGACTCACCTCCTGGACCCGGGTTGGTGTCTGGAGCCACTGGTAGCACAATTCAGAAACTTCGTCTAGTGTGCTAGGGCATTTCAGAAGGAATGTCCGCATATGTCGAGATCGGGTTGGACCAGTGCCAGCCGAGTACTGGCGTGCACGACAATACAGACCAACGAAATTCAAACGACGGACGATCCTAGTGAAAGACGCACTAGCCAAGTCAAATCGACCAAAAACGGACGCGATGCTAAATTTGGCTGCTGGGACGAGTTTCAATGTTCAAGAGGGCGCTCAAAGCTTGTGGTCGCTTCTGGAAGTCCCAGTGTCGTTCATCCGCCACTATGCTCAGCTACGTATGATGCAAAGAATGATCGACCGTGTATTGTTTTCCTGGGTGTCAGCTCCAGGAAAGTCAGGCCAAACAACAGAATCCTAGTCCTTCCGGAAAGAGCAATCCCGTCTCATGAGAGGACACAGGTCACCGTCTGATCATGCGATTCTTTCTCCATTCATTCGTATCGGGTGATCTTATCGAAAGGGTGTCGGGTGGATTTGAGGCGGGTTGTGGCTTGATTGGATTGTGGCCCTGAAAAGCGCAGCTTCTGCTGACGAAGGGACATAATATTTGGAACAAATGAGAATAGTACTTGTAAGAATAACTCATGCTAAGTAAAGGGCCCGAGGGCCAAGATGGCGGGCGATTGATAACCCTGGTCTTCTCAGAGGGACTCGGTCGTGCGCACGTAACACGTTATGCTTTGGTCCTTAGTCCGCGGCGGACGAGGAGATAATGGGAGAATGGATGGACTTAGAGGGAACGGGCGAATGTAAATCCGATGACGCAGATTTTTGGTGTGTTTCTCCATTCGTTGTGCTCGGACGCTGACGCCGATCGCGCGAGGCTCATCGAGCAGAAGTGCAAAAGAAGGTTCAAGGTTCACAAGGTATCCTGGCGAGCCTCTCAGCCCTGGCGGCTTCACTTAGGGAGGCAGTCACGGGCGGCAGGCACCAGCGGGTCGCCCGTCGGCCGAGAAACTCGGTCGACGCTTGAAACATAATTACTCCGTACTCCGTTCTCAGTACTCCGTCCTCAGTAAGTTGGTCTTACTGGTAGTAGAACAGACAGACACTGGCTGAGAGCCCTACGGGAGTCCGACCCGCGCTGCACTAAGTACTGACGACTGAACCGGGGCAGGAGTGGGAAAGCAGGGCTAGGTTCAGTGGAATTTGAATTATCAGTATTAAGGGAGTACGCTGCCCAGGAAAGCAAGGTACGAAAGTTACGCGGGCTGGCTACCTAGGTACCTAGGTAGGCTCAGTTGGAACCGTAACTTAATGTTGGAGACTTGGAGTCTAGGAGATAGGTGCCGCTCGCCGCCTAGAGGAGAAGCGCCCATGAGCCCCGGGGCGGCGCAACACAGCTGCTGCGCTAGTAAACGAAGTCGCTCTTTCCCTTGTTCCGCCTGTGTTCGACTCCGTGCCTGTCGTTTGTCTGCCCTTCTCCCTTCTCTCTCCAGATGCAAGAACCAGGGAGCCCAAACACCGTATTGTTCACCACGGTGGTGTAACACCGTGTGCCTACCACGAGCCACAGGCAAGTCAGCAAGCCAGCAAACGAGCAAGGCAGCCAGCCAGCAATCCAGCACGCAAGAAAAAAGAAAACAGCCGTCGAGCAAACCAGCAAACCATCAAACCAGCAAACACACAAACCCGCAGTCTGCGGTCAGGAACTCCCCTGTCGGCCCCCGTAGCCCTGTCTGCAGGTGTATTGGTCTACTGACGCTGTTTCCGGACCGAGTCCCCTCCTGCTGCTCCTCCAGACACGCTTCAGCCTACCGCCAGCAGCCAGTCGCATCTTGGTATCCAGTCCTGACCTAGCCCGCCCCCCTCCCCCCCCCCSGCCCTYCCACCTGGCCTCCCAGTCGGAGACATCTTGAAGTTTGTCAAGCGATCCACCCTCTCAATTTCCCAAACCGCCCTGCTGTACGAGCGAGGGATCGACCTCTAGACCTCAGCGTGCCAGCCGATACTGGCGGTTGGATGGACACCCCAACGCTCGACACTCGACTGGATGCTGCCGCCCTGGCTCGCCCGCCGCCAGATGCTGTCAGCAAGATGGGCCGGGGTCTCTGTAGCCCTACGAGGGTTGCATGATGCTGCGTGATGATGATAGCCTTTGGGGCTCTAGCTCGCCCGTCCTATTCATATGCCCTTCTCCGCCCCATACTCTGGTTTCCAGGTTCATCGAACTCTTGCCAATGCGCTCTGGCTCCTCTGGCTCCTCGAGAACTAGCACTCGACCTGATGCGAATAGAGAGAGATATATATAACATATGCGCACCGCAGAAGCCGCCCCCTCCAACACTAATCACGCTTTTCAAGGGCAACCACCACCATGGCCGTTGAATCCCACGAAGCTCTCTTTTCCATGACGCCCCCGCCGAGCGACCGGGACGAATTCGATAAAGCCAGCCTGCTGACCTGCTCACCTTCCGTCCCTGGGTTCTGCTATCCTTCCCCCACCCCATCCAGTCAAGGACACGCTCCGTCCATCTCGTCAGATTCTATATACAACCTCACCGGGGTAACAATGCCCGAACCGCACACCCGTAATCTCCAGCAGTTATCTTTCGAGGATACCTCATCAGATTCCGCTTCGTTCTTCCCACTACCACCAGTCTCCGATCCCTCCATGGCTCCCTACAACACCGTTCCCACCAACGCGTCATATAACATGTTTGAGCAGACCCAGTGGTTCTCATATCCCAACTACTCGCACCACCCAGCCCCGCTGATGCCGTACGACCCAAACGCCTCGACCCAATACACGACCTTCGACCCTTCGCCCACACAGCCCTCGCTGGCCAACATCATTCCCCCAACACCCCAGGATATCCATCCATCACCCTTCGACTTCAACAGCACTGCACCTACCGGCATGCCGGGAACTCACCACCTGACAGCCTCTCCATCCTTCTCCCAAGTCTCCCATCACAGCTCCCACTCCCATCGTAGTCGGAGCAGCGTCTCGAGTCTGTCGAGATCGTGCTCCCCTATCCCTGCTAGGCACCGGGCAGGAGAACCATCCGGTGGTCTGCGGCCGTCAATACGTTCCGACTCAACCAGCTCCAACGCCTCGTTGCACGCCTATGGGATCCCCGTCATTGAATCCCCGCTATCTTTCGTTCCTCCGTCGTCGCTCGGCCCCATGGGCCATCATTCGGCGGCAGCGGCAGCAGCCCAATATGAAGGGCAGCCCCAAGCCTGGCGCTGCGCGTACCCAGGCTGTACGTCGCGAGCGACTTTCACCCGCGGCTGTGACCTGAGGAAGCACTACAACCGTCACAGCAAGCACCTATTCTGCCGCGTCGAGGGTTGTCCTCAAAGCGAGGCGGCGGCGGCCTCGCGCTCCCGCTTCGTCGACCAACCCTTGACGGGCGGCTTCAGCAGCAAGAAAGACCGTGCCCGCCATGAGGCCAAGCACAACCCGGGCATCAAGTGCGAGTGGCGCGGGCCCGAGGGCGAAGAATGCGGCCGTATCTTCTCGCGCATGGACAACATGAAGGATCACGTCAGACGGATTCACAACAAGGCCCAGAACCAGAACCAGAACCAACAGCAAAATCCAAAGCAGACCCAGTCCTCAAGTCGGAAGTGACCGGAATACTTTTGTCGACGGAAGAAACCCTTATTCGTATACGACGTCAAGCATGCCTCAAAAGATGTCGGCTCGAAAACCGGCAGGAACCAGCGGCGCCCTGCTACCTAAACCACAGATGCTATGACCGCTTCAGATAAAGTGTTGAAAAGGCATCAGGACCGGACAAGGAATGATGCGGCTCTGGTATCAAGCGTGTATCGGTCCCTTTGGGCAAGAATACCATGGGAGCCAGGCGACTCGACTCGACCCACAAGACTCCAAGATCATGAAGAAATTTGCTCCCACAATTATTCTTGCTTTTCCTACAAATCTCACGACCATACCATTGCCTTTGATGGCTGGTATTTCTAACGACTCTCCTATCTTTGTTTCTGGGCAGTTGAAGGACAAGGGAGGGTGCGAAACCCATGCCTCAGTCGATCATTGTGGGCGGCGGTGATGGACAGGTTCAATATGCCTATTTTTTCATTCAGTCGAATCTATCGTGTTCTTGTTTCTTCTGCCCTTCTTGCTGTCTTTTTTAGAGTTGGGCACGCCTCGGGATGATCTCATCTCCAGGTATTTGTTTCTACAGGATTTACCTAGCAGCAGGGCGCTTGACGAACAGGCACCAAGCCTGGGGTACACGGTGCGGAGCGAACGAAATATGTGATTTGATTGATGCCTACCATGCTCAATACAGAGGATTTTTGCTACGATTTGATAGCACCACGGACTCACGGATGGGACTGACGAAACAGACAAGACCAGATGAGGGCTGGAGAGCAAAGGAAAAGACGAAAAAAGACACGAAATCTGGTCACCAGAGCATCATAGCTAAGAGACGGTCCTCAGCGTCGTACTCAATAGCATAGCCAGACGGAAATAGAAGCAATGGAGCCAAGGAGCAGGGCGATGCTCGTTCTCCTCCAGACAATCCCTGAGACAGCTCAGAATCCCAATGGTGATTCGAATAGATATCCCCATCTGAGTGCAATTGCGGGTGAGACGAAAGAGCGGAACCCGAGATTCCCAAGGTCCGCCATGCACCTCGGTGCTCGCATAGCCACGTAAACAGACGTAAACAGACCCCAGATTGTCACCTCTAGGGAATATGCTGACAATTATGGATGATGGCGTCGCACCGAGCTCCAGATGCAGCTACTCTCGCCCGTGCGGATTGTAACGCCGCCACGCAGGGATGCATGCACGTACAACAACAGCCTGGGCGAGTGAGGAGGTGCCCAACCTGTTTCTGACTAAGGGCTTCTGGGCGTGCATTCAGCCCTGCGGCAAGGTCCGTGTGCCTCTCCAAGGGTCATCACCAGCCAAGCGTCCTCGCCACGCTCGCTTCGAAATAGCACTTGCCAGCAAGGTCGACGCTGCTTTTAGCCTGGGGCCAAAACGGAAGAAATCGCCAGCGTGACGCAGCAGAGCGCCGCGTGCCGCCAGAAACGGAAAGAATGGACACGGCATCCACCAATGGCAGCAGTCGAAACCTAGGCAGGGGCGTTTGCAGAACCCGCGGCTGCCTCCGTATTTCGTTTGAGTCGGACAGTAATACTTCCGCAGGTCGGACGTGCACGACGTGTCTACCTAGTGGTCTAGCCACATGCGTTGGAGAACGCGAGCCCGTCAGGGGATCTGACCAGGGGAGAAGGGAGAGAGCAAGGGCCAGTCCCCACCGATCAAACGGCCTCCCTCTCGTGCCTCTCCCTCCACGATCCACCGGGCAGCTGGTACGACACGGGACGACTCCCCGACTCAGCTCCCTCATGATTCTTGACCGCAATGGCGAAGTCTGCCACCTGCGGATAAGATCGGCAGTTGCAACGAGAAAACGGGCTGCATGTCAGTGTCGATCTCTCACGGCGACGACCTAAGGTCGTGAGGAGACAAATGGACTTCTGCCTGGACTAACTTAGGACGGGGATGCTGTCAGTCGTGCAGACTTCCAGAAAGCCTGGCGACCCTCCCTGTTCGGTACCCTTGCCGGATGCTGACTTATGAAAGCATCAACGGCTTTTCTGACTAAGCTCCCTCGGTCAGCACCCTCGAAGGCATCGTGGGCGTCCTCTATTACTCCGTCCTCCGTACCCAGAGGGATCGGACGGGGTGGTCGGATTTCTCCCGGAGCAATCTGAAACATCGCGTTTTCCTTCCAGTGGGCCGCGTTAAGGGACAAGACAACCATCTCGTTCCATTTTATTTTCATGGAAGGTCTTGGATCCGAGGGCTGAACTCTGGGAGGGACCGGTGTGCAGGGATCGTGCCCGGGACCGAGTGGAGTGGTGTGCCGGGAACCAACCGCCTTCCGTGTCTCTGACTCCTTGAGTTCCCACCAATGTTTCGACGGCCGTGAGACTCACAAAAGGACGAGGTGACAAGGCGGGGGTACAGTAGGTGGCGAGGTTACATTGCATTCTTGGAAGCTGTCGACGAGTCTGGGCAGGTCTGGTCATACTTGGGTGTTGGTATTACAGAATTCTCCTGCACGGCCCCGAACAACCAGATGCCACCGTGATCCTTGTCCATCGCTCCAATAAGTGCCCGGGAGTTGTTTAGTCATGATGTGTGCCCTCGGCTAGAGGAGAGGGCCGGATGGGTAATCTCCATTATTTAATCCGCATCGACGGAGGACCGAGTATGGAGTAGTACCACGTTGTGATTGAAATACTCAGTAATACGGAGTATAATTTCTCTCGTCATGCCCTTGTTCGGGAAAGGTGCGCTTGGCCTTCTTCTCCAATTCTCTCCTTCCAGTTTCGCGAGGGCGCCATCGCCCAAGCTATGACAATTTCAGGAACTGGCCTGCTCCATCATGATTTGGTCGGATCACCCGCTCCACAGCTTGCTCAGTACGGCCGTGGTAGTTGTGGGACGAAGTATTATATCCTATCCCCTCTGCTCCTCACTGGCCGTCCACGAGGGGCCGTGCATTTAAATATATTGTTGACAGTTTGCTCGCAGTGTGCGCGCTCGCTGCCCACCTTCGTGGAAGCTAGAATATTTGGCATCACCGAAACCGAAACCGAAACCGACCGAAAGTATTACTCCGTACGCTGGTGCTGTTCTGATGAATACGATGTTACGAGGGAGAAGTCGATCGGACATCCAAGACGCCTCGAAGCGCAATTCGTAACGGGGTTGCTCGATTCGGATTCCACAATGCCTGGAATCGAGCGTCGTTGACTGAGAAATGATCAAGGACGGACTGTGTGCGGCGCTGCTGTCCCCCCGTGTTGCAGTGACCTCGGCCCACGAGCTAGGACGGTTGACATGGCCTTCTCGGTACAGCCTCACGTCTTCAATGTTTAAGGACCTCGGCCTTTCGTTTCCTGGCCCAACCATGGTCACGAGGCTCTGGACAACGCAGGTTGCTTGCTGGAGGGAGGTTTGTCGGCGGGGAGTTGTCTATTATTCTTGGCGATGGTTGGAGCCTGCCTGCCTGCCTGCCTACAGCTTACGTTGCAGCCGTGTTCAACAGTTTCGAGGGTCTGCTGGTCTGAGAATTCCAGATGTTCCCGATCGACAAACCCCTTGGACCCGGCACAATGGCCCTCGACTACGCGACGAACACAAGGTCTAGAATTCGGAACGATGGTCAGGTTGGCACGAAAGTATCTTTCTTTTTTCATATTTACAGTGACGTAGCTCCGTGTATTCCGGCGTGGACGTCGCTCTGCCTCTTCTACAACTTGGCCTTTCCATCCGCCGTCTGCAGGAGTTTGGCCACCAATTGAAAGGCCCATTCACCGTAGGGGGCCATCTGAGCCGCGTAGTCTTTGGCGGTTGTGCCACTTGCCTGTCGTCGGGCGTATCGGGCAGCGATTCCTTGCATGATGATGGCGCCCCTAAATCCTCCAAAGGCGTTGCCCCAAGCCAGCTCCAGCGTGGGATTATATCCTGCATCCTCGGCGTACCACTGCACCGCCTGGCTGAGGGAGGGAAGACCCGGAGTCGCCCCAGGTATGAACGCTTCATTTGCCTTATTCGTGAGAGCCGAGCCCGTGTTCCTACCGACCCAAGACCACGGGGACGTGAGGTTGACCACATCCGACAACGGGTGGCCGATGGTGGCCATTTCCCAGTCCAGAACCCCAATGACCCTGGGTTCGGTCTTGTGGAAGACCAAGTTGTCGATTTTGTAGTCGCCGTGGATCAGGGTGGTGCGGTCTTTGGGCTGCGTCGACTTCTGGCTGAAGAATTGCACCATCTCATTGAAATGGGGTATGTCGCCGACGGGCTTGTGGGTGTCGACATCTTCGATCGCAGCCTGTGTTTTGGACAGGGTTTTAAACGTCTTCAACTGGCGATCGTAGAAGCCGCCGTGTCGCCCAAAATCGCTCAGTCCAACCTTCTTGAAATCGACTCGGTGGAATTTCGCGAGGGTTCGGACGGCGTCGCGCCACCTGGGTTCCAAGTCAGCGCCGGGATGGGCCTGGTGGGTTGTGTTCAAGAACTCACATCAGATTCCTGTCCTCGGGACTGAGTCCCGGGATGTGGTTTTCGGTGATCATGCGCCCGTCGAGAAACTCCATAATGTAAAAGGCGGTGCCCACAACACTGTCATCTTGACACAAGCAGTACACTTTGGGCACCGGCACGTCGGTCTGGCCCAGGGCGTTGATGATCCGGTACTCGCGGTCTACTTGGTGGGCAGTTCTGGACAACAGCTTCCCCGGCGGCTTCTTTCGCATGACATATTTCGTGCCCGTTGCATCAGTGAGTTGGTACGTAGGGTTCGATTGGCCGAAGCCGAACTGGTGATTGTCAGTGCCAGCACTTTTGCTCTCGCATTGGCAACCGTCACGAGCCAGCCGAGGGTTGCACATACCTGCTTCAGCTGAAGGGGGGTCTTGATCTCGGGAACATTGCTGTCGATGTAGCGCTCAAGCGAGGCCAAGTCGATAGGTTGTCGGACGGGCCCTGCCATTTCTACCGCTCTACCGATCGATTGATGTGGTTGGGAAGAGTAGAGATGTCCATGGACGCAGGGAAAATACGGAGAACTTAATCATGAACTGGCTCTGGCTCCGACGCACTGTTCTGGACTGCCGTCACTTGTTTTCCGAGGGTCTCGTTTCCCGAAAAGAGTCTTAACCTCGGCCCACCGGTCATTGGTGATGGCTAGACCACAGAACGATGGAAGAACATCGGAAGCACGTCGCCTAAATTGTACTGCGCAGCACCCGACAAGAGACGCAGTTTTGTACTCTGCAGCAAAGGTGCTCACAGCGTAGCAACGCGTCTCGACGCTTTGAACGCTTTGACGCCTTGACGCGTCCGCGGAATTTCAATCGGGCAGTCTCGTCCTTCATCTTCTCACACTCGCCTCGACAAACCTCCAAGCAGAGAATGACCACATCAACCACACCACCTCCACCCAGCTCGAATCAGAACGGAGATCACCTCCCACCCTCCCTGCCAAACTCGCCGCTGGCCAAACGGGTGAAACTCGAGTCGACAGCGGCCTCCAACATGGCTCCGACGACCGGTTCGACCTCGCAGCCACCTCTCCTGGTCAAGAAACTGTCGCCCGACGCCACCACGCCGACACGCGGCTCTGCCTTGGCCGCCGGTTATGACTTGTACGCCTCGAGACCCATCACCATTCCTTCCCGCGGCAAGGCCCTTGTCTCCACCGACCTTTCCATCGCCACGCCCGAGGGAACGTACGGCCGCGTTGCGCCCCGGTCGGGCCTGGCGTCGAAGAACTTCATCGATACGGGAGCCGGCGTCATCGACGCGGACTACCGTGGTGAGGTGAAGGTGCTGCTGTTCAACCACAGCGAGGTAGACTTTGAAATCAAAAAGGGGGACCGCATCGCTCAATTGGTTTTGGAGCGCATCTACACCCCCGAGATCGTCGAGGTGGACAACCTGGAGGAGAGTGCCAGAGGTGCTGGGGGGTTCGGAAGCACTGGCTGAGCTATGATTTTATGAGGACACGCTGGGGGGGTGGGTTAGGGGGGGTTAGAATCATGACCAGGGACAGTAAGATAGATGACAGGACAGACGACAAAAAGGGCACACTGGTTCTGGCCACGCGCGGTTTCATGCCCCTGGCGGGAGGTAAGGGAGTTTAGAAATCCCAAAGACGACCGCCGCGATGCAATGCAGAATGCAAATCTACTAGGGTATCAACTCTCATCCACCACGGCCGCACTTTGACCCAAATTCACTCCTCCAGCTCCTGGGCCTGGTACCTCTCCTCGGGGAACACCAGGTCCCTAGCGTTCCGGACTACCCTGACCTCGGCAGCCTTTGTCTCGGCGAGATGAAGCCTCTTTCCCTCGGCGTCGCTGGCCGTATTTGCATCCACGTCCGAACCATCCACGTTGGTGGCGCCCTGGCTCTGCGCAAACCGCTTGATTTCGTCAGCCCTGGCGACCATGGTCTTCTCCAGCACCATCTGCATGCTGCTGAGGACCTTCTCCGTGGCCCTTGCCAGCGGGAGGTCGACGGCCTGGACGTCGTCGTCGGGCATCCAGCCGGCTCTATCGAGCAGATCCATCCGGGCACACGCCTCGCGCAGCCGGCCGACCATCAGCGCGGCAAACATGTCGCCCGTCCCGCTGAAGAAGCAACTCAGTGCCGGCACATCGATCTTGAACAGCCGGGCGCTCCCGTCCGAAGTCTTGCTGCTCCCCACCACGGTCAGGGTCCCCCCGCCGTTGCCAACGGTCACGCTCGTGACCACGACGTGCCTGGTGCCGAAGTTCGTGTGCATCACTCTCACCGCCTCCGCTACGTCGCCCAGCTTCGAGATGCGCACCCCACTCAGCATCTCAGCCTCGAACTGGTTCGGCAGAATCAGATCCGCCTCGCGCACCAGCTGCCGGTACGCCGGCACAATGTCCTCGGCCACGTACAGCCGACCCTGGTCTCCCATGACAGGGTCGAGGATCCAGAAGAAGCGGCCGGGCCGGACGGTCGCCCGGTAACGGAGGTCGCGGGCGATGACTCCGACGGCGTCTACCGCCTCGGCGCTGGGAATGTAGCCAGATAGAAGGACGTCGAAGTCGGTGAGGTGGGACTGTTTAAGACCGTCGTAGAGGTCGCGGATTTCCGAAGCCGGCGTTCGTCGCCCTTTGAACTGGTGATAGCCTGTGTGGTTGCCTGCGGGGACAGTGGAGAGCATGGTTAGCTCACATCATTCATGTAGAGCAACCTACCTCGCACCAAAGATGAAAACATCCCACTCGCCCGGCAGCACCGTCCAGATTTGAAGATGCTTTCCTCAGCACACACTCGCACACAGACACAAGCAAGGCAGCAATCTGAAGAGGGGTCGAGAGAGGAAACCACCTACTGAACTCGACCGTGTTGATGGGGGCGACATCGCACCCGAGCGTCTGCATGACAAAGGTCGCCATCTTGTTGCCGACATATCTACCAGCCGCCAAGGGAAAAAAACCCCGTCAACCACTAACCCATGCATCTCGACGGTTGGGGTCCGGGTGCCTCTCGCAAGACGGGACACCACAAGTCACCTACCCGTAAACGACCTTGGATGCAGTTTGTCAGCGATTCAGGACGTTCATGCCAGGGCAGAGTTCAAGGTGAGGCGCCTACATGGCTGGCGATGGCGAGAACCTTGGTTTCCGGTATGGACACCGTGATCTCGTGGGGAGCCATCGAGGCAGACAGGCGGGTGGCGCGAGTCGAGGAATGATACACAAAGGTCAAGAAATGGAAGGAAGGGTGACCAAGCGTGACCAAGGGTGCGAGGACGATTGAGGGCGACTTCTCCTGGAACGGTACGGGAGAACGTCGTCGTGGTGGGGTGCCGTCAAAACTCCACGGTGACGGACAAGGATCTTATCGAGGGGCGAGAATCACAAGCAAGCTAAGTACATAAGTTTAGTAATTAGCTGCGGAAGAGAGATCCATCGCATCTGCTACTAATTTGCTTATGCTTCAACGCCAAGGTGCCACTCCCTCCACCGTACGGAGCTCCGTCCGTCGTACTGCTTCTCACTGTCCATACAACTTATTTCCAAGTTCTAATTCTGACCACGACGAGATGCTGTCTCCAAAGCGGTCAAGGACTGAAGAGCAAACCGACGCCTCCGAGGCTGAACGGTTCAATCGCCAAGTCTTCCGCAAAATCCAGGGCGCCCTGTCAACAGACCCAACTGTCGACTTGACATCCATTCTCCCCAAGACGTATTCAGATCGTCTAGCGGCAAAGAAGCACGATCAGCCTTGCCTTGAAGCCTCCAGGATATCCGAACACCGTTACAATGGTGCGCTTCCCAGTACAGATGCCCAAGTTCCCAACCCTATCGGACAACCTCAACCAGCAGAAGACATCTATATTCCATTTGAATTGACAGCAAACCTGAAGCAATTCCTCAAACTTGAGAACTTGAACCCGGACACGATCAAGTGCGGAATTCAAAAAGTCCTGCAAGGGGGCGAAGTTATCTGGCAATCTCCAATTTCGTCTGATAATGTTGTTATTAAATGCCACGACGACATTGCACTCAAGGTCATTCCCCGTACGTCAGATTCCACCGAGTTTACCGCTATGCGATATCTAGAAGAACATAAACCAGGAGTCCCCGTACCTAGACTTCTTGGTGTGGTTTCAGACACTCAGAATACTTACATATTCACGAGTTACTTACCCGGAGATTGTCTGGATACTATTTGGTGTCAGTTAAGTCACGACCAGAAGTTATTCATCAGGGATGAGTTGGAAGTGATTCTTCAGGAAATGCGACAGCCCTGTGCTCGAGGATTGCCACTCGGTGGGATGGGCGGGGAAGGGTGTAAGGACACTAGACGACACACTCGTACTTGCAAAAGGCGGCTGCACACAGTTCCCGAGTTCATCGACTTTCTTCTTTCAGACCCTATTTTCGGGGGCACCGTTTACATTGACCTATTGCGAAAATTGTGGCCTTCAGACTCAAGAATTATCTTCTCCCATGGAGACCTGAAACCCGCGAATATTCTGGTGCAAGCAAGCGAAGATGGGAATTATCGAGTGTCTGGAATTTTTGGTCTGGAAATGAGTGGATTGTATCCAGAGTGGCATGACTGCAACAAAGCAACGGACTCGCTGTCAACAACAGAGTCGGAGAAGGATTGGCCTTTGTATATCCCCCCTTGCATTTCACCTGAGTGATATCCCGTAGTGTTCGCGCTCGATCGTCTCTGGGATAAGCATGTTGCGTGACCTATTTCTTCCGACTACCTATTGTGGTCCAACATACTCATACACCCTCTTCTTCACCTTCTCCCAATCATCCTCGTCGGTCGTAATACACTCTGTCACCACCTCATCCACAATCTCGAGAACATAATCTTGACAATTCCAATGGACGGTAGCGTTGTCCACTTTGGCCTCCACGACGATATTTTTGTAGGATTCCACGTCGGTAGGATTGATTTCCCCGACAACGAAAGCCTTCAGCAGACGTGCGCTTTCTTGTGGTCTCTGGTTGAGGACTTCGTTCTTGGTAAAGTTGGGGTGGTCGCCGGCAACCTCATTGATGATTTGTTCGCTCCCATTGTCAAGAAATAGGGCAAAGTGGTTGAAATTGCCACTGTTCGGGCGGTATATCGCGATTCAGAGTTTAGCAGTCATTTTGTAACGGTGCGGTCAAGAAAGATCGGAGGAGCTGAATTTTTGCGTGAGCAAAGGGACTGCCATCAAGTGAATATAAGCTCGCGCTATGGGTGTCGCAGATAATAAACTCGCAAAGACTAGTGACTGTGCAAGTTCTCAGCCTTGTCAACAGCTTCCCCTCAAATAGGCGGCAGCTCGTATTCGCTGCCAGTGCGGCACGTGAGACTGCTTCCTACGCTCTTTTTGACTCCACGCACTTCGCTCTTTCATAACTGAGACGGTAGTTCTTTCGTAAAGCTTACACGAAACACTACATTCTCGCATTACGGACTGCTTCTAGAGCCCTCTGAACAACTAGCTCGGCGCAGCGAAGTCCGATCAAGTATGCATTTACTTGGGTATGATTGCAAGTCAAGATTGGACAAACACTCATATCCGCGACCCTCAACCCTCGGATACCGACGACTTCGAAGTGACTATCCACAACACGTCGAGGATCGCTGCTTCGGCCCATGACACAGCTTCCCATGCTGTGAAATCCTTGCGTCAGATTGTCACGGATAAAGTTGTCGAGCTCGCTCTCGTCTTCGCCATCTGGTGCCAGTAGAGGCTTCTGAACGATTCTTGTTAATGCATCGGAACGAGTTAGGCGCAGGATTTCCCGAAGGGTTTCGATCGCAACGCGCCTGTCGAGTGGATGATTCAAATATTGAGGATCAATCGCTGGCAACTCATGCACGTCGCGACTTCGAAGCCGCAAGTTCCCTTCGCTCAGGCAGTTTTGGTTCAAACCTTCGATGACGAGGACACTTGCACTAGGCGGACACGGTCCCGTGTAGAACAGCGGGCCTGAATGCATCCAGATCTCGGTGCTTGGTCGTGTGGGCTTCTGTAGGAAGTTTTGAGTGGCCTGGTCGACCTGGCTGAACTCGTCTGATGACAGCACGGCCGACAGACGAGGAAAGATCAGAGCTGCACTTGCGCCAAAGACAGCCATGGGACCAGACTTCCTGGACGAATACTCTTCCTTGGCTGCCCGTAGCAGCTCAGGCGAATTGAGAACTTGGTTGTGGCCCGCAATGTCGGGCGAGATTATGTACTCGCACGAAAAGGCGCTGTGGTCCCGGATTCTTTGGCCGACTCCTGGGAGATCAGCAATTACTGGTATGGACAGTGCGTCCAGGTCGCTTTTCGGACCGATGCCTGACAGCAAAAGTAGCTGGGCGGACTGAAAGGTCCCTGCCGTGACGATGACCTCTTGTTTGATATCCACTCTAATCGTCAGCGATGAATGTCGTGAGAGAAGTAGAGTCTTCGATGGCACCAGCTCCACCCCGACAACCTTGTTCCCCCTGAACAAAATACGCGAACAGAGCGTATCCGGAATGATCGTTAGATTTGAAAGTCTTTGTCGTTGTGGCTCGTTCAGGAAAGCGTTCGCACTTGTGACACGCACCCCATCCTTGACACTGAATTGAGCGACCGAGAAGCCGACTGGATCACCATCATTATTATCAGCGTTCAGAATGTGACCAGCCTGTTGAGATGCTTCTAAACAATGGGAAACAATGGGCTGCCATTCCGGATTGACCTGTACCGCAATTGGCCTGATTCAGGGGTCAGCCGCATTTCAGCCTTGTGGGCTCCTCTTCTGTATACTTACCCACCAATTCCGTGAGCTCCTGGTGTAGGGATCGCATAATTTTCCATCCCAGTCGGACAAGCCGGTCTGAAGTCCTCGAGCTTTGGGGGGAAGAGGTTAGCGAGTTTGCTTTGGATGAAAGGACTGGTTCGGAAGTACTTGGTTGAGCACCCCTTTCACGTTGTTCCATCGCCACCACGGGTCGTCAACCATCTCAGCCCACCAATCATAGTCAACTGAAGGGCCTTTGACCCAGGCCATGAAGTTGTTCGCACTGAATTCTCAGCATCATGGTAGCGGATCATCCATCGTCACAACACTCACGAGCAACCCCCCAAGCCTCTTCCTCGAGGATACACGATTTCCCGATTCCTAAGCTCTGGTTGGGCAGTTGTTTGGTACAACCAGTTTCCCTCTTTACTTCCAAACTTGGGCTTGGTGAGGCCTGGAACGAGGTTGTCTTGATCGGCTGAATCATCGCTCCCTGCCTCGACCACCAAGATGCGAGAATCTGGGAACTGGGAGGCTAATTTCGAGGCGATAAGACACCCGGAGGTGCCCCCTAGAGAGGGATCAGTCAGATCCACGATTCTGCAACGTTTCACCCACCTCCAATCACTGCGTAGTCGAAGGCCGCGCCATCGAGGTTTTCAAGAAGGGCCATCTTAGCAAGGAAGTCGGAAAATCTCGAGATTTCAGCAGTAGAAAGGCGGACGGCCTTCTCACTTTCTATCGACGTTCATACGCACATTGTTGATGATGTGGACATCTTATGTCGCTGTGGTAAAACAACCCACAGGGACAATAAAGGAACACTGGAGATTCATGACAAAAGTGGGGGGCTTGTCCGAGGAGCGAGATTTGTGTTATCTATCATGTTACGCAGATAACAGGCGGAGTTTGTCTCTCCAGAGTTCCACTGCCACCAACATGGTGCCATGCCTCTCCCTCAGGCCATACAGGCATGTCAAGTCGATCTGAGCCTACTACGCAACCCTCGATATCTATACTACTTATTCTTCCGTACTCTAGCTCACTGCTCTTTAAGCTAGAAGGATGCTCGGCGATAGAGTACAGAAGAGAAGGGAAGGGGTAGGTTATCCTTCTCTCGTCTCTTGCCCGTCGCGAATTTACGTCTAGCAGCCACGTTAACTGAAGTAATCTGGATTCCTAATGACAGTAGCACTTGCAGAGAGAGGGCTTGGCACTGGACCTTGTAGCCCACGATCCCACGATCCTCTATTGATCAGGGTGTCCATAGCCCAGTCTCATTTTGCTACCAGCATAAAGCCTCTACGCGATCCATCCTTGTGCTCCAGATTTGAGAGACGCATTCCCATCCTTGAAATCGGCTTGCTTTCTACCACAAGACCCACTGCTTCTTGAACCCTTCTCCTCCACAATGCAACTCGCCCCTCCCAGCCCACCATGGCTACAATCACGCGAGCCGTAGGGCAATCCGGCCGGCGCTATCTTGTGAACCGCATCCTACAAGAGAAACCTGGACCGCTTGGACGTGTATATCTCGCTTCGTGGGTCTACGCCAACATCGAAGCTCTTCAATCTACTAACTTCTCGTCTATAGAGCTGATAGCCAGCAATACATCCCGAAGAGTGTGTCAAAGAACGACTTTAGGTATTTTCAAGCCATGTTCAGCCATCTTCGGTCGTCTCCCTACGTTCGCGTGGCAGATGATGCAATTCCCGACGACTCTATTTTCGCCTACAAATACCTCAAGGACCATCTACTTTCTTTCGCTCAGAAAGACGTCCTGCTTCCCTTAATGAAACAAATATTGAGAGACTCTCTCCGAGGTATTGCGGCATTGCATGAGAAGGGTATTGTGCATACGGATATCAAGGCAAATAACATCATGGTGGATTGGGACGAGAAGGACGGCAATACTACCGTTAGCCAGGTCCAGATTGCCGATATCGAAGAGGCTGCATATGTTCCGGACGATCTTGCCATCTTTGGACGGCAGGTTGGGAATTGGATGTGGCGAAGTCCGGAGGCCCATGCATCTGGTCAGGTTCACAGGCCGTCAGATATCTTCTCATTTGGGGTTGTCGTAAGATTCACGCGACCCAAAAATCACTCCATTACTGACCTGCTGGAAATTAGTGCATCTATGCTCTGACAAAAAAGGTTGTTTTCGCCGTCGCCGACGAAGACCTCAAGGAAGGCGAGGAAAAGCTGGCCATCGTCCTCGAACGACAGCTGTCCTATTTTTCTAATCTGGAGAGTTTGGGCGGCCTGCTCCAGCATCTAGGAGATGGCCCTTGGGCCCAAATATTCCCCGTAATCGCTGAGGGTTTCAACAAAGAACATCCTCGGGCGCCGTTCGCGCTGTGGGAAGACATTGACCCAGAATTCAAGGACCTAGCTGGAAAGGTGACGAACGTTGACCCAAAGAGGCGAATCACTGCCCATGACGCTTTATCACATCGATGGTTTGCAGATGCAGTGGCAGAGACACTTGGATCAGCGGGAGACTCGGAATAGTATGAATATTGCCAAGGTGGGATTAACCTAGGAGGGGTACCTTTCAATGCCTTCTTGTCGTGTAGAGTAGGAGACACATGAATTCAATTATTACAGAAGGAGATGACCAACAAAATGGGGCTCAATACTCGGGGAAATGTCTTTTCGCTTCTGTAAACGGGGTTTCGGGGTCGGACCAACAGGGTTTCAGCAGGACTTCGCAATGAGCGCCCAAGATGCCAAGGCGCGACAATGGCCGGCTGGAGCCTGGCTGTACCCTAGCTGGAGCCTAGCTGGAGGCTGGCGTGCACGTGCCTTTGTAAATAATAATGCCTGCGTTCTTGTCGATGGCATTCTCGAGACGCAGTTTACCAACATCTCGACTTGTCGATGGGGGAAATTGCGGCTACAACACCCATTTCTCCCCCCTTCTCCTCGATCGATGCAGCAGATCGATGCCGACTTCGAAAGAGCATTGCGGATTGACGCTCTCAATGCGGAGGCAAGAATCATCCGTACGACCGACAAACTTTGGAAACTACAAGAGGATTCCGATTCTTCGATAACTCCCACCCGTTCTAAGAGTTCCGACCCCAGACGATCAACTTTCCCCTCATGCCCTTTTCATCCGGAATTGATTCCGTAACCAGCCGCTGGACACCCCGAAATCGACAATATCATCGACTCCTCCCTCGACCCGATCTCCAACACCGGAGGAAAAGAAACAGAATAAGCAAGAAACGAAACGCGGTCGCTCTGTGCCCGCTTCACGGCCGACCAGAGAGGCGAAAGTTGAGAAAAACAAGCTAGGGAGACAAGCCGGCACAACTAAACCAGCAAGACCAGACGGTATAACCAAATCAAGGAAACGAATTCGACAATATGGTCGCCATTCGATGATGACTCGTCTCAGATCGTGTCAAATGTCAACCAGACGATTTTACGACCTGGGCAAACCACTATCAATCGAAGAAATAATGCGCGCCCGAGAGACGGTCAGAAGGCTGGTCCAAAGCTCAGTTACCAGGAAGACTTGCTTACGAAGAAGAGATCAAGAGGTCTTTGGTAGCAGAGTTTCACACTAGTGTGCATACGGACGTTCGGACATGCTGGCTGATCGGGGGAATGTCAGATGCAGCTGACCTCATGTTCTCGGCCTGAGGACTGCTGAAAATGCTGGACCGGCCAAGGACTGGCTGCCAGCGGAGTGACGATCGCAGACGTGCACTCGCCGGGACGCGGGGGATTGGCGGAGGGAAGTAAGTCCAATCCGAAGTTTCCCCATCGTGGTTCTCGGAAATGTGATGTCGGGCCAGCCTCACAACTTTTCAGTTCCCAGTTGGAAAGTCCCTTAATTGCGATGTCCACTTTCGCAAGAAGCATCCCGAGTATGACAGATCTCGTATGCGGGCACTCAAATCAGGGGTTGTCGGCTTCATGTCACCTGCATGCAATGCCTTCCAGGAAGCTAACGGCTACATGCCGCATAACGGAGACTCGCGATCAGCATTAGGCTCTGTTCAACGATTGAGCCTAGCCTGTTCGTAACAGTACGAATGTCTCGATAAGCGGCAACTAATATCTAGTGAGCGTCGATGCTTTGCCTTCTAGACCTGAAAGACTATGCCACCTTTGTCCCTCAGACGACTCAATCGATAAAGATATTTACGAGTCTGGCTGGTCGAAGAGGTTGACTGAAAAGATGGTACAACAGTTGTGCCGGTGGCTTGTGGAGGACTGCGCCAGACTTCGACCAAATCATCACCTGAATTTTCGTCATTCAGTTGGGAATGAAATGCCGGCGTCCTTGATCACGCGATTGTTGTCCTCCTGAGAATCGAAGAAGAGAACTACGGCTGCTTACACTTAGAGTTGCAACAAATCGAGAGACCTTGGACGTGGACTCTGTGATTTCCCACATGACGAATCTACCACGACTGGAAGACGGTTGGCATGGCCCTGGTAGATCTCCTTCTCTTCACCCGACTCGAATGGGCCTGGTAGTCGGTACGGCAAAAGACCAGTCAGAATAGTGTAGAGAGTAGATACAGGACTCTGGGTAGGATCAAAGAAAGGATCATCCGGGAGATGACGGCCATCTAGCCCAAGAGCCTCACGGGTTGAACCGACGAAGTCACACAATAAGAGATTGAGAAATGTTGTGGTCGTTGCATGTATGAGAAACTGCCCGGCTAGTGAACCATGCCTCGACTATGTAGGTTCCCAATAGCCTGGGTGGCTTGCCATCACCATTTGCTTTGCGGTGAAACATCCGTTGAGTCGTGGTTTGTCGCAACAATTCCATGGCTTGCCTCGACCAGAATTAAGCCTTGCCCCTTTTTCCGGGGTGTGATAGCATCCTAGGAATCTAGGTCAACTTTGGAACCAGTATCTAATGACACTAATAGCTTATATAATGTATTTTATACTTAACTAGTATGCGAAGGTGCTTTCCTAAGCCTTACAAGCATCAACATCTCCGCCAAGAATCCATGCTCGATACCTCCGGCGAACACTTCGTAATGCTCACTTTCGCGCCAAACTGGCCGTGGTAAATTTGAGAAACACACCCAGTCGCAATCTATAAAATATGGATGTCGCACCACCGTATTCTAGAAGTCTTATGTTGCGAGGAGAGGACAAGGGAGGGGATCTGGAAGTGCGCGAAAGTTGTCAAGAGAAGGATTGAAGAGAAACCCAGATTAACCGAGGATCCACCTGCGCCCCCCCTCAGCCCCTACTTTGGGGCGAGCGTGGGCGAGCTAAATAATAAGAAGTGAGTTGATCAGCCCCCCACAGAATGTCGGGGTTTCCTATCCGGACCCGCGAGACGATTGGCGCCTTCTTTTTGCCCGATGTTGGCGACTTCTGGTAGCATGGGAGGAGTGGGTTTGGGTCGGAAGATTCAAGACAGGATCCGTTCATTTGACGGATTTCCACACAGGCATGAGCTTCATTGCAAACGGCTTTTGTCCCTTCTTGGGGTGTTTCCCGTTCTGTAAGTCCACCTGGCGCTGATGCTGCGAAGCAGTGAGTGCAGAATTACTTCGCAGGCATTAGTGATTACCGGCAAGAGAGTTTGAAAAGGTGGCTTGAGAGGTAGAATGAACCGAGTGTAGGTCGTCTAGAGCGAACCGACAGTTCGGGTGAGATACAGAGGAGGGGGGTGCTGAGCAGACACTTGCATGTTGTTTGGCTTAATTCTTGCGTTTGTTGTGTCTACGGCCCAGGTTGGGGACCCGAACTGAAGAGAGGACAAAGGAGTCATGTTGCTCACTTTCGGGGTTCAGGTATTGAGGGTCAGGGGTGCCAAAACGGATATAGTTACACACGCATGACGCCACAAAAGTCCCGATCCTGGTCTTGGTCCCGACAAGGCTGGGTTGATCCTGATTCCCGACCGGCAGCAGCAGATTGACGGACATCCTTTGATTCTCATTTCCTCGTCATTTAGATCGTCCACTCGCCTCAGGCCGCCACAGCCACAGCTACAGCCACATGATTCATTCAATCGACTCGCTTCAAATTCAATCCCTTGGACAGAGTGGAATGGCCATGGAGTTTGCCGTGCATTTACCCTCCCACATCTATCACATTACGCCATCGTAAACTCTGTTGAGTGTTTGTCGGCGAGCATGCTTCTCGTCTTCATTCATCGTCACCAATCTATCCCAGATGTGTTAGCGGGTTCAATTAGATTGAGAAACGTCACATGGCATACCTTGGGAGCAAGATAGAATCGTAAGAAGCTGCTGCTACCCAGGCTGTACTCTACCAAAAGGGGTACCTCCTGCGATAGACAGAGCTTGACTCTAGCGGAAAGTCCGCTCGCTTTGCAAAAGTTGACGAGATACTTGAGCGAGAATGTCAAGGACACGGGCTCGGAAAGGTTGATGTCGACACTCAGGTCCTCCTTTTCGACGTTCTTGTGCTGCCTGAGAGTCACACTGCCGCTGCCGATGTCACCTTGGCACGAAAATCGCACACCATCCTTGCTTGCCTCGATAGACACTAGCACGTCAGCAAACATCTTGGCTTCCGGTATTGTTGCTTACCTGATTCCGACATGGCCATCAAGTCACGGCAGATGCGTTGGAATTCGGCCGCAGGCATCTCAATAGTCGCAGCATATTCGGTGTCAGGAATTCCCAAATGCTCTTGGTCAATGTCCATCAACTTGATATCGTATTCACTGAGCCTATCCGTGTCGGCGCTCTCGAAGACCAGGTTCACCACGTCGGGGGCGTCTTCGGCCTTGAGGGTGAGGATGTCTTCGTTCTGTGCCGCACGGAGGACTTTGGTCAGAGATGTCAAGTTGATGCCGAGGGCGATGTTTCGGTCGCATCGGAAGGGCGAGAACATCTCGGCCTTGAGCATCATGGAGACCAGGGCGACGTGTGAGTTGTCCATGGCTTGAAGCGCGACGCCGGAGTCATTGCAATCAAAATTGCAGTCTTGGACGAGGTCCTTGATTGCGTCGACGACCTGCGAGATGTCAGCATCGCTCTCTCGCCTTGGGTTGGATTGGGAGTCCAACCTTCTTCAGCATCGACGCCTGTTCAAGGCGTGCTTCCAACACTGTGATGACAGTCAGTAGAGGTTCTATTGGTACGGTTGCAGGACTCACTTTTGACTGAGGTTGCGGATATGGCGCTGGGCGAGTGAGGAGAGGCGTAGATCGGCGAGGTAGGTTGCAACTGATTGTTGTTACTTCAATGATGGCCACCGTCGAGATGGGGATTTTAGGCACGGCGCAGAAACACGTCGGTTTGTGAGGGCAGCGCGAGTCGCGTTGAAGCTAGCCCTATTTGAGACTAATTGAATTGTCTTGGCCTAGAGGCTTGGCAAGAAAGTCTCGTGAAATTACCACTGACGTCATCCGCAGTCTTCTCCCACAGACGCACCTAGACGTTGCTGCAACTGACGGTGATATCGGAGAGGCATTTCCCTTCTGTCCAGATTACGTCACCTGCCCGAGATCATCTTTCTTCACAACTTTTACTCACTTTTGTGTTGCGCTACTTTGCGCTTTTCCAGTCCCGACATTTCCAGATACCTGGATGAGCCTCCAGAGGGATTTCTACTTCCTTCCCTCGCCCCTGGAATGCTGCGATGGATTCCTGGTCCAGGCAACCATCTGCGCTCTCCTGCTCAGCCCTCAGCCTCGTTGGATTAGGCCTCCGATGTGCCTTTTGAGTAAGCCCCTTCGTTTGGCACTCAACAACAACTGCTCTACAGTCGAGGCCCTCCTTGAAATTGCGAGCCTAGCCTCCACCAGCTGAAACTTACTCCGCGCCTCCTGCGCCACGTCGTGCACTCTCGGATCTACCATGCTTTCCGCCCTCTCCTAGCGGGATTTCTATCGCCACTGGCGTATGTACTTGACGTCCAACTAACGAGGCTTAATATACACACACCGGAGCAGCCCACCACGTCGAGGTTTGTGAAATGATGAAGCCTAGAAAGTGGCAAGTCGTCGGTGGCCAATGATGGGCTTCAGCAACGGGACATCGATGAACTAGACTCGAGGCCTAGGGTTTACACGGTTCTGCTGACATGGTCCTTTTGGCGAGAGAACAGCGACCACGGTCAGTGTTTGGAGCCACAGACGTTGATACTCGATTCCAGCCCCTTGAAGTCTGCCTTGGAGCAAGGAGTTTCGGTCGAAGCGGAATACTAGCGTAGTCAGAGTTGAATGGATAGAATTGTGCTCCTAGATACGGATAGCAGGACGAAGATAATACTGGCTAGACCAGCCGCCAGGTCACCATCCATGCAAAATAAGACGAGAGAAAACAAAATACACGCCAGTGCTTTGGTTGCCTGCAACCAACCCATGCGGCCCCCTTTCCCAAAAAAAGTCTGCTCAGCATTCCACCGGTGGTCAATCGACGAATCGGCCATAATCGTCGAGGTAACTAGAAGTTGTTTTAGCTGGAAGGGTGCTCCTGGTAGCCATCAGATCGTATCACATACCTCTGCAAGTAACGAGACAACCGATATCCATGGATTTGCGAAGCTCGTCGTAGATACCGAATGGCCCGCTGGAAATACTGCTCGTTCTGATGAGAGTATGATACGTTGCCAAGGTTCATGTTTGCTTCTGCGGCCTGCAACAGAGTGAATCACCGTTAGTCCATAGATGAGATATGACGAGATTGGGGTGTGTCCTTGCCTGTGAGAGAAGTTCTCCCCGTAAACGACCGTCTCGGGTAGCCACATTGATGGCTCTGGAGAAGTAGTCGACCGCGGGGATCAGCATCCCGCGTGCCTCGACATAGTCGGCAGTGTGTGCTCTTGCATCGGCTTCGGCAACTGCTCTCGCTGCGTCTCTAGCTTCTTCCGACGAACTGTAGGACAGTCTGTCGCTGTGACTCCGGGGTCGCCCACTACTTCCGCTGGAAGAGCTGCCTTCAGTGCGATGGATCCGTGCAAGTACAGCCTGAGAGCGAGCCAGCCATGCTTGGGCCAAGCCTATTCTTATGTAAGTAGATGATGGCAGGCTTGGTAAGCCAGCATACTAACCTCTGAGCGCACTCAAATCTTCAGCGTTCCTCTGTAGCAGTGAGAGCCATTGATCCACGCACCATCGTGCAATGTCTGTCACACCAGCGCCCTCGACTTCATGATACGCAAGTCTTTGCAGCGAGCTAATAACATATATTCGATCGGTAGAGCGGTTCGACATCTGAATGAAGCCAGTCGACTGAAATGTTGCTATGGCAGTCCTGGCGATGTGAAGTCGTTGGCCCCAAGATGCAGGGGCGGACGGAGGCCAGTTGGAAATGCGTCGAACGTCGCGGATTGCCGCGTCAATTCGGGCTTCCACAGAATGGTCCAAACCATCCGGCAGGCTCGATCTCCCGTTTGGACCACTCATGTTCCACTAGATCAGGATCGATGGGGAGGTTATGTATAGAGGTTGAAATAAGACCTTGACCGGCCACTTGGAACAGAATCTGCGAGGTATGGATATGTCGAGAATTCGAGTGAGAAAACATGTCAAGCCCTGGAGTGCATCAAATATAATATACGCAAAGCTGGGACAGGCTCCTGCCTGAAGGTTCGCACCCTTTTCACTTACAGACTCCTTGTGGTTGATTGTGGCTGCGCTCCTCCCTGGAGAACACGTTGAGGTCAAAGGCAAGTGAAGTTCGAACGAATCAGCGGACGGTGAAAGGGTATCAGGACAGTTTTCCAGGGGCATGTCAGAGGTCACGCAGGACTATAACTGTTCTACTGGTCCGCAAGAGTCAGGGCCCCTGCCGCTGTCGCGTGGCAAATGCGTGCTTTGAATCTAAGGCCAGGGGCATCGACCGAAAAGAGATATAGCCCTGGTACGCATGGCTTACGGGAGATGGCACAGTTCAATGGGGAGTGGGATCATCAGAGGGCCAGAAAGAGAAAAGTGCGTCCCTACCCGAATGAGGCTTGTACTCACTTGCAGCGGGAATACGACGTCCAAAGCGACTTGCCTGAGTTCTGTGGCGAGAAAGGCCTCTGCGGAATGGGGCGAGGCACCGGCAAGGCATGCCAGCAACTGATTACCGGATCATGCTAAACTTTCGAGGGCGTTTTAGTCTGAGGGACAGACCGGCATCAAGGTTCCGAGGATGGCTTGCGTCCGTTGAACCCTTACGTCGTGCCCGGGGATAAGGGGGACGGGCGAGGCTGCGACGAAGTCAATAGAGCCGAGTAAGTCGCAGTAAATAATGACGTTGTGGGGGAAGCCGGGCCGGCGACGGCGACGGTCACGAAGATCGGGGCCGGCGACGGGTAAGAAATAGGACGAGAAAAGGTGGCCGAGCCGCGAGCGAGAGAAAGGCGACCGAGCCGCAGCCAGAGGAAAAGAGTGATGGGCGGCTTTCGAAAGGAGTGATGGGAGGGATTCAACGATAGATCGGACAAGCGTAAACACAGACAGTCAGTGACGAGGCGCTTAAAGCGAACACATCTGCCTGGGCCAAGCCGCCAAGGACTCCGTCTCCATCCGTAGGTCGGGCGGACTGCTCGGCACGGAGTGCAAACAGCTCCGTAGGGCCTTGACTGCTCTTGCCGTGCCTGCCAACAATAAGCGAGGGAAGTCGTGAGACTGCGACTGTGTCCGCGTCCTGTGTCGACGGATTACTTAGTGCATCAGTGAAAAGCACGACTCGGGCGAGGATTCAACCGAATGAGGCTTGATGGCCTTTCAGCCCCGACTTGTCTGTTGCGTCACTCGGCAAGCGCTCGTATTCCAAATTTGTAATCCTATCCGTTCTAGAAGAACCCACGGGGGCACAGCCGAGCCCTGAGCCCTAGGTCAGAGCCCAGAACCCAGAGCCCAGAGCCCACAGCCCAGAGCAAGAGCAAGAGCTAGAGCCTCGGGGCCCAAACTCTCGGGTTCGGCTTTCGGGTTACGCCGCCTTTTGGCCACGTGGTTGCTCTCATATACCAAACCTCCTCGCCCACCTCCAGTCCAGCCTTCACTCCTACTACAATACGTACGAAGCGTGGACCGCGGAGTAAGTCTCTTCAGAACCGCCATATCCCAATTTCATTAAAGTCCTCGTCCCTCGCGAATTACTCCCGATTTGCGGCATGGCCAAACATCTGATAACTCCGTCCCTTATCATGCGCCTCCTTTTCCTTTCTCGAACCCCAATTGTACATGTAGATCAGCCGAAATGACACCCGTAAAGCCTCACAGTCTCTCGCCTCCCGCCAGCCACTGAAAATAGTCGAGACGCGTATCCCAGGTGCAGCAAAACCAAACCCGTCCTACCATCTCAAAATGTGGCTAATGCCTCGGGGGTCGCCTCGATGGCCTCGATGGCCTCGATGGCCTCGTGTGCAAAACCTGCTCCGCCGTTGCTTGTCACCTTGCCGAACGCGTCGTTGCCAGTGCGCCAAAAATTTCTTCAACTCCTGCCATGTGCGTGCGTCGTGAAAATCGTAGTCTAGACTGGGCCAAGAGGTCCCAGTCCAGACCGAGGTCGAATTGAACATAACGGAATATTGTCATAACGAAGAGATTCGTGAATCAGACCGAGTGCCGGGGTTGGGCCGATGCTTGATGACCATCCGCAGCTCACGCAACATGTTCGTGGTGTTGTCGGCATGTTCCTGCATGGTTGCGCGCTTCTTTCGGTCCTCCTGCAGCTTGTTGAGCTTTTCTTCTCGACTCATTGGAGCCCAAGACATTCTCTTGCGTGGCATCGACACCGCTTCAAAAACTTCTTCATCCAATCCTCCACCATCCGAGCCAATTCGCTCCTCGCCACTTAACAGCCGGAACGCTTCTGCAGGGCCACCATCCACTACTGTCAGACCACCAAGGCTACTCGGCGAGGGCGACACAGGTGAGAGAACGCCACTGGATCCCCTGGAGCCTCGACGGTCGTAGTCTCCACTGACGTTGAGGAACATGGTATTTCGCCCCTTTTCCCATTCGACCAGAGCGTTTCGGATCTCAGCCCCAAGTTGCTCGTAGTGGCGAGTCAATTGCATGCTGAATGCAGAGTCATCGCCATCGACAGCTGCTGCATTGATCTCTTCTCGGACAAGGTGGATTTTGGCGTTCAAAGAGCGGATGGCGTTGGCCACGGCCTCAAACCGGCGCATCTGTGCTTTGGTGTGTCGCTTTTGAGGTGTGCTTATATCTCCGTCCCAGTCCCCAGGTTGCCTGCCTTCGTCCTTCAGTACTGTTTGAGAAGCTTCGCCAAATTCCTCTCGTACAACAATTGTACGGATGTCCTGGGCCGCTTTCGAAGTTGCACTGTCGAATTGCTGCAGGAGGTGCAATGTCGTTCGCCACTGACGCATATTATACCAGGTGGATCCGGAATGGAGTGCGAGCATGTCGCAAAGAAAGACTTTCCTTGCCATCCAGTGTAGTCTGAACAAGAAGCGGAGCTCCTTTAGAGAGTCCTGAGCGTCCATGGCGGCACCATTCGCATACGCCACAGCATCGGTGTACTCTTGCATCGAAACCTCATATATGTCGTGATATCTTTGCAGGTCCAAATCTGTGACAAATGGCTGGATATAATTATGTGCTTCAACGCATTGACTGATACTGGCGGTCAAAACAATGGCTACCGTCGCACGCAAGTCTCGACACCGGGCAGCCGACCGTTTGTCTTCAAGCCGGGTGATTGGAGGTAATGGATGGCTACTGAGAAGGGGTTAGAGGCGTGGAATCTGCCGAGGGTCGACACTTACAGTTCATAGCCTCTGGAGACAACCTCCACCTCTTGCACAAAGCGGAGGCCTTCAGCAACAATGTTGTCGAGATTGTGCGAATCAGCGACAGCCTTTTCGAGGGCTGAGCCGGAAGAGCGCCGCACAAAGTCGACGTACTGGCAGCGGGCGAGATAGATCAACAGTGAACAGCCTCCGACCAACAAAAGAATATAGGTGCCAATTTCAGACCAGCGAGGGGCCTGGGCACTTGTATGGTGGCATCGTAGGAAATGCAGAAACCATGCTATCGAGAACGAAATGCCAGCGGTTATAATGGCACCTTTGACCGAGAATGCGTTGGAACCAAAGGTCTGTTCATCTTTGAGAGGTGTCCTCGGATTTGGGTCGTTGGAAAGGAGTTGGGAGGCAACGATGACATAGCGGAATCGCTCCAGGAACCGTTCGTTTGCCACATCGGTCACGGAGGCAGCAGTCTGGCGAAAAGCTCTCAGGCGTTGGCGGAACTTGGGTAGACCTCGAGGGGCGAAGGTACGGGCGCAGGAGGGAGAGGAAGGGAGGTCGGCGGCTTCGAAGGGAACTGCGTCTGCTTGTAGATATTCGGCAATAGGGGATTCCGTGTAAATTAGAGCTTCCATGACATGATCGATGAATTAACAAAGAAAGGGAAAAAAGGAAAGGGCGTGGAAGGTCGGTCAGTTTGGTATTAAGTTGGCCAAAGGAGAGACTAGAGGTGAGAGGCAGGGAAAGGCGCGTGCGTTGTGTGGCAGTTTACTTGGAGAGATGCACAGGCGCCGATGGACAGAAGACGTTTGGAACCTGAAGGCGAAGGCGGGAATGACGCGCCAAGCTTTTGTTTTGACGGCAATTTGGGCCAATCTGGGAGTCTGACTGGCGACGCCTTTAGGCGGACTTGGGAGCCAGGGTGGCCGGGCACGTCACGCTGCTAGGGTGGCTCCTCGGCCGCCTGACTTGACTTGACAGCAGGGTCCGGGCGCCTGAAGCACCGACCACCTCCCGGCCTCTCGGGCTGAAAGTCTGGGGTGCAGATGAAGTCCGCGTAAGGGCCAATCGCCATGTCCTTGTGTGGCTGGCCGGGGATTGGATAGGCAGTGTTCCGAGCTTGAATGAGCTAAGTAATTTAAGTCCTGTATCCCTTGGGGGGAAGTCAAGCTCTTCTTCATCCTTTCCATCTTCTAGAATCTCCGGAAGGACGAAGACGAAGACGATGACAACGAAACCTCTGCCAGCCGTAGTGGAACAAAAGTTGGGCGTCCGGTTTCCAAGAGCCGCAATGCCCGGCTCGCCGGTTTGCTTGTTGCTTGGTGGTGCCGCTGAGGCTTCTCTGTCCTGTTGCATTCTTGTGAAGTGGTCACGCCATCCCGACTTGGGCTGGCAAGATATACCTCACTGTTTCAATATCACAACCCTCACGGTAAGTCCTCAACGGTAAGTGAAGCGCACGACGAGCAAGGCGGCGTGTCGAGATGCAGCACAACAAGCGACCTCCTAGCACCGACGAACATCAACCTTCACCTCGGACCTTTCACTGAACTTTCACTGTAGTTTTGTTGAACTGCAACGTCCGGGGATCAACTCTCCGATGACAATTCTCCAGGATAGGACACCATGGACTCTCTCGACGCGTCGTCTGCTGAGCCACCAGCATCTCCGTCGGAATCTAACATTGACGCACCGCTTTTTCGCGATCTAAGCGCCATCGGCACCGACCAGCTCCGCAAAGTCGCCGACGCGATGGTCAGAGAGGTCGAAGCCGACGGGCAGCTCTACCGTGCCATCTTCCGCCAGCTTCAAATCCGGCCCGATCAGCAGGCGGAATTTTACCACGGCGTCATCCGCGCGATCCGCAAAAAGCACGAGATCCAGATCAAACGCGGCTCCGAATACGGGGTGAGAAACATGACCCAACTGCTCCTCAGAGGCTACGGCATTCACATCTGGAAACTCAATTCACGCTGGGTACTTGACGAAGATGCGCTCGAGGAGGGTGAGGCCAGGCTCGTGTACTTCAAAGGTGTGGCGCCAGATCACCCGGACCACGCAGCGTTCTACCCTATTATGGAACCGCTCTGGCGCATGATGCGGAACGTCATGTATGCTCCTAAGCCGGCTCCTCAACCGCCGGTCAATCGACGGGCCCGACCTTCCAGCATAGCCCCCAGGACCGACACCGATGATCCGTACCTGGGAGACACAGACACACGCACCCTACCATCATCTACAGTTCCGCATGCACGCATCCGAGAAATGTCCACAAGGAGGCTGCAATCCATGGCAGCCGATAGAGCATCACACCAGGCATCGTGCATGACAGCGACTCAAACCGAAGACGCCATTATCAATCTGATCGAAACCCTGGCCTTGACCCGAGCCCGGAGCGACCCGGCCGTCTTCCAAACACTCTGGGAAGAGCATATTGAGAGATTGGAAGAGCTGGATCCCGCGGTCAATGACACTGCGGCCACCACAGAAGACGTCCCAAACGACCCTGTCTCGCTGGCGCGGGTATCGTCGCTATCGAACGAGCCGTTCATGACGACCGGCCCTCCAACGCCAGCTCGTTTTCCACTTTCATCGCTCATCGCACCGTCCCTCCCCTCGGTCATGTCGATCTACATTAGTGTCTCTCGCCTAGTTCCGGCAGCAATGCCACCCTCAGCCTCGCAACCATCGTCGAAGGCAACACAGGTCCACACCACAGCAGCCCCTCTGACGCAGGCATACCACTGGCCCTCGGCTCCGGTGGAGATGCACAATATGGAAGCTTTTGTCGTGGGCATCAACTACCGCATCGACGTCGCCCCGTCCGCCATCCTAGGCTGGGTCCTCAGCTACGGATGGAACGACACGTGTCGATTCCTCTCAACCGGGCGGCTCTCTCCAGCCCCGCAGTCCGACAAGGCAGCAACGGATGACGACGTCGTGATGGCGACCGAGGAACTGGGAACCGCATCCACCACACCGCCGTCGGCTCCACCGCTCTCAAAGACCCCCGGCCCCAAAGCCAATCAGGCCATCGACTTCGAAGAAGACCAGTGGAGGACCATGGGCCTCGGGTGGCGAGATTTCCAAATCGACTTGCGCCATGCCGCGCAGTTGGGCGTACGTGTCTGGCGAATGAAGGTCGCTGTACTGCTGCTCCCGGGACGCAATTGATCACCAGCCATCCAACTTCGCCGACTCCGTTTCCCGATTTTCGTTTTGGCTAGCATTGTGTGTGTGTGTGTGTGTGTGTGTGAGAGAGAGAGAGAGAGAGAGAGTCAAGTTGGGTGGGGTGGGGGGAGACAGGAAGCATGCCCGTCCATCTAGGGAACGTGAGTGCACGCACTGGCACCATCGAAAGGTGAGACAGTACCACAGGAACATATGGGGGTGTTTCCATCCTGCCCAGCGTGTACGACACTACATTGGGGATTCCTTCACATTGGAAGGCCAGTCGGCATGGCTAGATCTACGATCGCGTCCACTGTACGATGCAAAATTCACATGAATCGTGTCGTGAGGCTCAAGTCTCGTCTTTCAACCCTCAATACCTAATTTCCACCGCCCACTGCTCAACCCTCTACTCCGAGCTCTGCACTGCATCCTCTTGCTAGGTAGATTGACATTAGCTGTAGGGTTTGTGTTACTGTTCCTTTCGTGGTGGCCCAATGCATATTTGCACAAGCTTGTCCATTTCACCCAGCCGACTTCCTCTCTGGGTCCGACCGAGCCTTCATTGTTCCCACATATCTAGTGCTCCACAAGAAATCAACCCACCACTCACTTTCTCCATCTTGACAACCACCAAAATAAAACACCTCCAGGTGCTAACCACGAGAGAAGAGAAAGAAGGAGTTGAGACCAAAGCGCTCGGTGAAATGGAAGTAGGGGGAACATGGTAAGGATTAAGCACGAAGCGCCCGGCTTGTCTTATTCATCCCGGATAATGCCGATGGGCCATGGACTCCAATCGTGTATGTGTGCGGACTGGGTCCCGCGCTCCTCTTGGAGTAAATCTTCTGTGTTAGAGAATGACGCAGACATCAACCCGTTATTGTCGACAGCAACTGGGGGTCGAAACCGAGACTGAGACTCGGTGCGGTTTCCTCTTCCCTCGTCCAACCAAGTCTGGTGTCTGTAGATGTCGCCAAGCATGTTTTTCCATCTCGGAAAAGAAGGTCAAGAGGCCATGACATGTCAAGGCCACCACCCCATCTTCTCGTAGCTCGCAAGCATGTCCCTGATCCCCTCCACTGTAGGTCCATTCTGGTGCACGTACTCGAAGCCGACGACCTTTTCGAACAGGCTTCCGTCGAGACTCAAGTCTGAGTCCTTGAGCAGCTCTTTCTCCATAAAGGGGCTGAGCGGGCCCGGCCGGGTGATGCCCTTGCGCTGGAGCATATCAGCCCAAGGTTGGAGGATGTCCTCATTGATCTCGTCAACGACATGGTCCAAGTTCATCTTTGCAAACTGGGAGATTATCGAGCCTTGAAAGCCCGTCTTGATGTTGAAAACTTGGGAAACTATATCGGCAATTTTGCCCTGGTTCGTTTGCCCGCGATCCACAATGTTGAAGATGGGCACATTGCCGCTTGGAGCGTCTTCCCCCTTGGAGCCCAGGGTTGGCCTTCGACTACTGGTCGGGGAGGAGGCAGGAATGACCGAGTTGGCGGACCTCCACTCGGCGGCGGCCCAGAGAGCTCGGGCGACATCGTCGACGTGGACGGTGTTGATACATAAATCCTCAGTCCACAGCCACTTCAGGTCTTTCTGCTGCTCTTGGTAGACCCGGGCCAAACACAGTCCCGTGCCGATTAACTTGGAGTCGTATTGACCGTAGACGTGAGCCAGGCGGAGGATGATCAGATTGAGTCCTGGTATTCGCGCCAACGCTTGTTCAGCTTCAAGTTTGGCTCTGGCCAGTTTCAGCCACGGCTTCAGCTTGTCTTGTTCGGTGCGTGGTGTGCGACTGGGAGCATAGACCATGCCTGTGCTCACTTCGACAAAGGCCTTGACCCCACGTTTGGCCGCCTCTTGTGCCAGCGTCACACTGACTTGCCACGACCGCAACTTGTACACCTCGGGGGTCTGAGACCAGGCAGTTTCGCCGGCGAGGTTGAAGACGTAGTCCCAGGTTGCGTCCGGGCCGTCAGGGTGGTCGAAGATACGCGACATGGAGGTCTCGCGGGTGGCATCGGCCTGGATGAAGAAAACGGGGGAGCATGCTTCGTCGAACTCTGGCGCGAGGTGGGCCAGTTGGGGCAGGACCTTGTCTACAATGCGGATCGAGGATGCGAGGTTCTGAGAATGAAGGTGTTTTGCGAGAAAGCGGCCGATGTAGCCTGCAATTGGGTCAGCGATTCTCCAAGGGCCCCTGCATGCACGATGCGTACCAAGACCTCCCACTATCAGGACTGACGGCTTGGAGGTGCCGTTGACAGCAGGAGCTTTGTCGGGGCTCTCCATGATGTGGCTTGTCCAACACGCAAGGACACGCAAGAAAAGACGGGAGTTCGGGCGACAGCACACGACAACAATGCAAGGTCTGGAGTGCCTGAAGAATGCTGTGAGTCGAAGATGGGCAAGAGGGGGGGAGCGCGGCCGCGGGACGGCGGTGGTGAGACGTTCGTTCAAAATTGGATACTCCAGACTGGATCCCTCGGTAATGCCAATCGACCTGGTGGCGGCGGACCGCGGACGAGAGGGGCAGACAAGAATAAGAGTGAATTACTCCTTAGTATTGCGGACGGTGCTGGATTAATTGGAGATGGGATCCAGCCTGAGGTCGAAATGGGTTGCTAGACTGGCACGGCCCGTGTGGCAGCTGGCAGTCGCCTCGATGCCCGATGTCTCTCTGGCGAGCGATCGTGGCGTGCGATGCCTGACTTGCGTTGCGGTGCCCGACGAGCTCTGCCTACGGAGGACAGGTCGCACGGGCGTGATGATAGGCGTGATTAGGCGTGGCAACAGGCCTCTCGACCTCTCGACCTGTCGACCTCTGCTTCATTCCGCTTCCGTCGGGGCTCTGGAACTTGGGAAAGAAGTCGTCAAGAAGAATATCCATGTGCTGCACTAAAGCATGCAGGTGTCCCCAAGGAGGGGGGCCTTCAATTGTTTGGATGGCACAAGATGCGGCCGACATGGAGATGGCGTCGATAGCCCGCATGAATCATGGTGATTTCAACCAGCGCGGCTTCCAGACTTCCAGGCTTGACCCAGCGGGACATTGGCTTGAGCCCTTTCGGGGTGCACTAAACAGGGGCCTGGGGGACTAGATCGGCCCCCGGCCAGCGGGCTGTTTTTTCAGTGAGTTTAGGGCCTAGCACGGCGTGCACGGCCTAGCTCACTTTGAGGGGCTAAATCAGCCCACCTGGGTCGTGCACAAGACCTCAGGGGGCTAATCAACCTAAGGATTAGGGATTCTTGCCACATGGATGGCCTAAGAAAGTTTGAACATGGAGAACCGGGCTAAGTCGTCATTCACTCAACTCCATACCTCTACCAAGTACGGAGTACCTACTGGCCAATACTGACACTATCAATGCCGGTCGCAAATGGCAAGGTAATGAAAGCGCCAAGAGTCCCAGCATACTGGACAATCACCTTAATCGCACTTTTTACCGCTTCTCTAGCTGTCGTTATCAGTTGATTTGGAAGGGACCGGGTTCGGGTTTAGGAGTGCACCCGTAACAACGCTGGCCGTGCGACCCCTTTTCCACCACCTGTTGCAACGCTTTCCCGATCATCCGCTGCTGGGTGTTCAACAGCCGGTCCATCGCGTATTTCATGTGGTCCCGGCACCTTTAGATGTCGTCGCGGTAGTAAATCTACCTCAGCTGAATTCTGGAAAAAAGGACGAGGTACTCACTCATACATAGATTTCTCGAGATTCTTATCATGCAACCTCTCCGCCGGACCAAGGTCTTCACGAATCAGACAGATAGGTTGTTGAGTTTGGGGGCAGAGCACCGAGAATTCACCGATCAATCCCTGAGCGTCAATGGTAAGGAGGTTGACTATGAATGAAGTAGTAAATCCTTCCTGCTCTATCGATGCAGGGAATCCGGTTGCCCTGTTGTGCTCTGTTGCTCTGTCCGATAGAGTAGAGTAGAGCAGCAGAGCAACTTGCATGATGACGTGACCAAGTAGGTAAGGCTGGGCTCGCCAGACCTTCCTCTTGTCTCCTTTCCTCGTGATCCTGTCTGCCTTGGTGTGGCCGTTGTCGAGACCTGCTGACACTCAGACAGTGAGTGCCACCAAATGCTCCTGAGTCTGACGCTGTTGGACTTTGCCTTTTCTTCAAATTCGTCCATTTCAAAGTCCTTGACGCTATACCTGACTACTGATATGTTCTTGTGGGTACCAGAATGTCCCTTTTGCTTCGCTTCTCGCAACCACTTCTTGACCGAGCTCGACTGGGCCTCAGAGTTGGCTTGGATTCGGGCTACCCTCTCCTCCGGTTTTCTCAGATCTTGGTGTATGTCGATGCGGACATCTTTTGTCTTCAGGACTGTTTGTGACGTGAGGTTGTCGGGGAGTGGTGAAGTGGGCCTTTCAACCTTTGTCCGAGCAAGGCTGAGGATCTCCTTAAGCGGTCTTTTCGGAAGCTTTGACAGTGTACGAGGTAGCGGTAGATAGTTGGAGGAGCAATCTTCAAGGTTGAGCAGGGAGAACACATGAGACAAAGGATTCGGTCGTAGACATATGTTCTTGCAGACGGCGCTTAGGTTGTGTAAAGGGCCAATCGTCGTAGCAAAGAACGCCCATGAACTCGTATCTGCTAGGGCCGGTCTTAGGAATGGGACCCATTTCGCGTAGGAAGTCGATGCTTGGGCAAGACAACCACGTTTGGGCCGGCTGCTGCCTGCGCTGTACCACCTCACTCTTTCAATATCCAAAAAGCGACACGCCCCAGTCATGTGTGATATCATTGTGATTAGCTCACTTCAGGGGACAAACTCTGGCCAATCTTGCCACGGCCAACTCCTCTCCATAATTGCCCTTTCTTCTTCGTTGCAGGCAAGTGTGAGATGTTCTTCCTTCTGAACACGATTCAGTTCCTGAAGAGCGTCGAAGTCAATTGGATCGACCCTTCCGTCCGTAGGTAAAATCCCGGCCGCCTCGAAACCCTCCATCATGGACTGAATATAGTCAATGTTCTCCAACTCTTTATCATGTATATCCACTTCGTCCTCTTCGAACGCAATTGGGCACTGAGGTAGGTCAGGTGCTAGTTCATTCCAATGTTCCGTGACTTGAATCAGTAAGGATCGAAGTTTGTATACCCCCCGATTCTTCCATGAACCACACACCACCTGCAAGGGCTCGATGAATGGGGCTCTGCGCGATGTATTATGCATGATTGCGGAGTAAAATTGGGGATTACTCTTTGCTGTGAGGACCTCGTAATATTTCTGACAAAGGGCACGCTCATGCGTGGCGTCTGCGGCTTCTCTGGCCTCTGCATCAAGGCTGTCGTAGTTCTTTGGTCTCTCTGGTAAGGTCAATCCTGGTGGCAAATGCTCGATGTGTCGAACCATGCGAGGTATTTTTGCTTGCAGTGCGAGGGGGGCGACTCTAGAGCCTTGCCAGTCGATGACACTACTCGGGGTCAACGAAGAGATTGCTTAAATTGAGATCGGGATGTGACAAAATAGGCGTCTCAAGGTACTCAGATTCTGAGCACCCTGAGACATAGGGCGCCACTAAGCGGTATTTTTCAAGAAGCTCAAGCATCTCGTTTGGCTGCTCGAGCTTGTCATTGTAGCGAAAGTGGTTCATGCGAGGTTTCGCATGAGCCATCACCTATTCCCGTTCATTTGTGCCTATATCTGTGGCGTAGCTCGACATGTCCGCCTATAGTTCATGTTAGAAAGTAAGCTAAGTCTGGTGGTGAAGTATTAGAGACACACATGGTCCTTTGTGGACATTTAGTCTTTCTCTTCCGTCTTCCCATAACGCAGGATGCACTGATGGTCCAATTGTAAAGGTCTGCGAAACATCGCTTGACACTTCAGAGGAACCGCGCAACTGCGGAGGAATATCTTCTTTGCAGTACAGGCAGCCGTGCATTCTGAAGGATTTAGAAGCGAGCGAAACTTCGAGGTCGACTATTTGACGGATAATGCTGTTCTTTTGGTCCCTTTCAAGCGAATCCCAGCAATCACTGGCCAGGGTGCCTTTGGCTTTCTCCATAATTATGTACTCGGAACCGACTGCATTCGAGGTTACTGCGCTCCACGCATGAATCCTCGGAACAGGGACATCCAGAACATTTAGAAGCTAAGGACATCAGCCACCGACCCCAGATTCAATGGGAGAAGAGCCCACGTAGTCCATGGTGGCAACCTCACTGGCTGTGGTGCAGTACGCAGGGCCGGCGTTTGGATTTGGTATTTTTGCCACCAGTTCAGCACCGTTGTCCATTGTTAATTGAAAGACTTTGTTGTATTGGCCTCCGTGGAATTTCATCGCGTGGAGACCTTCGCAGAGACTTCATAAGATTTCATGAAACATGAGAGTTTGGTTTCGGGAGTGATACATTGCGTAGCCCCATTGCCAGCCAGTTTCACAGCTGTCTCTAAGAGACCTTGGATGTTGAAGTGGACACGGCGCCTGGACAACTCGTACGCTTCATTGAAACTAAACGGACACTTAGTATTGGTGGAAATGCTCTTGGCTGTCGGCAAACTTACAGCCATCGCTTTGCTGTGTAGTTGAAAAAGTCATCCTCTTGTGCATTTATCACTGGGACAAAGACATGTTAACCAGAAGATAAAAGGAGCATGAAGCATTAAAACTGACCCGAACGATCTGGTTTCTGGAGACGGAGAACGCCAGCGACCAAAGAGTTTTGTTGGTCAGTGCTGACTACCATTGTTGAGAAACTGTTGCGAGCCCCGAACTTGGTCTGACCAGTGGCGTAGGCCAGGAGGCGAACATATGCATGCCACTGTCTCATACCAGGTGATGTGGAAGATGCAATTTCCAGTGACGTGGAAACGGTGTAAATTCTAGGTATATGAACCCCCGAGCCGGCTTTAGGGGCGGCCAAATCATCAGTGTAATACTCGCTTGCGACGTCACGTGTGACCCAATCTAGGCGCTCACTGGCAGGACTCACCGCTGCCGACCTCTGAGTACTTACTGGTAGGCTAGCTGCCAAATAAACTGAAACTGCGGATCAACCCGACACCCGTCGTGGCCACGCCTTGAAGTGTCCCATTGTTTTTCCCCTCACGCCGTTGCCATTCCTCTCTCTTAACGTCGCGGGCCTGACTCCGCAGTCGGCTGAACACTTACTTGTGTAGTCATTGCTCTATGACCGAATCCTCCTACAGGTCCTACCTGACTTTGGCTGCGACGAACTCCTACCGTCGACGAGGCTACGGACCTTCTGTCCCACATTTCCACCTTCCCTCTCGTCCGTTCTCTGCCCTTCAAGCGTCCTGCATTACCTTTCTTTGGTGCAATGACGCCTCTGCTTCTGACGGGCATGACTAGGCCTCCCATTCGGCTCGATTTGGGCCAGGACTATTAGGTGCAATCCATTCGACTGCAAGCATGGTTCTCACGTGGTGAGGCTGTGTAGCTCGAGAGCAAGGGTTGCAACTGTGTTAGCGAGCTAAAGCACTGCCGATAAAGATGCCGTCTAAGAGAGTCGTCCACAAATACGATCACTGGTACTAAAACGTCCGAAGCAGTCGATGCTATCCAGAATGGCCTGTACAAATGGATGCCGGTCGAGCAGTGTCAGCACCGTGGGAAACTCAAACTCTTTCATTTACCGACCGTTCACAATCAAACCGAACCCCCGTGAGGAAGGCACTTCAAGGCTAGTTGCGGAGGCTCTATTGCCTGTGGTGAAGACTGGCCACCTTGGTGGAGGTGAGAAATGCTTTCTTGCCTGGGTGCATTTGCCCAAGCTTCGTCAATAGCCCAATGGAAACATGACGGGGAATATGAGCGCCCCTTGACCCTGAATGCCTCATTGGCAAAGAGATTGTTATCAAAGTTCAGGCCCATGAAGATTTCACCGCTAATCTGAGGGCCTGACTGCCACTGCGCTTTGGCACGGCAAGTGTGAAGCAAGTGGGACTTTCCCTCCTGTCTACGTTCTGAAGAGACTAATTTGAACGAAATTCGGTAGCAAAACTACTTCACCACCCCTGGGTTTCCCTAATATCACCAGAGAGAAATCCCTTTCTCGGCGATAGAACCCATAGTGTTGGGATACAGATCGACTCCAGCTCAGGATGAGGCCAAATCCATGAAAGAGCTTGAGCACTTTGAATGGAAATCCCGTGGAGTCTTCCTTCATCATAGACTACATAGACTCAGCATGATTAGATCACGAGCCCGTGTTGCTAGTTCGAGCACGACTCGGCTGATCCATTCAGTTCAGTCCTGGTGTATATGACCATGTTCATAACCATTGTCTACTCCGTACTCGAACTTCGAAATCTGTGAAGCCCAGGCATCGGCTCCACGAGGATTAACTCCTCAAGATTCAGGCGACGTGCTCTCTGTTATGTTTTTTACACCCGCCGTCACGCAATAATAAGCAATGTCCCTCCTTCTCCAAACCTATCTCGTGTTCCCGCCGACTCAATTATTGCCTTTCCGAGTCCGGTCAGGTACGGGACATCACCTGTTCATCTTCCCCAGCGGTCCTCCTAGCTTCGATGTGGAAGGATCCTCCCAACGCCTATGTACACTCATGGCATAATGGATGGAAGACCAGGTTGAGGTGAAAATCAAATTTGGTGGGGGGTTTGCGTCATCGATATCGCCCCGATGCGACAAGCCCGGCGCCATGAGCGTCTATAAACAATCGAATGCGCTGAGTAGTAAATCATTAACCGCCTCTTCAAAACGCTCACAACAAAGGGTATCATAAGTCGATGACGCCCGGCTCATCGTCCAATTGCAGAGCTCCCTGCTGGCCAATACTGGTGTCACGTCTCCGCGCCAATCGACCAAGCATGGACGTTTATTTGGCGGCCGCCTGGCGTGGCTGTTGCTTGACGTTGGTAGAAAGCCAGCTCTGCACAGCATGATTAGTGGGGGAGGGTTGGAATTCGCCAGTACCAGATAGACTTACCAGCCCCTCGAGCAGTCCTTCACCAGTTGTCGCACAGCTGGGCACGACGTACCATGTCCGCTCCTTCAGCTGCCCCAGACGCAGCTTCTCCGTCACCTCGGTCGGGGTCATGGAACCCGGGATATCTTGCTTGTTGGCGAAGACCAACAGTAGTGCTTCTTTCATTTCTCGGTCCAGAATGATCCTGTGCAGTTCTTGCCGGGCCTCGTCTATCCGCGCCCGGTCGTTGGAGTCAATCACAAAGATAAGGCCCTGTGTACCAGAAAAATAGTGCCGCCATAGCGGGCGAATCTTATCTTGGCCGCCTACATCCCAGACGTTGAACTTGACGTTTTTGTACGTGACCGTTTCGACGTTGAACCCGACCGTCGGGATCGTGGTGACATCCTGGTTGAGTTTCAACTTGTAGAGGATCGCTGCCCGATTATCAGCATCTCGCCACAGTCGCGACCACGGCACGCGGCGCTGGCGCATGGGGTTGCTCACTTGTCTTGCCCGCCGCATCTAGCCCCAGCATGAGCAAACGCATTTCTCGGGATCCGAAGATCTTGCCCATCATCTTTGATATCTGGTTGCCCATCTTGTCACTCTGGCAGCGGATGCAGCTCGATCATGCACAGTCGGGGTGGTTAAGTGAATGATGTAGAGTGAGTGGTCTTGTCAGGAATGGGTCCGGGCCGAGTCGGGGATTTCGGTTGCTCTGCAGGATGGAATGAGAGAAGGGGGGAGGTAGCAGTTCTCGAGGTCTCTGAGAATGCCTGGTCGGTCCGAGAAATAGGGCAGTTTCTCTCGCTTTCTTCAGGAGACAGATGGTCAGTAACAGAACTGCGCAGGTTGACGACTGAAATTATTGCGGCTTCTGCGGCGCGGTCGACCAGACGCGGCAGCGCTCTCCTCCTATTAACTTCCTCAGTCCAGAAAGGGGTTCGCGAGGTGGCAGTTGGCGCTTGGCACTCGCCATTAAGGGGATTTGACCCATCCAGGCCTAGTCCGGAGGTGCTGCACGTGCCCTCCCCCCCTGTGATCTTTGATCACCGTGGATCACATCTGCCACAGTGACACTGTGCTACCAATGTGGAGTCCCGTTTCGTATAATTCTCCCCGGACAGGGTTTCATGGTGATGCTATGGAGGACGAGATGGGGTAGATACGGGTAAGTACCGAGTATTTGAATCTTCTGGGTCTCACAGCATGGCGTGGGCCCCTGCATCCATTGCCCTCCTCTCATCGGGTGCCATCAGAACCCCATCAACAAAATCCCATCCGTCGTGTTGCATAATGCTCCATTTCTCTGTCACCTTTCTGATCACTAGGTCTCCGGTTGCAACAGCGTCTTCTTTCGAGTCATGGCCCGCTTCTCCTCCGGTCTGAATGCCTCTGGACAAATATTGTTGACTGAGCATCTTCAGGCTATATCTGATAGGCAAGCCCCGAGGGTGTGGGTAAAGGAGGACCGTGTCGACAATGCAAGGGTGGATGATTCGACACACATTCAAATCGTTCTCAATCGCATGCCCAATCAGAGGTGTTTCAGGACTGAGATGATCGAAGAGGAGTTGTCGAGCTGCCGCGGGGGATTCTGCCTTCCTCAGCTGACCTGCCGCAGTGAAGGTCTCACTCGCTGCCGGTTGACCTGTCTCGGCTGTAGCAGGGTCGTAGGGAAGCGCATTGGCGTACGCTTCCTTCGTGACACCCGAATATCTCGTATTTAGATCAAGGATCTCCCCATAGGGCCGGACAAGGGTGTCGAGAAGCAACTTCCCCTCTGGCCAGGAAATAGCCGTCAGCCGAATGACTTCCATCCCTAACGTCGTGTATCCCATCTCGCAATCGAAAGTGACGGGTAGCCTCCTGCGTATATTGGATTTCGAAGGCGTTTCCTCGAACTGTAGCGTGTGTGCCAGCCGTTTGGCGTCTTTCACACTGAAGACATGCGATTCTCCCACTGTGCAGCCTTCACTCCCTTCCAGTTGGTTACAGCATGGATAAGTACCGTCAGACTGGCCGAGAATCCTGTCCGTCTTGGTTCTCGCCGCCCGGGTGGCTCTCGCCCAATGATGTCGACACTTCCCATGGCTGGTTAGGTCGCCCTTCTCATTTCTACCGGGGAAGACCTGAAATCGGGTACCACATCGATCACAGCTTTCGAACCCTGCAGCAGCAGTGATTCCTGCTTTGGCAGATGCGATTTGGGTCGCGGTAGGTGGTGTTGTGACATACCCAAAACGTTCCAGGCCCTCCAATGGGGTACGGAGATGCCTGAGGACGGCGACTTGTTCATTCACAGATAGACCTACTGAACAAGAGTCGGGAGCCTTGTCAATAGGATTTTCCCCGTTCTCCATGCGAGACGCCGTTCCGGTCCAGTTGCTCACATTTATAACCCATTCCTCCGTCGGCATTCGTTTGATGCGTAGCACTTTCTGGCTCACAGCATTTTTGTAGATTTCTTCTCCGAGTTTGGTTGCTGCCTCTTCTTCGTCCAAGGCAAATCGGATGAGTTCTTGTTCATCCAGAACGAGAGACGTCCACTTTGCGTCTCCTGTGGCAAGCTTGCGGTTTTGCTCCTGCATCTGCTGATGCAATTTCTGAAGTATGGCCAATCTCGTTTTAAGCACAGCAGGGGCTCTGGCGACATTACGCGGTGTTAACGTTTCGGCCTTGACCTCTTTCCTCGGGGCCTGTAGCACCGAAGGCTTGCCGTCTTTCTTCGCGGGAGGTGACACTCTTCTCGCAATCGAAGTCGGCGGCGCCCTGGGCTTGACTCGTTCTTCAGGCAGTGTCGATGGGGCTGCAGTTTTACCGTGTTTCGCGTCCATCGGTTTTGAGCCTGGAGTGGGTCGAAGATGAGCAGGACCGGACGCTTCGAGGCCCGATTTGATGGAGCTTTGTGGTACGAGGACTTCAACATCCTTGACTGCTCCTGGAGATGCTAGCCGTCTTCTCTTCGGTGCGGGAGACACAACGTCTCCCGCGCTGAAGGGGTCATATTCTTTCGGTGATTTAGGGCCATCTTGGCGTCTCCGAGGCAGAGTTGTGGCCTCGTGAGCGAAGATGCAATTCGGTAGACCGCATTCCTGTTGGCGGGGGCAAGCCGTGTTCTTGAATAAACCAATCGCTGAAAACATAGCTAGGTACAGTCAAACTACCTCCGTTGCCCGGTGGAGAGATCTTATCACCCCGTACGAAGGCCAAGTTGGGAAGGCGGTGGCGGTCGATGTGGGAGAGTCGCCCGTCCTCTTTAGGTTCGACTGGTCAAGTCTTGGAATCTGTCGTGTGCCAGGATGGGCCAGTGGCAGATGGAGAGAGGTGTGATAGTTTTCCACCAAGGGACTGGAAGCCTTGCGCGAGGCGATAAGACCAGCTGGTAGCCTGCTCGGGAAATCATCCACACCGGCCAAAGATGGAGAATGTTGGCTTATCGCGAGAAGAATAATGGGTCAGATAACAGCCTTGGAAGGGGCTAGAACTTTGAAATCACCCTTATTGGGTGGTCGGGACGAGAAGTCACCCGTAGGGGAAGTTGGAAAGGCAATATAAAACAAGGCGGGAGTGCTCTGGAGGACAGTTCTCGTCCCAGGTATTACCTAGGTAAGTTGGTAAGTAGTTTGGTGGTAGTCACTGCGAAAACAAACGACAAACGCCAAACACCAGACTCTCGAGGCCAGCCGATAATCATCGCGTCATAGAGTCCGGAGTAGGTTGAGCGCATCCAGCATCCAGCGTCCAGCGTCCAGCGATCGCGTGCATCATTCTTTCCTCCTTATTGTTGCTGCCTGCGCGGCGCCACGGCACCTCGGTTTCGCCGTGCCCCGGGAACCGGCGCTCTTAAGTAACAGTGCGCCTACGAGGGCTGAGGGCTGCGGGCTTTCGACAGTCCTAGGCGGTGGTCAGGCGCCTCGGGCCCCTAAGTCCAGGTGTCCCAGGCAGCGGACTAATAGCTTCGCCGACTCCGTCTGCGCTGCGGTCAGCGTCAGAACTGCGGTCTCGGATCAGGGAAGCCCTGGTAGCCGAGTCGACAGGGGCGATTATTCCGTATTTACCTCACCATCGCGCTCGAAAAAGATGCCCTCTCTCCCTTTCGACCTGCGCAGCATCGACCGCCAGGCGTTTTTCTACTCCCCAGACATGGCCCCCAGAGCAAGGAGATCAGGACAGCCAACACCGTCCGGACAGTCGACTCCCAAGAAGGCCCATCATTTTCTCGCCCTTGTGCATGGGTATGCTGCGCCAGACCACTCAATCCCTGCTGGAAACGACGTCACTAACCGTTCCATAGGCTCTGGGGCAATGCGGTATGATCTGCTCGCCCGCAGGATATTCATGCAGTTGCACATGCTAACTACTGGTGTAGACACACCTCAACTATGTCGCCCAAGCACTCCGCGACCACTACAGCGATGACCAACTCATCGTATACCCCTGTCGCAGTAACCCCGGTTCGTTGACCTATGACGGTATCGAGGTGGGCGGCGAGCGAGTTGCGAAAGAGATTGAGGACATGCTGGAAGAGCTGGGACGCGATGGCCATACCATTACCAAATTCTCCATCGTTGGATACTCTCTTGGGGGACTCGTTGCCCGCTATGCCGTCGGGTTGCTGTACCACAAGGGTTATTTTGAGAAGATGACTCCAGTCAATTTCACGACCTTTGTCACCCCCCACTTGGGTGTAAGGACTCCTCTGACTGGATTTCCGAACCACTTGTGGAATATCCTAGGAGCAAGAACATTGTCGACGTCCGGGCGTCAACTCTTCATGATTGACAAATTCAGGAATACGGACCGACCTATCTTGGGTGTGCTGGCCGACCCAGACAGCATTTTCATCCATGCCCTAGCCCAATTCCAGCGCCGCTCGCTATACACCAACATTGTTAATGATCGCTCTGCCGTCTTCTACACAACGGGAATTTCCAAGACGGATCCGTACACCGACATCGACAAAATCAACATCCACTACGTCAAGGGCTATGAGCCTGTCATACTAGACCCAGATCATCCCTGTGACCTGGTGCCCGAATATGAGCTGCCCTCCTTTTACCAGCGCTTCCGCAACAGCAGCAATACGCTCCTACGCCGAACCCCAATCCTATTGGCGCTGGTGATTCTGATTCCTATCGCCACTTTGGCATTTCTCGCCAATTCAGTTGTGCAGACGTTTCGGAGCCGTCGCAGGATTCAGCTCCATGAAAATGACGCCGATGGATCAGGATTTGGAGTCTACCGGATCCCTTACATGGTCCGCGAAATGCGGGTGGGTCTGGAGGATGCGTTTGAGAATGTAAATTCGGCCCAGCAGCAGGAATACCTGCCAGAGGGCTCGGAAGAGCTGGCCAGCGTGCCAGCCTTGCCCTCACCCTCAACATCTTCCTTCCCTCAGACCTCTTCAGAATCGCTCCTCTCCGAAAAGTCAGATGCGGATACGCTGAAGAGAGAGAGCGTGACTGAGAGATCTCCGACCTTTCCCACTCTTGCGTTGACCACAGAACAATTTGCCATGATCAACACCCTTGACGATGTCGGCTTCCGGAAGTATCCTGTAAGTGTGCCCCAGTGCGCCCAGTGTCATGGTTGAGGACCACGGATACGGGACGTATTGTTGGAGAGATTTCGCGGACAGCCACGCTAACTGCCCATGTTCTCCAGGTTTATATCCATCAAAGCAGCCACAGCCATGCTGCAATTATTGTACGGACCCCACGGGCCGCCTTTGAAGAAGGAAAACTAGTAGTTAAACATTGGTTGGAGGAGGAGTTCCAACTCTAGGCCCCCTTCCCCTTAATATCTAAGCTTGCCGGGATAGACAGTGCTATATTTTACTTTAGCGCAGGTGTTGGGGCCGTTCACTGATTGCGACTTTGGTGGACCTGGTTAGAAGCAATATTTATTTAGATCCCTGGGATGAACACCGCGTCCAACACTGTACTTCTCGTCCTGGGTGCTCGGCTCCGACATGGCCCCCGGCATTGATGCACTGCCACTCCATGGTCCGCCCCGGCATACCACGTGGTCGCAGGTTTTCCTGAAACACTAGGGTACCTGGGTATCCTCGCCTTCCCTCAATTCTCGCGGACCGACTGTGAGCCTGGACGTATCATCGATGCACATGCAAGAGCGGAGTCTCTCACCAGATCCCGAGAGGTGGCGAATTAACGATCGAAGTGACTTTCTGGACTTTGCCCGGATGTACCTGACTAGGCTAGTCGACTTTTCACGGCCGATGGGGTCGAATGGATTCGATGACTGCAGTGGCGTCGGTAAGCACTCGGGTGGTGTAGAGTTTTAGATACGGAGACAGCAGACAGCAGAACACCAGAGAAGTCGCAGAGAAAGCAAATCATCCACCCAGACCTTTCCCAACATGGTGGATCGTCCTTCAAATTCTGCAAAGGCTCTGCAACATCGCTCGCCCCGGCGGCCAGTGCCACGCTCCGCCGAAAACCGAACGGGCTCAACATGGTTGGCTCATCCTTTCTCTGTCGCAATCTTGGGGCCTCGCAGGGGCACCTTGAGATGGGCCCTGCAAGCGGACGGCTTCATTCGTCCGTTATCTTGTCGTCTCCATGCTGCCGACGTCATCTGCATCGTATCAAACTCCTGGAAAATATGCGATGGATGTACCATGACCACCATGACCCAGCGTTCAAACAACCGCGTCTCTCTATTTTCGTGATGCCCACTGTTTTGTACACCTATGGACCTGGCCGATGTCTTTCCACTTCCCCCCCCACGTGTCCCTCCCACTGACCTGGGTTCTTCCTACTGGAGTCGGCCAAAGGGTCAGAACAATAAGAAGCTGAAGCGCCCCTCGAGCTGACACTTTCCCGTCCCGCATTTCCCCCTCTACCGCAAACACTTACAATCCCGAATCCTCTCTACAAACCCACCGCCGCCAGCCTTATCCGTGCTGAGATGCCGGCCGATGTCTCTCTCCCTCCAGAGATGGATCACAATCTGCTGTCCCCCGCTGGCTCCCGGAGAGCTTCGAAGAGTCTGCTACGGAGACTCTCCAACCAGAGTGCCACCCGCGCCGACCTTTTTGGAGGGCCGACAGTCGTTGCTCCTCCTCAGCATCTGCAATCGCACACCAATGCCAGCGAGACTGCACATGCTATGGAGCTGGCGAAGTATCATTTGGCCGAAGGTTCAGAAAACACCACTCCGGATGACTCGGGGCCGCCCACGCCGGACGAGGACGGACTTTACACAACAGACAAGTATGCCTTTGCTTTCGACATCGATGGCGTCCTCATCAAAGGTGGTGAGGTTATCCCAGAGGCCATTGAAGCAATGAAGGTCTTGAATGGCCAAAATGAATATGATATCAAGGTGTACGCCCTCCCAGCCATCTGAACTTGATTGTCTCCAAACTGACATAGACGCCCAGCCCGTACATCTTCGTCACGAATGGAGGAGGCAAGACCGAAGAGGAACGATGCATTCAGCTCTCTAATCAGCTCGAGATGGAAGTGTCTCCAGGCCAGTTCATCTGCGGACATACCCCGATGAGAGAGTTGGCAGAGAAGTACCGCACCATCCTCGTCGTCGGTGGAGAGGGCGAGAAATGTCGGACCGTGGCCGAAGGGTACGGCTTCAAAGACGTCATCACGCCGGGAGATATCATCAAGGACAACAAGGACACGACGCCGTTCAGGGTGCTGACCGAAGAGGAGCTCAAACACTCGATAAAGCGGAATTATGGCGAGGTCGATATTGAGGCTGTCTTTGTATTCGCCGACAGCAGAGACTGGGCAGGAGACTCCCAAATCATCCTGGACCTGTGTATGAGCAAGAACGGACGGCTCGGGACTCGGTCTGAGAGCTTTGAAGACGGTCCGCCGGTTTTCTTTTCCCATAACGACGTGGTCTGGGCGACATCGCACAGCTATTCCCGGATCGGCATGGGCGCGCTCCGGGCGTCACTCGAGGCTATGTTCAAAGCCATCACGGGCAAGGAAATGAAGACGGTGGCCTTTGGCAAACCGCAGGTCGGCACCTTTGAATTCGCCACGCGGCTCCTGCAACAATGGCGCAAGGACACCCATGGTATCAATCGGCCTCCGGAGACGGTCTACTTCGTCGGCGACACGCCGGAGTCGGACATCCGGGGCACCAACGAGTTCGACGAGACGGGCAAGGCGGACGCCTCGTGGTATTCCATCCTGGTCCGGACCGGCGTCTTCCGCGAAGGCACCCGTCCCGCCTACACGCCCAAGATGACGGTCGACAACGTGCTGGAAGCCGTCAAACACGGCATGCAGCGCGAGTTCGACCGGGCGCTCAAGGAGTTGACCATCGGGGGCGGAGCCCCCCAACTGGCCAACGCCATCGACGAAGACGACTCGGGAAGATAGACTGCGTGGACCGCAGACTCTGTACGGAAGCATTGGGAGGTCATTGGCATAGGCGTTGTCGGGCTGGGCCCGATTCGAAAACCGGAGTGGTGTCAGCTATTTCAAATTCTGGAAGGCTGCAATGGAGAGGCGCAATGAGAACGGCCGGATGTGCACTGACTGTATCATCGGCAGCCGGGCTACGATAGGCGTTGACCAAGAAGGTATTTACCCACCTGGAGGTGCTTGCGACTGCTTGGGCAACATGTTTGGCCCGGAACGGAGACAGAACTGTCGACTCCTAGATCGGAACTCGTTTACCCCTTGATGGAGGCTGGATATTGGTCGTGGGCGATGTCCAGACCTGTGATTGCCACCCCCTTCGATTCCTGTAGCGCAGTTTTCAGCTTTCAGTGTTCAGGGTTCAGTTGATCAGTTGATCAGTTGATCAAGATCATAGTCCGGAAGCAGGTTGTTGTCACTCAGTCTGGAGCTCCTGCATCGTTAACCTCGATCGAAACACCAGGCGATGTGCAGCCTCAAGGGCGAGTGACACACGATCCTTGACGCAGGTGCGTAGCCAAGAAGACTGTCTCCTGCCTTGCCGCCTGCTTGGCGCTGGCTAGGGCTCGGCCCCCAATGAACTCGGGCCTGAGGTACCTAGTAGAACATGGACCTAGGGTTCACCAAGGAGCCAGTTGGCCTAAGCCTTTTAAGCTTAACACCAAAGCCAGTGCCCGGCAGGATCCTGTACTTACCCAGTACCGAGTACACGAAGGTCACACAGGTACTAACTTAGGGACTCCGTGCTCCGTGTCTCCCTACTCAGTATACGCTCGACTCCACGCTACGTCAAGTAAATTGATTGCCACGGAGCCAATATTCATACCACGCCGGTACCAACATTCACGTAAGTGGGCGTGCCCGCCGGGTGCACTAAAGACCTCCCTCGCTTCCGGGCCAAGCTACCCAACTCTAAACTCAAAACCAGCGAGAGGCATACAGAGTGCGGTTCGACGTCAACCACGTATTCTGCGTCTCAGTTGTCTCTGCAGTCTCGGTAGAGGTGCATGAACCCAGAGGTGCCTGGAAGGCCGTCGCCCTCTGTTTGGCTGCGCTGGACCAGGGAGACACCCACACCTGGCGTGCACTAGCTGCTCATTGGATCATTTGACTTGCATGGATGGCAGAAGGTAGTAGATCTGGGTCGACATTCTGGGTCAGATATAAATATAGGATCAGGAATGGAGAAGGGAGGCGATCATCGAGGGGCGCACAGGCTCTGGGGTGGAGAGACGGTGCGCGCAGGAGCCTGGCTGGTGACCCGGCGAGACAGGCCAAGGGCGCTCCTATTGGGACGCCCCGGGCAAAAGAAGTCTAATACTCAGCACCCTCAGCACCTAGCCTGCAAGCAAGGCCCGGCTGGGTTATGGACTGAGGCTTGAAACCTGGCTTTAGCCTGCGCCTCTCATCCTCCACAGCTGCCTGCCACATTATTGCATCCACTGCAGCTGCTGCTGCATGCTTTGCTTACCTGGTATTGCTTATTGGCATCCCGACAACTCACAGCTCGCAGACTCACCAACAGCCGGCTCGGCCAACCCTTCTCATCCTGTCTCTCAACCCCCTGACAGCCGCCCAAGACGCGTCTTGTGTCTTTTCGAAACATCATCTGTCTCTTCCAACTTCCTGCGTCGCTTCCTCTCGCAGCCTGCGCTCTGCGCCCACCCTGTCTTGAGTTGTGGTGATCGGCGAAGGCGTACCGGCTGTCGCGCCCTTGGTCAGACTCTCCTTCAGCTGATCTTCCTCAAAGTCCAAACCTCTTCGACCCCCAACCACCTCCGGTGTCCGGGCACCCGGAATCCCACACTCTGCAGCGTTTGAGCGTCTTGTTCCCCCTTTCTCATCGTCGCCCATCGAGACAGCGCCGAAGTCAACCTGGCCTCCAAAAAAACGGTCGCGTCCACGCCTGAATCGACCCAGCAAGTGCTTCAGCCGCCCCCCAGAGCCTGTCAGCTTTTACAATACGTCGTCCACCGTCCTCTGGGACGTCGCTGAAGATCGCACTGCGCCTGTAGCCTCAGAATGGCGACAGGAGGCGCAGGCACGGCAACCTCTCCCCAAGCCATAGTTCATCCTCTCCATCGCGGCGCACCTACGCCATTACCGTTAACTCCAGCATCCCCGCCGTCCAAGAGAGAGTTGGCATCATGGTGGAAGAAATTTAGGAAAACAACAGAGAAGACGGACGAAAAAGGTGAGACAACCTCGGTGACTTTTCACCGCCCGCTGTTGAACCAGGCCTTTGATTTCTCACTTGGTGAGAATTAATGCCTGCGGCGTGGACAGCCTGTTGCTAACTGCTCCTCAGTCCCAGGAGGACCCGGAATATTTGGCGTTCCTCTTGCCGACAGTATCAGATATGCCAATGTCGCAATCTCGCTACAAAACGAGAATGGCGAAAGCTTCATCTACGGCTATGTCCCCATCGTAGTTGCAAAATGTGGTGTGTTTTTGAAAGAGAAAGGTACGCACACTGAGGCCACCACAGACACTGCTGTCAAATGGCTAACATGGCTCTAGCCACGGACGTCGAGGGTATATTCCGCCTGAACGGATCTGCAAAGAGAATCAAGGACTTGCAAACGGTATTCAACTCTCCCGATAGATATGGCAAGGGGTTGGATTGGACTGGGTATACCGTGCATGACGCCGCAAATATACTCCGACGCTATCTCAATCAGCTTCCAGAACCCATCGTTCCCCTCGATTTCTACGACCGGTTTCGCGATCCACTCCGTCGGTCTCAGGCACCTGGGCTAACCGATGGCGAGAATCAACCGATCGACCTCAGCGTCGCGGAGCACGGCGCTGCTGTGTCAGCCTACCAGAAACTCATCACCGAACTTCCAGCCTTGAATCGGCAGCTCCTCCTCTACATTCTTGACCTGCTGGCCGTCTTTGCCTCCAAATCGGATCTCAATCGAATGACTGCGGCCAACCTTGCAGCAATCTTCCAACCAGGGATACTTTCACATCCCACGCATGACATGGCTCCAATGGAATACAGACTCAGTCAGGACGTACTGATCTTCTTGATCGAAAACCAGGACAACTTCCTGATCGGCATGTCGGGTACAGCCGTTGACGAGAAAACCCAAAAAGATGTGGAAAGTGGAGCGCCGTCTTTGCGATCTCCCAAGCCCGTGGGACGTTCTACCTCCAATGCAAGTGCTGGCGCAGATAGCCTTCGCAAGTACGGGGTGCGGCGCAATGTCTCAGCCTCTTCTCGAGGCTCCAGGGAAAGAAGTAGTCCAGGGGTCTCCAACCCCGGAACTCCATCTGGAGTTACTTCATTCCACACGGCTGCACCCGGTGCTGGAATTGCAAGAAGCAATACAGTTCCCTCAAAACGATCCCCAGCCCTCACACCAAATAGATTTCAAAGGATCAATGACACCTCAGATTCCACCTCGCCAGTGGTGAGCAATCCTATGACAGCCTCTGGTGGCCCCGCTCCAAATCGCGATGGCACGGAGTCCAAGTCATCGCGATCTGCTTCCCTCGCTCCAGACGAAGTAGCTGGCAAAAAAACACTAGCTTCCCAACCTGGCGAAGTCTACGGTCAATCTACTCGGCAACAGACTCATGCTGTTCCCATTGTATCTCCAGCAATGGTGAACCAAATCCCAGGGCCCAACCAGTCGCAAGCCCCCGCACCGGGTCCTATACCCAACCGGGATCGGAAGATATCTAACCTGTTCCCCAAGTCACCGATTTTTGGGCCATCAGAGCCTCAAGGCAGACAGCCAAGGAAACTCCAAAAGAGACAAAAGCTTCCAGACAGCGCCAACCAGAGCGCCCAAAGTTCTATGAATTCCCTCCACGGTGAGGATGGAGGCACTTTCCATACACCTTTGGTCTCTCCTGATATCAATAGTGCAGCCCAGCTCGACCCTCTATCTGCACCCCAGGGTCCTGCATTGATCAACACCGCCGCGACACCCATTGACGAGACGCCAAACTCGAAACAGTTTTCAACCCCTCCAGTTGGGACCGATGCACAGATTCAAGTGACAGGCCTCAAGCCCACAAAGTCTCCTCCAGGGTCCACACGCTCTCGGTCATCCTTTACCGACCACTCTGAAGCCGATGTTGTCGAGGATAACACGCCACTGCCGGATAAGGAGAAGAAGCGTAACAAATGGAGATTTTCCTCGTCGGCAAAGAAGGGGGAAAGCTCACCTTTGGTGCCACCTCCTCCAATTGGACAGAACGTCGGTGCTCGAGGAAGCAACAGTTCCTTTGGTAGTTCGAACCGACCAAGAAAGAGTTTTACCGGAGAATCTCAACTCACCCAATCAGCCTATGGGGACCCATCGAACAATGCGCAACTGCCACTTGTGGCCCAGTCCAGCCCGGATTCAACGGAAGCTCCAAAGGACCCGAATTTGGAAACGGAAAAGAAAGGCCTGTTCGGGAAATGGAAGGCCAAGATGTCGCAGACCAGGGAGGAGAGACAGGCGGAGAAAGAACGAGCGAAGAGCCCTCCCAGGACCGAACAAGGAGCATCACGAAGCAGTCTGTCAGCGTTTGCTCAAGAGCATCTGGCTCCGCGAGGGAGATCTTTTGATCGCCCTCGAGAGGATCCCTTGTCCATTGTGACTGAACGACCAGTGGCCGAAGCGCCAAATCAAGGCAAAGAGTTACCAACGGACATTGGTCCCGGAGACAAACCACTAGGATGATGAAGGGCCCGGCGGGGCATCGACTGTTTTGGAGTAGTTTCCAAACGACCACGTATGGCATGGCTTTGAGACAATGTTGGACATTGTGAAAGCCGAGGTGGTTGATATGAGAACCGAGGCTGGAAGGCCTCGTCACTCGCCACGGGATTGGTCCCGTAGGCGGGAGATGGCTCGGCATTCTAATTTGAGCGAAACAGCGCAGGGAAAAGGAGAGGATGAAATGGACTATGGGTCTACATAGCATAGGATATACGACCCTTTTTAATGACGGTGGGCGAGAAGAAACCCTGGGACTCGTAATGAAGGATACTTCGTAGTCGTACTATGGTATGGATCCCCAGCACCAGCGCGTTAGACCCAACCCGGCTAGCGTGTTGGAGCTTGCACAGAAACTCTTCCTCTTTTTTCGCAGGTGCGGAGAGCCGAATTTTGACTTGGTTCAACTTTTGATTGTCGACCACCACCTCTCTCGTTAATTCGCCCCATAAGAAGAGAACAATCTTCGTCGATTCACCCCTCCGCGGCTACTCAGTCCTAGCTTCCCCTTCACCCACACCATCCCCTGCCTCGTTTCAGACCCCGGCCGGCCACAAGCCAGATCCCCAAAGTCACCTACACACAATGGCCAAAGACAAATCCGAAGCCAAACTGGCCAAAGCGGCGCGCAAAGCCGAGAAGAAATCCGCCAAAGTGGAGGATGTGGGCGTGAAGAAAGTCAAGTCAGATAAGAAGGAGAAGAAAGAGAAGCGGAAGGCGCTGGCGGAGAAGGCATTGAATGAGCTTGAGGGCGACAGCAAGGCCAAGAAGCACAACAAGAAAAAGGATGAGAGTGAAGATGATGAAGAGGACACAGATGAAGTCATGGAAGGGGCTGTAAATGGAGTAGAACAGGAGGAAGTCGCCGAGGAAAAGGTGGCCAGACTTATCGGCGCGTTGGTGCCGTTCGCAAATCCTCTTGCCGACGACAAGGTCGCAAAGAAGGTGTTCAAGTGTGTCAAGAAAGGTATACATTATTCCCCACAACGACATCAAGTCCTCAAAGGCAAAACTGACCCCGTGACACAGCTGCCGCCCAGCGAGCCCTCAAACGCGGTGTGAAAGAAGTGGTCAAGGCGCTCCGCAAATCGCCCACCACCACGTCTGGCTCACTCCCCATCGGCATCGTCGTTCTTGCCGCAGACATCTCCCCGATGGATGTGATCTCACACATCCCAGTGCTGTCGGAAGATCATAGCATTCCGTACATCTACGTGACAAGCCGTGCAGAGCTTGGCACGGCCGGACAGACGAAACGGCCGACAAGTGTTGTTATGATCAGCAGAGAGGTGCAGAAGAAGGCAGGCAAGGAGGGAAAGGAGAAAGAAGCTTCGAAGGATGACGAGGGTGAGAGCTGGGAGGAGACGTACAAGAGTCTGGTCAAGACTGTGCAGAGGGAGGGCCAGCGTGTCAAGATATAGACTATTGATGTCGGGATGGGGCTTGTGAATGGGTGGAATGGTGAACAGACCTCACTGCCGCTGTGCTTGGGTCTTGGAACAGGAATAAACGGTATTCCCTCGAGAGGGGAACGGGGCTGAGGGATTTCAGAGGCATGGATCCCTGATTCATCTCATGTGCCGACCCTCGCTCCTCCGAGACAATGGCACCACGGCCGGGCAGGTCTTTTCGAGATTCCTTAGCGAGCATTGGGCGGCGTTAGGTTCCTGGGCACAAAAAAGGACGAGGATGGATTTGAATCAGAGGATCGAGATTTTCATGCTTTTACGGCTGTACCCAGCAGCAAGCTTGGCCTCCAAGAAGATCTGGTGGATTATGTGGCCAAGGCTCCAGGGACATGCACCAGGCGTTCGAATACCTCGGTGGTCACCGATGATGGCTCTTGTTTGAGACTCGATTCCGGAGTATCAAGGTCTCCGTATGTAGTATTCACATCATGTTCGACCTTTTATAGTATCGTCCATCTTATCGACAGACCCCATGTCGACTGACCATCAGACGAATCATTTCCATCTGGAGTTTGTAGATTTGGCGGTCTCTTTTGAGCCAGCAGCTGGTCAGGCCCTGCATTCATGCAAGATCAACTAACTACGTTGACCGTAGCCGACCCTCTTCTCCCCATCACTCGCACACCATACATCACTCGCACACCATATCTCACTCCAGGTCGCACCGTCGATCCAACCTCTCTCCTCGGCTTCTTGCCATTCGCCATGCAATGCGTGTCTTCTCATTCATTTTCTGCGGGGAACTAACGTCGACAACATCATTCGAGAGACAAATGACGCGGGAATCAAAGAAAATCGAACCAGTGAGCTTGTGTTACGTCAACTCGAGGAGTCTTTCTTTACCAAGCCAGGAGGAGCTGACTCAGCCGAATTTGAAGCCCTAGTCACGTGTATTATTAGGGCCTTGGCTCAAGCCCTGAAGTGGAAGGACACTTTCCTAAACAGGCCGTCGAGGACAAAAACATCCACCAGCGGAACTAGTATAGCGTATTTAGTGTCAAGTTGGTGCGCTTAGCGCGTCGCGGGGTCGATTTTAATCCATCCAACTTGTCGAGCACGCGCCTTGTTGTGCGCAGTCTGAATGGGGCTGCGCCCGACTTGTGTGGAAAACCAGCGGCTCGAGGTCCTTCCCTCCCCAAAACCAACGCGGACCATCATTCGACATGGCATGAAAAGCTGTGGATTGTGGTCCCGGTCCCGGTCCCGGGCGAGGACTGGCAAATTGGTCGCATCGCACACAACGCGTGAGAGCAATCTGTCGAACAACGATTGTCTTTCCGCTGACTGGACGAACATACGCGCTTTGCAAGAACCGCCGGGCGGAATGATTGGATCGGATCGCAGCTAATGTTCGAGGTTGATGGGTGGTGGCTAGACTAGGTTTTGACTATCTGGAAAGTCCAAAGACATGCCCAAGTTTACTTCCTCTCATGTTCGTGGGCAGTCTCGATTTCAAGCAGTTGGAGACTGCTTCCACCGTTCCACCAACGACGGGCCCCGGCCAACACCCGGTGATACCGTGCTCCTACCCCAAGATCTCTTCACTCGCAGGAAGATGTGCAGGCAATTGCTCTCCCGCCCTAGGATACAACATCGATGAGTGTTGGCATCGTGGTCACTCATGTGTGAAAGGACTGCCGTATCACTGAATCTATTCCCAGAGAGAATCATCAGGCATGGACTGTCGGAGACAAGACGAAAAGGCCATGGGGCTTGGCATGAGCTACCACCAGTGGCAGTGCAAGAGGATGATAGTATATGTTAAATGGTGGTGTGGAGCTTGCTTCACCAACGGCTTGTCCAGGCGAGATGGATTCTCAGTCTTTCCATATCACATCACACAACCAGTCTGGCGAAGCAATGTGATGGTAGCTTCCGTCCATTCTGTACACTTCTTCATCCCTGGCCGTTGCTCCCCAGGAGCATAGAAGGTCCCATCAGGCTTCATCTGTTCCGTCTTCCCCGTGTCGGGATTGAACTTCTTCTGTCGCGGAGGAGGAGCTTGAGCTCTGCATGCGCCGTCAAACTTTGTGGGATAATCCTTTGTCGACACTTTTCCCAGAAGAGTTTTGTCAAAGAAGGTGTCGGATTGCTCCGGTGCGGCGGCACGTACGCGCTCGTAATGCATCCCAGTCACCAGGTCGCCGTTGACCTGGTGGACGTAGCCGCTGGAATCTGCATCCGTTTCAACAAAAATTGTGGTATGGTAACGCGGCTGCGGCATGTCGGGGTCCGCCACTGCCAGGTGAGACCTGACCTTGAAGACTCTGTGGGTCATGCTCGGTGAATTGGATAAAGTGCGAGCGGAAGAGTGGCCGAACCACGTGAATTCAAGCCGCAGGAGGGACCAAGGTAATATACTTGATTGAAATGAAGGAGGCTCTTTGGTCAATTGTGAGACTACCGCTTCTAATGTCAGCAAACCCGTCACAGCGATATTGATGCTGACTTCTGTGTCTTCGGAGACTTGTGTCTGTTCTCACAGTTCTACACCTCTACCCGACGGGCGGACAAGACCCCTAGTTGGGCACGCTTCTCGGAGCCTTCGGGCCAATATCAGACAGCCACATCATGCAATTCTTTGGAGTCAAATGATTGCAGAAACGACAGTTCCTGGGTCAATTAGAATGATGGAGTGCACTAACGAAGCCCTTGATCTGTCGATTGAATTCAGGGTCTTGGACTTTCTCATAAAACGCAAGCGAAAGGTCGACGAGATTAGTACAACCACATCACTCGAGAACATGAAAGCCCGTGGATTCTTATATGCAGCTCCTTCTGTCGACCCAAAATTCGGAAGAACTCGGCATAGACCACGGAACAAACGATCCGCGATGTCAAGCGCGGAGGGTTCCGCATCTCGCATCTCCTGAAACCTACTTATGTAGAAAGCTATCGCGCTCACTGGGTTGATCTTCGTGTAGCGAGTGTCTTTAATGAGCACTTCTGTTCCCGCAGTTGATGGTCGCTCAGTTCTAGTGTGTCCCGATTGTTATCGTTTCGATGCTGGCATCTGAGCGCTTGCCGTTAAGGGAGGCTGATGATATTTCTTGCTTGCGAAGGTTGAACAAGGTCTCAAAACTTATCCATTGTACTCTCGAGACTCTGAAGAGCCTAAACGTGCCGAACCACTGGGTGTGTTGATTGGAATCGAAGGGTCGAAGGGCATCTATTTGTTGCCGTGGAATTTAAGATGGATTGTTGACTGGTTAGACTTTGGGACGCGAGGTCACACATAGGGTCTTAGAAAGTTAACAATTTGTTATTTTGGAGTCACTGTCTCGGCGCGTTCGGAGGCGCGTGTCCACGTGAGTCAGTTTCACCCAGACTCTTCGCCCGCCCAAAATATCCTCCGCAGTTTTTGCTCTGCCTGGCAGGTTCCTTCTGTTAGATGCTTTGGAGCCCTTCACGTGGCTCTTTGGCAAGATCCTTCCATTTGAGCACCGCTCGTTGATGTGCCTTGAGAGAACGTGGTGTCCGAGGGCCACAGGTGTGGGAAAAGCAGTGTTAACTCTCTGTCATCTTAGTTGGACCGTTGAATGTTCCAACTTCCAAGGGAAGAAGGTAGGTCGCCCAATTATTGCGAAAAGCCGTTACGGGTCCGCAAGTTGTTAAATCGATGCGATGGCCCGTGACGGCCGCCTAATAACAAGAGGGTCCAAGCCTCCGAGGAAGACTCCAGGTGTCCAGGTCAGAAGACGATCCTTCAGGTAAAAAAACCAAGACTCCCCAGTCAAAAGTCCGCCACGTCTAGGCGAGGGGCCGAGGGCTTGCTCCCAGTGAATTATCTTCTGGCGATCGACGTTTCTTTGTTTCAAGCTATTACAAGGTCACACACAGGCTCCGCGACCAATTGCCTTGGCCTAAAGGCCATGAGGATCCTCTGGATACCCGCAAATCCCACTGAGAAAGGTGACGGGTGCCTTGGCGACTTGTTAGGCGCCTCCACCGGACTTTTCAGCCGTTCGGAGCCCCCAGTCATACCTGGACCAGCTGGCCTTCTTCATCACACCGGTGCCGGGTTCCATTAGAATCCTGCCTGTGAGCAGCGACACCGGCTGCGAGCCTCATCAGGCACCCCGCTACCCAGAGCCACGCCTTGTCCGGTGTCTCGGCAGCATTATGGCGTCAAGTTGTTCTCCAGCCTCGCTTTCTTCCAGAAGATGATGCCCGACGATCCCTCCCCCTCTCCTAATCCTCCCTCACCGCGTCTCGTCCGTGGCTACTTCCTAGATCAGTGCTGCAAATGGCGCTGGATAACGACACGGTCCTCAAGTTGATCCAACAACTCGAGTCCGACAGGAAAGCGTACCTTGCCACCTTTGAAAAGGTTCACGAGACTTTGACCCAGGCCCTCCATTCTCGTCCTCAGGTCTCCTCTTCTGGCTCGGTACCCGCACACCTCTCTGATCCGTTGCTCTCTCCCCGGATCCCGCCTTCAACAGGCAGTCATCGGACGACCCTGAGTAGTTATATTCTCGATCGTTCAGATCCCCGTGTAAAAGGTTCAATTTTCAGCGGCGAAAGTTCTGACAGTGGAGATGATGAATCGTTCTTCGCACAAGAAACGCTGCCGCCAAGGGAATTCTCCGAGGAGGACTTGATCGAGCATTTAAGGACTCACCAGTGGGACATTTACAGCAAATACATCCTTGATGATCTCCTCCGAAGTGTCGATCTGCTTGCCAATGGGATTTTCCTCAAGGACAAACATCACCAGACCGACGCCAACCACCAATACGCAGATATTTATCATGTCGGAACCGACGGAGCACCTTTGCATCTTAGCAGGGGCGATTCTGATGAAGGACCGCTTGCAGCCTGGGAAGCTTTGAGGACCTTGAATGTCGACAACGGTAGAAAGCAGGCCGTCGGGCGTATCATCATTGTCAGAGAGCCTCCCTCGAGCCTATTTGCCGCGCTGCACCTTACAATGAACGAGTACTTCGACGTAGATTCAATATATCGGATCTTGATCGACGACCACACGCCTACTAAAGCAATCACCAACGGATATCTGAGGAGAGACCATCGCCAGCAGAGATCGATCATGTTCGTCTTCAAATACCATACCATAGTCGGAAAGGGCCGGTCACCGTTGCCATGGCAGAACCACGACGACATCCTCGGGGATATTGAGAAGGAAGACCACATTCCCTTGTCGACGTGCTCCTCGGTGGTTGCCCTGTCTCTGGCTGGCAAACCAAGCCACACTCTCCGAAGGAATTCTCGCAAGTCGAAGTCCATCGTTGGCCACGTATACGACCCTTTTGCTCCGTGGCATGTATTGCAGATACAATGCTTTCCCGATTGGAATTCTAGCGTCGAAGCACAGTAAGTTGCTCCTGGTGGCATCTTTCATTCGCCCATCCTATTTTTGAGCGATCCTTTCTCGTCCGAGACAAGCTCAATACTATGCCGATACTAATATGCAACAACACATAGTGAGACAAAGCATCATTACGTCAACGGACCTGATGCCTTCCTGGCGGCGCTTTTGTCGGAATACAGGGACGCTATCAAACGGTTCAGACAAGTTCACAATAAGATCCAACAGCTGGCAACGCCACCGAAGAGGTCAATTTTTGATGGTGCTTTACGAGATGAGCTGCTCTTCGAGAATGACAAGTACACCTACTCGCGTCGCTACTTCTGGGCTTCACAGACCCTCGGGCTTTTGAGCAACGAAATTAAAGCCATGATTTCCGCCTGCACGGAGACCTTCACCGAGGAGTTTTGGTCTGGCGAACACAAAACCTTGTTCCCGGGTACCAAAGACCAGTCTTCACGCTACAGCAACTGGAGGAAGAAATTGCTACATACCCGAAAACAGTTCGAAAAGGAAATCGCCCAACTCGAAGAAGTTCTAAGAATATTTCAACAACAACAAAAAGAAATCCGAAATTTACGGGAATGGCTGTTCAGTGGCACATCTGTCCTAGAGAGCCGAGAGGCAGTGAATCAAGCAAAGATAACTGTCGACCAGGGATACAATATCCGCCTGTTGACCTTAGTTACTCTTTTTTACCTTCCCCTGACCTTTGTCACTAGTATATACGGTTAGTCCTTCCCCCGTGGCTTGGTCACCAATGTCTACGTCGAGCTAGCAACTGCGATTTCCAAGGCCGACATTTATTTGATATTGACAGGCTTCGCGAACAAGAAGGTTGATACTGACTTGCACCACCCCTTCAGGAATGACGAATATGCCTCAAGACGACAACTTCCTTCCCTTTGCAGTCACGGCATTGGGCATTTGCGTGCCCACTTATCTTCTAATCCTGATCGTCAATAACCCAGACAATGTTAAAAATACGCTAGCCAACATCGGCCTCTTTTTCACTAAGATCACTTCGTGCGCCGCCCCTGAGAAGTCGGAGAAGCTCAAAGAAAAGCTCCTCGTTCATAAACACACACATCCTGACCGCGGTAAAGTCAAGATACGCAGAGCAGCTACTCATGCAAGTTTGGAGGCGAGGCTATCTCGAGATTTGACTTTAGAACCGGCCAGTCCCCGCCGTGCATCACATGGCTTTCTTCAGTCCACCACCATGCGAATGTCTCAGACCCTAAGCCATCACCTACCCGGCGCAGGCCGGCATGCTTCACAACTACCAATCGATGAGCCGGGCAGATTCACCACGTCTCCAGAGGAAATGAGCGACATATCGATGCGACGAGAGCGCTCTAGTACAATCAAGTTTGACGAACCACCGTATAGCCCGTCACGATGGCGGACGGTCGATGTGGACGAAGCTAAGGACCTTCAGTATGTTTCTGGGAGATGGCGGACAGGCGATTCGGATGGAACGACACTCAAGGATCTGGAGAAGTCTAGTACCTTGAATTTGTCGCCCTTATCACCCGCAACTACTCCCCAGCCAGCTCGTGCTAATGGATCGTCAACACCGACACGTTTTCAGCCTGGAGTCATCTCACCTGTGGCGGACGGAGCAAGACAGCGGAGCTCCAGTGGCCCGGTTAATGGTTCTTTGCTGAGGAGACTCAGCAGCCGCCTCTCGCCCATGCAAGTGTCGCCAGGGACCCAGAAATCGGGCAGCCAGAGCCCTGAGGAGACTGTCTAAGTGGAGTCTCCCGATCCCGACAAAGGGATAACGTTCATCCGACAATCGAGTCGGGTTTCCAAAGCCCCCTGGGAAATGAATGAAACCAATACAACGAATGAGAAAAATGAAATCATGAATGACGACCCAACTGAAAAGCATTATTACGACGCATATATAACGCGTACATATACATGGTGTTGTGTCTGGATTTCAGGATAACCCCGTGGCTAAGCTATTTCCATAAGTGCATATAGGGAGTCGGATTCATCTTAAATCAATGATTGTATCCATCATAGCCAGAGCCCCTGGAAATCTATCGGTCTTAGGGACTAGTGCGATTGTCCAAAGCTTGATGAGGACTCAAAACACCAAGAGGCGTCGCGTCTTTGTGGGCGTTCGTTAGGCGAGCCTCTTTTTGTTCGACCCTTTCGACAGCTTTGATGGACGCACTGGCCCAAGAGACGTCGTTGCAGTAGACGGAACTTTTGCCTATTTCTGAGAAGATATTTGAAGGAGTTGTTCATCACTGAACACATCAAATACGAAATAACGCAAGGTGTGGCTACAGGGGGAGATTATGTCTCATAAACCCGGGTTCTATGAATGTGTCAACGTTCTCTTTATCAGTCCGCATAAACCCGTTTTCGCGACGAAAGTTAGTACGGAGTTAGGACCAGCTTGTGAGTAAAATATATCGTGAAACAGTCACCCAAACAAAGCTATGCAAGTTGTTAAGAAGGTGTCTCAGTTATTCTAGTGCAAACCCTGTCAGCTTCATGCGATGCTGGGCCGGAGATTATGTGACATCTCGGCCCAAATTCAACCTGTCAGGAAAGACTGTTCATGTCCAAAGTCAGTGGCGGTAGTTTCAACAAAGCGTTGGAGTAAGGGTTAAGTTTATTTTCTAAAGCGAGCACATGCGCCAGCTCTGTTCACTTCTCAGTGCAGGGGGAAATGGTTAATTGGCCTGCGAGCCTCCAGACCCCGTCAGGCGTACTGAATGGCAACGTGATATCGCGAAAGCTGATTGGATGTAGGAAACCGGTGTTGATGTCTGGCTTTCATTCCTATGAAGGGATCGCACCTTGAGATTGGTGTCACTTTGAATTACGACAGTGTATTGAGAAATGTAGCTGAGAGCAGTCATTCTACCCATAGTCTGGCGGTACTAGGAGTAGTATCTACCACAGCCATAGGATTCAAGCTAAACTTCGAAAATTGATGTATCGATTTTGTGGCCATTCCGTAATGTCAGGGATCATCAAAATAATGGCAATACAACGAGGGATATTTTTGAGATTTTTGTTCCAAGAGGGCGGAGATTGACCATAAGCTATAAGATTTGGTTCCGCTGGCGAAGAGTAACATAGATTCGTGGAGAAAAAGGGGGACAGGGGCGTTAATCGAGCAGGGACAAAACGGGCGAATCGGTTGCACAGCCTTGTTGGCATTTGATAGCCGTTTGCTCTGCTCTATTCTCACGGTAGAGTAAGTGTGCATACAGCGCAATATCTAACAGGGGAGCAACGGAGATACCACCCCTGGGAAATACGCAGTGCTCTATGCAAAAAGGCGAAGCTCGGTATGTGGGCGAGGAACAGCGGCGAGGGCCTTGTCTCCGAACTTTATGATCATATATCTTATAGGATATGGACAAAGCAGGGCTACAGGTTCACGGATATCGAGGCTTCCAGCCTAAGGGGGAAGAAATTGGGGCGGGCTCGACCGTAGAATAATGGAACGTGTCTCGCCGATCTCCGCATTGTCAGTACCATTCTACTTAGCTACATACCCTACCCTAATAGGGCTGCACCATTCGTTTCTTGGTTCATTGGGGAATTTCACCATATTTTCGTATCGACAATATTGGCATGTTGTCTGGTGCCTCAATTCAGATCATGGCGATTTAATAGGTTGTGTAGGCGGAAGATTGCTTCATTTGTGTTATCAAGATCGTTTCTCGCGGGCTCTCCGGTGCTGTCCACCAGTCACGTGCCATAATCTGCCACAGGACAAACACCAAACTTTGAAAAGCCCAGCGATTCGCAGCTTTCCTCCGACCTACTGTAAGGTCTTCTCGGCCACCAGGAAACATGGAAAATGACAGTGCCAGGGTGGATCTCTCAACCCTCCAGCACCAGTTCGACAATTCCAAATCCATTTATCTCTCCAATCAGCGACGCAAGATTTTCCGCGCCGAGAGTAAAGTCATAAAGTTCGGTCTCAACGTCAGTCAACACGAGGCGAAAGCTCTCCGGTTCATTCGTCAAAATACCACGGTGCCTGTGCCAGAGGTGTACGCTGACTCTGTTTATCCCGATGGCACACGCGTCATTGTAATGGAACATGTCGAAGGAACACCGCTGTCCGAGTTATGGCCAAGCCTTTCTCACGACGAGAAGCTCGAAATCTGCGGACAGGTTCGGGGAATTCTTGAAAAGCTACGGGAGCACCGAGGTAATTACATTGGAGGGATTGGAGATAGCGCTGCAATTGATTCTCGGAAATTTTGCTTCAAGGGTGGTCCTTTCGCGACTGAGGAGCAATTCAACGCCTTTCTTCGGTCTGACTTCATCCCAGCTGCACCCCAGATATTCCACTCGACATTTCAGGAAGTCATGGGCGCGAACCACGAGATTGTCCTGACCCACGGCGATCTGAATCCACGAAATATCATTGTTCATGACCACCAGATTGTGACACTACTAGACTGGGAAAACGCCGGCTGGTATCCCGAGTACTGGGAGTACGTCAAGTTTTTCAACGCCTTGGACGGCTCGGACTGGCGCGACTATGTCGAGAATATTTTCCCCCGGACATATCCACAGGAACTTGTGAACGACCTACTCCTCGGTCAGATGCTTCGTCACTGAGAAGGCCTGGCGGGAACCTGCAACATCATTCTTCAGGCGCCTCCATGACTATGTCGATCATCATATCGATTGCGGAGCTTCGAGCACGAGCCGTAATCCAACCCTGGTCAGAGAGACCCTTGAGAGCGTCGCCGACCCAGTTTTGGCAGTTCCAATCACGACCGCCTTTGATGGGTGTCGAATTCAATTGAGACTGAATTTGTGCTTTGCTCTTCCCGAAAAGCTGGCTGACGTGGATCTTTTTGAGGAACTTTTGACTCTCGAGTGGTTCGGCATTGTCCACCACCTCCTTGCTGAACAGACCGACGGTGCCGACGATGTGAACCACTAGTGTGGATCCATCCTTCATCTCGACGAACAGAGATGTATGACGGGTACTTTGTAGATCGACAGGGTCGCCTCTGAAGACCACAATGCTCAGGTTTGCTTCCATGGCTAGTGTCCTACAAGTGAGTCGTGACTGATTCCTGTGCTCGTTGGGTAAAAAGAAACTCGTAAGATTGACAGATGCTGACCAGCTACGCCCAGTCGAGATTGTACCATCATTACGCATTAAGTCTTTCGTCATCTAAGACCCTTGGAGCCCCCGCCTGCCATGGCCAACCAGTGGTTAAGCGGTCATTTGCCAACGCATCAAGCCCTCGAGTCAATCGACCGTTAGCTTCGGAAACAGCTTCCCCCCCCCGAGAGCGTTGATACAAGGCACGGCCAACTCGTGTCGCATTTGCGAAACATGCACGCTAAAGCATTCCCATGTCGCCTTTTGTGGAACACTAGGCACAGAGACATGGGGTGGATTAGGCGGAGGCTGTCGGATGGAGGCACACGCCCTCCACTGTCCACCCTCCACATGTCCCGGGGCGGCCTTCCAAGGATCATACACTGAACGATTCCCACCAAAGGGCCGTCGAACCCTGAATTCAAACACACAAGAATGTTATGCCGATTGGTCATTTCCCTGTCACTTAGACGGCCAGATGGAAATCGAAAAGCCAGCCGGCTAAGACATTCAAGGACGTCCAAGCTCTTGTCGCCGGGCAGCAGAGGCAGAAAGGTGTTCCAGGGAACGGAGATCCAAACCCCGGTGTCTGGACCTTGAATATCTCGGCTGGGTTGATTCACCATATACCTTCGTGTCACGATCTTCTGCGGGAGATTGAGGCCGAAGCTCTGGAGCAACGGACGCTTTAGTACCAAAGGAAGGTAGATTCTGGTTTGAAAGACCCGGTAAATGAGTGAACAGTTGTTGCATATATGGACATCATTGTAAGGAGTATACTCATGGAAAATGGTGGAGTATGATTGATCCCTCCCTCCCCCCTCGTTCAAGTCCGTAGGCAAAGCCCTCCACGCAAGTTCTCAGCCCTATACAAGACCTTGCAACAAGTTTTTATTTTTGGCGTTATTAGGAAGGGGTCCGTCCCGGCCTAGTCCCGATAAAGACTGTATGCGAGCACCTGAACAAGCAGACGGTCTGTATTTGATATGTTGTCGCCTACTTCGACGCAGCTCTCCTGAAGCCTCCTGCGGACTCTAACATGACTTCTCAGCTCTCCTGTACTCTATCCAGCGTCTCCAGCCGTCTGTCACGTCTCAGATTCCAGTTGAAGATGGGGCGCGGTGATGGTCAGTTCGGGATATATGTATAATGTTCTATATATACATAGGAATGTTTTGAGGTCTCGAGGACTTGGTACAAGAAGCCCCGGTTTCTCGTTGTCTTTGGCTTTCTACAGAATTTATCCAGACGCCTCTAGCATCCAGTGCTCTATGCTGAATCGACTTTCCAACTCCTAGATGCTGCCCAACTGTTTCATCTCATTTCGTATCGAGTTTATCGCCTTCCTATTTTTTCTGCTGCTGTAAGCCAATGTTGGCGATGATCTCGTCATCCACCCCATCACCTTGCCCAAACACATCTTCGTCGTCGGTGATTTCATCGTGGTACTCGGGAATCTCGTTAGGAGACTCGTCAAAATAGTCTAAGGCGTCATCGTCACTTGTCGGGGTGTCGACAGCCGCCTGGGCTTCGGGGTCATCGCTGAAACGGCGGGGAGAACGGCCGGGCCTTCTCACGGGGTCTTGAACGGTAGCCGTCTCTTCGGCTTCGAGCTCCTTGGCTCGCGCTAGGGTCTTGCGGTAGATGTACCAACCAGTGAATGCGCCCACCACGGCGCCTATGGCAATGCCGGAATAGTTGACGGCCCTGTCAGTCATGGTCATCTTCTCCCGCGTCCTCGCGATGACGGCCAGGCGGCTTCCGATGAAGACATGGATCAAGAGTTTGGGGGTGATGAGGGCAGTGGCCAGGGCGTACATGGCAGGCTGGACCGTGGGGAATGTCGCCATTGCACCGTTGGATAGAGAATATGGGAGCGGACAGAGGCGGATCATGCACAACAACTTCAGGCCATCGTGCTTCAGGATCAATGAAAACGCGGCGAACCGCTTGTCTTGACCGACCATGCGATCGACCCATTTCCGGAGTATGGTGCGAGAGATGAGGAAGGAGCAGAATGAGCCGGCTACGGTTGCGGTTGCCAGGATCAACCAGCCTTCCCATACGCCGTAGACAAATCCGGCGGTTGTCCCGCAGGTCGAATATCCAATGGCGGGAGGGAAGGCAACCAGGAAAGTGACGGCCCAGAGGATGGTCCAGCCACCGGTGGTGTGTTTCCATCGTTCGGCAAATGGTTCCAGCCAGCCGAAGATGCGTTCGTTGAACACCAGGAACAGGATGAGGAGAGTGTTGAAGACGACCAGACCAACGCACGACAAGACCCGTTGTACGGGTGTCATCTTGCGCCAAACTGCCGTGACCCGGATTCCGAGTTTCTCAGCGTTGTTGATCATCTCGTCTCGCCATGCTCCTGACCTGCTCGGTACATACGGCGAACTCCTGCCCGTGGAAAGCGAATTGCGAGGCGGTCTCCAGGGACTCAGGAGGCCTGCCCGAGGAGATTCTTCGTCGGAATCGGGCAAGGAGACCTTGTTCTTTGGACCCGTCATGATTGAAGTCTATGAGGATAGGGAGTAGAGGAGCCGCGCTGGTCGGCCGACGGAGTAGGAAGAGTAGGAAGACGAGGGACGGCTGAGTCGGGATGGAGGGCGCGGAGGCTTCGGGTTTTACAGGGACGGATCGGTGGACATGGTTGCAGTGAGTAATTGTCGGTGGGAGGATAGAGATGGACGAGGCCGAAGGTTGGATGCAAGATCGCACAGCACAGCACCTTGGAAGGAGGAGTGGGTGTGCAGGGTAAGCAGTTGAGAGATGGGGATGGATCAGACTGCAGACTGCGGACTGTAGCCTGCGGACTGCTGCCTCACATTGGGTTTGGCATCGGAAAGTGTCAGCTTCCTAATCCGAGCCGCTTGCACGTTTTGGACGCTTGGGCGGCGTCTGGCGTCTGGCTGCTGATACGTCATGGACCTCCTCCCACTTGGCCCCAAGACGCCGTAACGCCCGGGCAAGCTCAGTCACATACCAGCACATACCAGCATATACCAGGAGTACTAAGTAGCGTTGCGGGTCTTCGGCTTACCGATGGCCCCGATGGCCACTGACACTGAGCCACTGACACTGAGCCACTGACGTTGGGTGGCCGTGGGCGCCAAACGCCAGTGACCACTCGCCCCTAAGCTCCCCCCAAGCCCCCCCCCCCTAAGCTCCCCCAGATCGTTCCACCCTCAGGCTCAGCTTCAGCTGCTCAAGCCTCGATCCCCCTCCGGCAGCTCCTTCTTACTAAAGTCGTATGGCCTACTCCGTACTTAGTGTGTTGTTCATCTCAGTGACCAACCCAAGTCTCAACACTCACAAGGTACTACTCCATACCCCGTACGCCGTACTTACTCGGCTATCCTGTACCCAGGACTTGGAACTCTGCACACTGCACTTGACTCTGGCTCGACCTGATCTCGACCTCGACACCGACACCTTTGCGTGGACACCCTCCAAGACCTTCTACTCTAGTTGCAGCAGATCCCGCCCCCTTCCACCCCCTCGCTCCTCGCTTCCTCGTCATTCGCTCCCGCGTCTCGTCTCTCCTCTCCTCTCTCCATTCCTCTGACGAGCCTGCGCCCTCGTGGCCCGCGCACGCGATCTCAGCCTTCTGAACCCAACGAGTACATCCCTGCGCGAACCAGCGATCGCCTTCTGTCCGGGTCCAAGGCGCTCTCTCGTCTCTACTGAAGCATGGTCAACATACGCACCCACTGACTACCCAGTACAGCTGACGACCACCGATACACCTCCCCCTCCTTGCCCCCTCAGAGCAACGTTCATGTCGAGTCCTTCCTCCCTCCCTAGTTTCCATTCCGCTAGACTGCAATAACGACCGAGATGATTTCTGACGAACATTACGACCTGTGTCGTCCCATCCTGGACGACATCACGCTGGAAGAAGAAGACAAGACCGAGCGCCTCGAGGAACTGCTCGGCAAGGAAACAAGGCTCAGCGGTTCCGCTCTGGAAAACGTCGTCCTAGATGCGCTCTGGAAGCATCGGAATACTCAGCGTGGAGAGACCTACGAGACTCCCTTGCGACATCATGTCATCCGCAAGTCCTCTCCGGCACCCTGGCAAGTCAACAGGGCTCCCACCCCCCTGGGCTCCCCTCCTCCTCTTTCGTCCAGCCCTGCTCTTTCAGTGGGATATCCAGCATCACGCCCCAGCTTCTCTCGCCAAAAATCCAACGTGCACTCTCCCTTCGGCTCCCCTCGTCCCTCACCGCGCCTGGCCCTAGCGCAGCCTATTCCCCATAGCCCAAGTTTGAACGGCTACGAATTCTCGGATGCTAGCCCCGCACCGGACATCTATGGTGACTATGGCCATGAGAATGTCGATTGGCTTTTGGCCGACGAGACTGCGAGCAATGCCTCTTCCACGACAACGGGAGCGTTGAGCGCCGCCGCCCCCGAGTGGGTTCCCCAGCCCGATATGAGCCCCTATGACATTCTTCGCTCGGTTTTGGGCGATCGGAAATCCGATGATGAAATCGAGGAAGCTCTCAATAAGAATTCGTATGATCTAGGCGCCACCATTGCCGCTTTGCTCGGGACTGATTCCACCGACGCTCAATATACTGGAGTTCCAAGCAGCGACGCCAACGTCCTGGTTGGCAAGTCTATGGCCATGAATCAGGTTCGACCGTCTACACCTGGCTCAACCAAGAGTCCGATTGTTTGTAAATACTGGTTGGCCTCTGGCTCATGCCTGCGCGCCGATTGTCGATTCGCTCATGACACTAGCGGGTACCTTTGCAAGTGAGTCTGCATTTCTTCGCTTCACCTTGGATTCAATTGACCAAGCTTCTCTAGGTATTGGGTGAACGGACATTGTCTCGCAGGAGACTCGTGTCAGTTTTCCCACGATCCGGCACTTCTCATTAACCATCTTAGCGTCAATGAGAATGTGTCACCCCAGACCTTTCAGCTTCAGGATCAGTTCGACCAATTTCCCACGCTCTCCGCCCCGAATGTCAGGAGTAGCCTTCAGGCCGGGTTAGCAGCTGGCAATACTTTCATCCCCTCTAGCCAGAAGAACCGAGGGACTCTCAGTGCCTTTGGTCCCGGGTCTCGGCCTCACTCCAGACCGAGCTCTCGGCACCAAAACCGCCCCGAGACACCCTCGTCGCTGGCTATGGATGACCCTGACGCATTCCCCTCGCTGGGATCCCTAGGGTCAAAACGAATGACCAAGCACCATGGCCACCGGTCAAGACACGGGCTTGGAAGTATGGAAAAAGAGACGACCTCTTCTCTTGCCGATCTTGTGAGGATGTCACCATCGCCAGTTCCTAGCCTGCAAAGGAAAGCAGAGATGGGGCGCAAGATCAGGACATATGGCGGCTCGGAAAGCGCAGCGGCGCGTAAAATTCCAGAGCCTCAGCATATTCCATGGCTGGAGACAGGAAGTCGCGCCAATCAGCAGTATTTGAAGTATAGACAAGAGGCCATCAAGCATGGCAGCATTCGCAACAAATTCCTCCAAAGGTAAGAAGGGTTTGCAAACTGTGGCTAACCGGTTCACTGACGAGGGATTAGCGCCGCACAAGCATGGAATCGCAACGACGCACGAGCAGCCAAAGCACTTTCACTCCGTGGCCAGGCCGAAAACGACGCCATGAGAAAGGCCCACCGAGAAGCGGCCAAAGCATTGTATGAAGAACGAAACAAACATCTGTCCCCGACACCTACCGACGATGACGAAGAGCTCTACATCGACCTCCATGGCCTCCATCCCGAAGAAGCAATCGAGTACCTAGAAAACATTCTCCTCACCCATTCTAAACGTGGTCGCCGGATCATCTACGCCATCACCGGGACGGGCCATCACAGCAAGAATGGCAAAGACAAAGTGGGCAAAGGCGTCCGAAACTGGTTGAATGAGTGGGGTTACACGTTCCGCGAGTTCAGTGTGCCTGGAGAACGGGGAGGATACATCGGCGGTGTGTTGGGCATCGATATCACGAGTCACAGACGGCAGCCCGTCTCGGCAGAGGACGGTTCCAAGGGAGACGAGGAGACTTCTCCGACATCCGTCGCTGCGACGGCGACAGCGATGGGCGGAAAAATTCAGGTGCTGAGACGGGAGGAGGTGCCCATCTGAATCGTTCCTTGGAACTGCTACCAGCATGACCGTTTCGCTAGTCATATCCCATGTGCACATCACATACTTGGATGTGAAAGGCTTTCCACAGATGTAGACCCGTAGATATTACTGTATCGGTTTGGGTTCGCCCCTTGAATCAACCGGCGAATATCTCAATCCGATATCGGCATGGTCAATAGAGGGAGGGGTTTCTTTCAACCTTGGATTGGGCTAATTCATGTAGCCATCTGTCCCACGAAGCAGACCCCTTTGGTTTGCGGTCTGATTATTCCTTGATCCAACCCCCTTCACGGGGAGGGATATATCTACCGCCACTGGACACCGAACATTTTAGCCGCCTTCCCCTTTATGCCCCTCTCGGCCTCCCTGTTCTCCAAGTAAACTGTTTCATGGCCCTTGACGCTCAGACTCAAAATTTCATATTCCAGTCGGTCTGCGTCCCTGGGCCGCGTCATATGGACATTGACCACGCCGGCCCCGTCGGGCCCTTCGACGTTGAAATGCATGCGGAAATGTGTCGTGCCGAACTTGTCGACCTGAGTGGAATGGGCCAGGGGCCGGGCGCGGGCCCACTTGTTCGAGGTGGGCTCGCCGTAGGCTCGGATCTGCGACGATGGTCCCAAGAGACTGCGGCATTCGGAGCTCGCTTTGATGCGGCCAACGGCCGAGTTGAATTGGATGGTTGAGCTGCTGGGGGCGAAGAGCTCCGTGTACAGGAGATAGGAGACTGCGATCTGTGAAAAGAATAGGGAAAACAGTTAGCCTCGGCATTTGTGATCGGGCGCTATATTTTCATGTGGGCATTGGAGTGAATCTGTGGATGACAAAGGGGGGGTGTTCTTACGGTACCAACCACCCCCAGAGATACGAGGAGGAAGTTGAATGTCTGCTGCGTCCCCCGCGCGGCTTTTTCCCCTGTACTCAGTTCGGACCAGCTGTAGCGGCCGTCGTCGCTGGTGACCGTGATGGCCCGTCTGCTCGGACCGGAGTTTGTGCTTGCATTGCGGCGGGTGACGGAGTACGGTGGACGGGATCTATTGAGAGAGGAGAACTCCCTGATCCGAGAGACTGCGCCGAAAGAGACAGGTTGGATGTTGGGGAAGGGGAGCGTGGTGCAGGTCAGAAGCACTGCTGGTTGGTCGAGTCGTGACTGTGTGCGGTGGCGGCACGCTTGTTGGAAAGCGCGGGCTTTGCTGGCCATGGTAGGTCCTGCGAATCAATATCGAGTCTAGATCTGTTATATGGGTGAGGCCGGTCAATGTTGGTCGAGGATAGAGAGATGTTGCAGGAACATTGCGAGGGGGTAGTAGTGAGTTTTTGGAATCTGGGGACGTCGAAACTTACCCAATCGGCCTAGTGAGGAAGCTTTGCCGAATGGCCAACCAGCAGCCGTTCGCCAGTATTCCCCCCCCCCTGCGACAGAATCAAGAATTGTTTCCCTTCATCTTCAACCTGCCTTTACAGAGTACTTGATTCTCAATCCTCGCTTCTCTTGAGGAAGCTAGAACTAACCGTCTCGGTAGATGCAAGCTGAATTCATTCAGTGCACCGCCTTCTGCCTTGGCAGGCCTAACTAAAGCCATGACTGCCTCAACCTTGTCTTCACCATGAGCAGCAACCGAAGGTCTCACCTCTCTACGGCCCAGCGACGTTAACTACTCAAGGCCACTGTTCCGGCTGCCTTTCTACGGCCTTCGGACAGGCCATTTCAGATTCTTGCGTGCCAAGTTTGTCCTCGTGAGATCCCCATGTTGCCTGTTCTCGAGTCCACGGCTTTGGATAAAGCTCAGGGATCCCTCTTGCACAGCCAGCCAACGACAATCTCCCAATGGCATTACGTACAAATCGAAATCTGTCAGCCCTGGCGGTGGACCACCATGACTGTGACGATCCGTAGGACTGGTTTTGCAACGTGCAAATAGTCGGCCAATCGGCGGGGCCAACATCCTTTGGCGCCCTCACCATCGTCCTTTGACGTCCTCCTTGTGACGGAGCACGAAGTAGCGGTCCAAGAGGGAACGATTATTGATGGTTAGGGGAACAGCCCTTGCACGCCACGCAAGAGACTATCTCCGGGGAAGTTGCTGGTTGCAGCTAACCACTGCTAGCTGCAAGGATCGACGCTGGATTTTCGGATCCTCGTTCCACCTCCGGATGTGATGATCGGCTCAAAACCGGCTGACGAGAAGCCACTTACTTGTCCCACGAGGCACGAGCGCGTGGTGAATAGGCTCAAGGCGCCCATTCATGCAGCGAATACTCTGGACGAAAGATCTACAATGCTAATAGCCGGCGAGATTGTCCATAGTGGGCTGAGAGCGATCCGATCCCCTTGCGCATATGTCGTTATGCGCGGTCATGCGCACTCACTTGATCTTGCATTGACCGCCCGTCGTTTCCAATGAGCCGGAAGCGACAACCCTGTTCTCTTAGCTCGGTACCTTGATTTCAGACGTCCTAAACTGACTAGGCAGGGCAAGAAACCAAAACAACGGTGATGGCGGCCAGTCGAAGTCAGAAACGGCTTGGAAATCCCCAAATCCAGAGCATGTTGACAGCTGACTATGCTGCAAATATTTGCATCCGCGGTGTCAGGTTGTTGCAGTCCCTGTTCTCGTCACCCCTGCCGGCTGAGACAACTTTTTCGAGTCGGTATCGTGCCTGGGAGGCGGAAGAAGATGAGATATATCATGGGCTTGAGCTCGAACCTGCCCAAGTCGTCGCTCATCCGTCTTTCTGACAATAGATTGTCTCCAACAAACTACTCGCCTCAAAATGGGTACCGCAGTGGAAAACCCCCCCACGGTGAATACACAGTACAAAGTTATTCTAGGGACAGTCTTTGGGGTCATCATCGCCAACACTGCTGTCGTCCTCCGTCTCTTGGCACGCAGAGCTGGCAGGCTCCAGCTGAAGCCTGACGACTACTTCATTTGCTGTGCTTTGGTGAGCGCAACCCTTTCGACTGCGACGTCCTGGGCTAAGTGATGACAGCTTTTCCATTGGGGGATTGCCATTGCTGGAATATTTCGTAAGAACCAAATTCTTCCTGCCTTCCGCCATGTGAAATCTGACCGTCTCCTCAGTTCTTCAGTATGGACTTGGCCTCCCTTACTCGGAGTCGTCTCCTGAGAGGTTGGTCAACTACGTGAAGGTGGGCAGATTTCGTCCTCACCGTTCAATAAATCTTGCTAAGCCTCACCCAGGTTCTCTTCAGTGGATCCTTCCTCTACCCCATCACTGTCTTCTTCACCAAAGCCTCAATACTCTACCTCTACCATCGGACGTTCCCTAGTTGCTGGGTCAGAATACCAGTCTACGTCACCGGGATCATTTTGTTGATCTGGGCAGTCGTTTGTTGCGTGGCCGGGGCATTGGTCTGTGTGCCAGTGCAAAGGCTCTGGAATCCCACAACACCCGGCTCATGCTTCAACATCAGTGACTTCTACGTTGGGGTCCAGATTCCAAACGTCATTACGGACATTGCAATCTTCATCATTCCCCTGCCAACCATACATAGCCTGCCACTTCCTCGTCATCAGCGATGGTCACTGGCAGGAATCTTCGGTGTTGGACTCATGTAATCAAATTCCTTTCCCTCGTCAACACCCTCGATACTGATGTGACCCAGAACGATCATCTTCGACATCGTTCGGCTTGTCGTAATGATAGATCTTTCCAAGTCGACGGAAGATATCACATGTACGTTGCCTGCACTATCCTCGGTGGCAGGGATGATCGTCTCACTGACGTGGACAGTGGCCGAAGTGGATCCGTCTGTATGGACATGCATCGAGCCAGCGATGGGTATCCTCGCAGCGTGCCTGTCCAACATGCGGCCGTTGTTGACGTATGTGTGGAGTAACCTATCGCCCCAGGGCGATGCCGCGTTGAATGACAGCAGTGACAGCCACGGTAAGCTCGCCTAGGTCGGTCTCGTAACGCATGAAACGAAGCTGACTTGACGCACCTGGAGTAGCTTTACGAAGCTACGAAGGTTACAACGGAGGCGACGGGTCTGAGAACACAAAGGTCGTCGTTTGAAGCTCTGCGGTTTCGAAGGAAGGGGACCCCGCGGAGATATCTGGCACGAAGCCTTGACGGTGGCAGGCGACCACAAGTACCGAGAGGACGGTCATTGCCGGCTTAAGAATGAGAACATAGAGATGAAACGAGTACTTTCTGCCCTACCCCCCAGTGCGACGATGTCCTGACGCCCAAACGGTCAACATGACTCTTTCTGTTGATGATGTCTTTTGCCCTTCGGCCCTTGTCTTAACTTGGGCAAGCTTTGCAGCGGAGCTCCGATCAGGAATCATTCGCCGATCTCTTTGACCTACCTCACAAATCACCCGAACTCCACCTCTGGCGACAGTTTTTGGCTGCCGAGGGTGGATCAGCAGGCGGGGAACAGGATCGGCCCGTTCCTTCGGTCGTAGCTACAATTCTTTGGACATGAAGGATGAAAGACCACATGAGTCTGGGAAGGAAGAAGCCAGACAATACTAGTATCCACCTAGACAAGGAGGGGACTACCTTATTGTGCTAGCTTGAAAGGTGTTTTGACACGGTGGGTCGACTTACTTCAAGCGAGAAGACCGACTTGGTGTATTCTCTAGAATCCACCTGTTTACTCAGTGAAAGTGACCGGAATTCTCTCGTCGTCACCGAACTTTACCAAAGTCTTGAGGTGATCGTGTACGACATTTTGATAGCATTCGTGGCCAAAACTCAGGACCTAGGCATGCATGGGCGCAGAGCGAACATATACAACCTTACAATGGACATGTGCTTCGAAACCATCAGTGGGTTGAATGGGGGAACAATATCTGATACGATGACGCGATTCGGCTTTGGATTTGTCTTGCAGCTCCTGGAATACATCATCAAACCCCCCCAAAACAGCCAGGGATGCGCCGGAGATCTTCAGTCTTCATCGTAGTGATGAAAGGCATGCTGCCGCCTGACAGTTCATCGATTCGCTGGCTCTTTGACTCAATCAGATGCATGACGACTTGGAAATCCTGTTTCGGAGGCCCCAGTTCCATTCGATACCATTCCTCGTCCAAGTCCATCGCATCGACCAATTGCTCCAGTCGAATTCTGAACATGTCCTCTCCAGTCTTGTCAAGCAGCGCGCAGAGAAATCGAATGTAGGGCCCAAGGGAGGGGACCGGGAGAGAGACGACCACTTCATGAGCAAGATACTCGATCTGACTGCTAAATACTCCCCTATTGTCATCGTCAAGCGCGGCTGGTGTCAGCACTCGGAGACCGTCGCCCACTCCCTGGTCACCGAATAAAACGATTGCAGTATCAGACTCTCGTAGGTGGCGAAATGTGGGTGACGTCTTCTTGAAGCTGTTGTACCAGTTGGGTGTGTCTCGTGCCACTTTTTTGAATTGCCCAGATTCTCCAAGTGCTTGCTCAGCCAGAACGAGCTGGGTTTCGGGGATGCAGAGCTCGACCTCCTGAACCATCTCAGTTCATCGACGCTCAGCAGTTTGTTGGGGACCACTCACATGTAGTACTACCGGAACGTTGTAATAATTTTGGGAAACCTCGCCGACGACGGCAGTTCTGATTCCCGAATTCGTGAGAATCCGTAATGCTTCCTGTAAAGCCAACATGACGTCCAGTGCGAGAGGCCGCAGGAGATCGTGCTACTGGGAGAAGAAACCCCCCCCCCCCCCCAAGTCAAGTATTTAAAGGAAAAAGCCGAGATGAAGTCAGCCGAGCAAGGGTTCGTAGGTGCAGATACAGGGGCACCCAATCGGTCACGAGAGCACTTTTAGTGGCCGCATAGTCCTCGTACTGTCACTGCCCAGCTGAACCCCGACCCCACCTGTCGTTCAGCCTCCTGCTCGACTTCATGTCAGAAAGCCAAATCGGCCGGACCATAGTATTCAGCGAAGGTCAATCAATAACAACTCCCTATCGGCCCTAATCGTTCGTGGTGGACCTCGCGAACGCAAGACCAACTGCCTTGCATCTGCCTCGGGAAAAAATCAAGTCGTCGATCCGCTTGACGGGATATTTGGCTTCAGGTTCATCGACCGGGGGCTCGCGCAAACTACGTAGATCTTCACTGAGAAGTCGTTAATCGTACGTGGAGCAGACAATCGGGTTTTAGTTATCGCAGCGACCTCGATTACGTTGCCACAGCCGTAGAAAGAGATGGGGGGCATCGGCAAAATTATACGCCGAACAAAGAACCAGGGTGTTGTGAACCGCTCCCGGAGACCTGCGTCTGACCGTCGCAGAACAAAGCGGGGTTTTGTTGAGTTAGAGGGGCAGAGTACTAAGTCACATAGTATTAAGGATCGATCTCGATCTAGAGAGATATTTCATTCGCCATGAGCGATTGGTTCCCCAAGCGAACTGCACAAGCGCTAGCGTTTTACGTGAACGAAGTTCACTACGTGGGGAAAGGAGAGAAGGTCTTAGAGCGGTGGAACGAACATGACTATTAAATGGATTAACGAAGTCCTGACTCCCAAATCATAAATGCTCCATTGTGATCTATTGTAGGGCACCACAGATGATAGATTATTTCACCTGTCCCGTGGTGGCGTCTGTGATGGCAAGGCTGAGTCCGGCCCACTTTCCGGATATCCCTTCCGCCTCAGCACATCTTGTCCCGGGTTACGAGACCGACGTTCCGTACTCGACAATAACCCTTGTTCTCAGCTTTTGAGCCTTTGCGGCATTGCCACGAATCTTTGGTGATAAAGTGGGAAGCCCTAGACCCATTTCCTTCTCGACAGGCTTTCCAGCAAATTATCGCTGGGCTAACTAACCCCTGAGGTCGCACGCCTCATCAAGGGGTCGAACCCGAGGCGTGTCTTTGTCCATCTAGAGAGATTTTGGCGCCACCCGAGACAGACCACAAACCGCAGGCCATCTTTATTGACATCCAGTGGTGTGGATATGCGTTAAGTAACTCACGGTCCCCTTGCGTTGACATTATTTGCCGAACTGCTCCGTAACGTTATCGTCTTTTGCTGACGCCTGAGCGAGAACAACAACACCACGAGTAACGAAGACGAGGAAGCGCGTGCTTAGAGAGGTGCATCTCTGGACGCAAACCAGCATGACCAACCTGGCGTCAACGTACCAGAGTCAAGGCCGATGGAAGGGGACAGAAGAGTTAGAGGTGTAAACTTGCATGATTGGCCAGCAAACCTTGGACACAATGCCTCAGCAGACGGAAAACAAATCTCATAATAATTCAAACATGTTTGAGCCTCTTCTCCGTGCTCTTTGTCCATCTCAAGATTTGTTTGCTCTGTCTTTGATGCAATCTACTCATTCCTCTCTGTTATGGGTTTGAGACAAGCCAAGGCACTGTCTGAGATGTGAGTTACGAGAGCCAAAGCCACCATGTTTGGGTTTCTGAGAGGAGTCTGAGGATTTCTTTTTAAAAAAAGCGTCTCCCACTCCTGATACATCGCCTGAAGACTCTATCAAAATCTCCCACCAGATACGCCGCCTGAAGACTCCATCACAGTTTCCTACTCCTGATACTTCGCCTGAAGACTTTATCAACTTCACCTATCTTGAGCATTCGAACTTCATCAAACAAAATCTTTGCTTATTTTTCGCCCTCCACAGCAATGTCAGCACTAGTGCCAGACTCCATCAATAACTGCTTTTTCTATGGCACGCACAATCCGTCACATGCCACTTCCTGTGGTCTTTGAAAAGGACTGACACTTCCGACTCGACAAGGAACGGCCAAACTTGAATGGAAAATAACACCATTTGGCCCAGATGCCTCAATGTTCAACAGTGTCAAAGCTTCTGAATTTTTCGCCTCGATCAGAGTTTTGGATGGCGACGAGAGAGCTGCTATCAAGGTGGGCACTGGCAAGGGAAACCCTGCAATTATGATCGCCAATCCAATTTTCCAGAGGAGAAGCGTTTTACTATATGTAAAGGGATCGACCACCAAGCGACGCATGACTACGAGACCCTGGTACTGGAAATAACAAAATGGAACGATGTCAACGGCGTGAACCAAGTATTCTGGGATATGGTAAATCAAATTCTGGATCTGGACACCCATTCCCCGGTAAGAAAAGTCTGATTTTGCCGTTGTTGGACAACATACTGACTTCTGTTAGGGATGGCGGTAGACTATCTGAGGTCCTGAGGGAAACCAGTCGTCTGACTTAATCAAGGAGCTCTTCGCTTGTCATAAGAAAGTTCGTTACCACATCGTGTCTCGGGGAAATGTATCAGAAGGTGCGGGCAGCACAGACTTCGTCACCCCAGTGGCTATTGTCAGAGGGATATCATAGGCATGGGTCTGAATGGATGAATTGAAGACTCTGTCTCCTTGCAAAGACAGGGAGACGAGAGAGAGAGATATGGGTCTATGAATGCGATTTGTTGAATAGGCCAAATTGGCACTTGCGGGAAGAGATTGCGTAACAACTGTTGAGAATTAGTTGGGATCTGTTCAATGTGCGAATGATGGGAGACTCTGGTCCATGATGGCGAAGCTCAACAACAAGGCGTAACTTTTAGCAAGGAGTAACATAGTTTTGTAAAGAGTGGCATAAATATCACTGAGTCAGCGGGCAAAGCCTTGTTGACATTTGACAGGCGAATGAGCCGCTCTAGTCCAACAGTGGCAGTCGACTAGTAGTCAGTGTAGGTATCTTAGGAGTTTTTGCAGGCTAGGCGGTGAGGTTGGAGAGCCTTAGCTGAAGTTATGGATGTACAAGATGCACTCCGATCGTGTTTGGAACTGTAGCGGTGATACTTGAGACCCACAAACATTTTATCTCTTGCTGGGAGACAGAAGATCATCTATATGGAACCAACCGGAGCTCCTTCCAACTTCCTCCTCCTGTCACTTGGAAGACTCATCTCCACCATTTGGTGGCGTCTCCGGATCTTCCTCATCCTTCAGAGCCCACCGATCTTTTCTCTTGTATGTCTTCAGAAGGGCCTTTTGTTCTTCACTCAATTGCGATATTTCACAAGAAATCGGCTTTCCCCAATATTGCGCTCTGAACTCCCCTTGAATGGGCTTGCATTCGGAGAAAGAGGGCTTATACCAGGCTGTGCGATCCCCTGGATGGGAATGGGAGCAACATCCCCAGGCCTGCCGGGTTGGGAACATCTTAACTTTCAAGAACTCCTCCCATTTCTCGTCGTCGAATTCTGGCATAAGCTCCTTCCAAATTGGGTCAAACAGTTCAGCCGCTCCTTCCTCATGCGTATTCAGCCGCTCCACCCACCAGGGACAGTATCCAGCTATTTCCCAGTCGATAATAGCTTGTATTTTGCCATCTTTAACCATGATATTGGAGAGATGGAGGTCTCCGTGGGTGAGGACGTACGGCCCACCGCCTGGGAAACTAGTTTTGAGCTCTTCGAATTTCTTTTCGATGAAGACTGGATCAGTAGTTTTATGAATACTTGACAGTCCCATACGAAGGTCCACTCCAATGCCATCTAACCATTCATCGGTGTTGTACGGAATCTTGAAACAGGTACCAGGCTTAGGGTTCGAGCAATAAGCGAGAACGGTGTCGTCGAGTTGGCTGCCGTCGACCTTTTGCGGTCGGGGCGATGTAAACCGTCGTAATTGTCTTAGAGCATCCGCTAGCTGGCGACTATAGCTAGCCTTCTCCTCCTGGGAGAGGGTACACCAAACTTGCTCGAGGCTATCACCTGGGACCCGCGACTCCAAGGTAAGATATATTGGATCTGTTTTTTGACTTAGGCTCCGTACTTCTTTTGGGAGAGGAATGGTCAGGCCCGGTTGCTTGTGGAGAAATTTCAGGGTTATATAGTTGTTCCCGAGATAGCGATCATTTGGCGCGTCCCGGAGTAACCATCGAGTTCCAAGTGTCCAGATCGCACCGTTGTCCCAGCGAGTGTGCAGAATCCTAAGCCGGGACCCATATGAAGAATATTGCTGGTTACGTGTGGTCCACCCACAGACCCAGCAGAGCTCCTCATGAGGGCCGAAGAAAAGGGGGCGCCGAAGATGGATTGGGGGATCGATATTCTTGTAAATGCGTGTGGGATCCGTATAGTCCAAGTCGTCGGGAGCTGTATTTCCAGTTGCGATGTTTTTCATTGTGGAGAAAGATCAAAGTTTTGTTTTAAGTAGAGGGGATCTGAATTGGCTGATATTTGTCTCAGGAGCATGATTCGGATGTTATGATCGACGGGACTCGACTCATACTTGTAGGTGAAAGAAAAAACAGACGGGACTCTCTACCCGCCGTCCATGGATGGGAATTTCCTGCAAACAGCGCGAGTCCCTTGTCTTCGAGAAGTCACGGCGCCGGATTCTTTATGTGAATGCCAAGCCGGAAACATTTGCTGGAATGTTGGGGATGGATAATGGAGTGCAAATCGCTGTTTACAGCTAACAAAGAATGTTGGATGATACACGCCTACTCGTGCAGATTGTCACTTATTGAGGGAATGGGTCACCCTCAGAGTAATCGACTTGCATGGACTATCGTTGATCAAGGACAACCACGCGGAAGGGATGCAGCTGGTTTACATGCATACTAAAGTTTCAAAGTTGGCTCGGGCAGGCATTCCACGCAAGAAGTCGGTAATGTCAGAACCCAGGTGCCCAGACAACTGAGTGAGGTTCAAAAACATCGACTTTGTCGGAGAGTTTCCCGAATATTTGGGCATGACCGTGCCCCGAGGTCACCAACTAGTTCCGTACCCCCTCACTTAGTTATTGTTGCCGTGAGCTCTCTCAAGGCCGGTTTTCTATTCAAGCTGCTACCTGGGGTTGGGTAAGTAGCCTTCGGATCGACCGGTGTCGTACCGTGTGATGACTGCGCTGCAAAAGTGCCGAGGATAGGATTGAGACAGAGACACTGAAGTCTGAGAGAATGACAAGGTGGCTAGGCAGGCGCGAGTCTTGGGCCACAGTTACGGGCACCTGTATTCCATCTAGTTGGTGAAATCAAGTATAGCTCCGAGATTGAAATTACGACGTTAATGAGAAATAATGTGAGAGTTTCATTTTTCTATCAGTGTTACTGGCTGTTCCAACCGTGGCATATGGCGTGACAACTACATGGCTACGATTTCGCAGTCTGGCTACGTTTAGCTGGGTGGCCTCGACGTCTTTTACTTTCGGCCGTGGAATGCGGCCGTGCCATGTCTCAGGTTAGGGGATATTGACAGCCTCATGAAGAGTTCAGGTTGGGGGATATTGATAGCCTCATGAAGAGTTTAGCTTGTGTTGCGGTAATGGACAAGCGACTGGAGACAAACCCAAATGGTTGGTCGAGGAGGGGGTGGAGGGAGACTGGAAGCAGGCCCCAGACGTGTGAGGCGTAGATGTCGCCGGGTGAGAGGTCAGCCTCGTCTGTTCAACGAGCTATGGCTCCTCCTCCTCATCCCTCCCTCCGTCCGCTGCAATTCGCTATGGCTTATCCTCCTGTTCACTCTCGAATGCATACTCTGCTTATCTCCATCTCTTCCATCTGCCAACACACTCTCTAGCGCATAACTCTCGCCTCTTTCTAACGTATCATCGACGACCGCCGCCTCATCATCATCGTCGGGCGTCCTCGCGCCTTCGTCAGGTGTACTCTCCCCGCTATCACCGTACGCACCGCCAACGCTCTCCATGACAAATGCGCCGGCAGTTGGGGCGTCGAGGACTTTCAACTCCTCGTCCCGGAACCATTTGGGCATCAGCCAGGTCCGCACGGGTATGAGTAGGAGAATAATGACGGGAAATCCGATGGCCGCGATGGTCTGGGAGATGGCGAATGTCGCGCCGAACCCAACAAGTTCAAGGGCGACAAAGACCCAAATCGCGAGGCGTCGTTCAATGCGTGCCAAGGGGTCCGACGCGTCCGTCAATTCCTTATCCCGGGCCAGGAAGAGTATTTTCTGGGTGATGCCGTTGCCCGCCAGGGCTTGCACGCCCATGACGAAGAAAAGTCCAGCCAGAACACCCTGTGGGATGAGATGAAGAACCACTAGGAGAGGACCGGTCATGGTGACTAGGAACAAAAGGCCCTGAGCGAGGTTGCTGACTCGCTGCTCGACAACGTGGTCTGTCACCCGGATGATATGACCCCGAGCCTTTTCGTCGGTGACTTGGCGCGTCACACAGAGGGAGTTTGTGTGGAAAGGTGCTTGGGGGATAAGGCCGTTCGGGAAGGGAATCCCTAGCAGTCCGGCCACGCCAGTCGTCAGGCCTAGGAGAACAATGTCCCAATGAAAACCAGGAGGTTTGCGGAGCGGAAATTCGGTGCCTTGGGCCATAAGGGATGATACTGGGCACAGATGTGAGTGATCGTAGGGGCTTCTGGAAGGGAGAAGGGGCATACCGTTATGATCAAACCAAAATAAGATGGTTAGTAAGATGGCGAAAGGGATGGCAAGGAAGATCTCCCCAACACTAATGTTCCAGAAATGCACAAACCAACCACGGTCAGCTGTAGGGAAGAAGGCCTTGCTTGTAGGCAGCGTCTCGACATGCACGTCTTTCATGTGCCCGATATGAACAAATCCGGTAAAGAAAACAATCGTCAGTGGTGTCCCATAGTCCTCAATGAACTTCCTGACATGTCTCTGAAGCAGGTTACTCTCCCCCAATACGCCACACATATAAGCGAAGCCTAGCACCAGCAAACTGACCATAACGGAGAGATAGGCACTCTCGGCGCCGGCTAGTCCCCACTGTCTGGTCAAGACCTGGATGCCCTTCTGCAGGTAGATAAAGGCGACGTAGAAGCCAAAGGTGTCGCAGCTGAACCGAGTGACGTAGGTCAAGGCGTTACAACTGTTTGAGATTGCCAGGAACCAATGCATGATGAGGGCCCAGATGCCGATCCAGGCCATGAAGGAAAAATAGTTAGTGCCCTGGGGGATGACGATGTCGTAGACGGTGTAGGAAAAGACGGTGATGGGGCCGGTGACGCCGACAATGACGAGTGGCTGGGCGGCGAAGAGCGAGAAGACGACGCAGCCTAGGACAGAAGACAGTAAGACTTCATTGACGCCATATGAGTTGTGGGTTTTGGTGAACATGTCGAGGGAAAAGGCGAGAGCGGGGAGGATGCTGCAGAATTTTGATCAGCCCACATCCAGCGAGAGAGAACTATGTGGCCTGGGAGGCATACTTTGCGAAATACATATAGACAGTGGCTGGAACAACTCTATAGTCCCACGCATCTTTCCAATCACTCCAATAGTAAGGAGCCCGTCTCTTGATATCGTCCGTTATGCCCTTGAACCACCGAATCTGGTGCCATTTCGGACTATGGCGGTGGGAGGCACTCGCTGTCGGGCGCGAGGTATGGCTCGAGAGACGCCGGATCTCCTCTGGATCAGGACGGGAGTGGGTCGAATGGAACGAGGGTCGGCCTCCGTGCTGCCATGGCTTCTTCTGGGTCGAGAGCGAGTGAGAAGAGGATCGCCGGCGGGGGGTGGAAGAGATGGCGCGAGAGGATGAAGGGTGGATGGTTTCTGTCTGTGTGCTCATTGTCGGTCGTTATTTGAGATTAATAGCGCATGTTTCGACACTCGGTCAATTGGGGCCAGCCTTGATTCTAGGTCAGAATGTAGCAAGAAGACAGACATGCGCCAGAGGAATCCAGACAGTGGGAAGGCAGAGGCCATGCCTGGGGGCAAGAAATAGCCGTCTGTGAGGCTAAGGAAGCCTCAAACCTTGGGGAATACGGCAGAATAAAGACTGAAGACTGAACAAAGTCAGCATCAAGAAGTTGAAGATGAACGAGGGGGACACTTTCTTTTCTTGGTGGTTGCGGTTTGAAGCGGTGATACGGGATACGGAACCGCAGTCATGTGACTGCGCTAATACATATCTGGTTGGTGCATTTACTACCCCGCACAGAACTACCGAATGAGGCAACCATCTACTCGTTCGGCCTTGGTTCGGTACGGTTCTCAGAATACCGAACATCCGCCTGCCGGTGGAAGCTGAATCGGTAATGTTTTTCAACAATACAGAGGTTGATTTGTAATTTAGCTGGTCTAGACATCTCTCTCCCTTCTAGCTTTAGGAAATTCAACCACCATTCCTGGACATCTCACGCTTGCTGACCCTGATCTAAAGGCCACCCTGTACGGCTTAGCTGGTCTGACGTCACGAGCGTTGAAAACGAATCCGCCGGGTGATTGATCTCACATTGCTTCGGTGACTTGGCGTCATTCAGCGCTCCTATATCAAGGTCCCTTATCAGCCACTTCTCTCTGGCCATTAGATGTCCACTCGCCTCCGACAGCAAGCACAACACCTAGTGTCATCAACATTCTCATTCTCACCCACCATGTCGGAAACCAAACGGCCCAATATCACTCTCTACACGGACGCCACGCCCAACGGGATCAAGATCTCGATGGCGCTCGAGGAGCTCGGCCTGCCCTACAAGGTCGAGCACATCAACATCTCGACCAACCGACAGAAGGAGCCGTGGTTCCTCGAGATCAACCCGAACGGGCGCATCCCGGCCATCACCGACACCTTCGCCGACGGCGAGCCGATCCGTATCTTCGAGTCCGGTAGCATCTTCCAGTACCTGGTCGAGCAGTACGACAGCGACCACCGCATCAGCTTTCCCCCGGGCTCGCGTGAACACTACGAGATGACCAACTGGCTCTTCTTCCAGAACGCCGGCCTGGGCCCGATGCAGGGCCAGGCCAACCACTTTGTGCGCTACGCCCCGGAAAGGATTCAGTACGGCATGGATCGCTATGTCAACGAGACAAGAAGGCTGTACGGCGTGCTCGACAAGCATCTGCAGTCGTCCAAGTCCGGATTCCTCGTCGGCGACCACATCTCGATCGCCGACATCACCAACGTCTCCTGGGTCATTTACGCCGGCTGGTCTGGCGTCGACATCGACGAGTTCCCGGCATTGAAGAAGTGGGAGGAGATGCTCAGCGAACGCCCAGCCATCAAGAGAGGCTGCGACGTCCCCAAACCCTTGACCATCAAGGAGAGGTTGAAGGACAAGGCCAAGTTGGAGGAAGAGGCCAAGAAAGCTAGGGCGTGGATCATGAAAGGTATGGAGGAGGATAAGAAGAAGTGACCAAAGGATGACCGGAGGGATATTTTTCTAGTCGTCTTATATGACCACCTTCCTACTAATCCGATATCGCTGTGAGGGAGAGTTCAGACTACCTCCCAGGTCGAACGTTTCGAAACCTCTCTTAGCGAAAGTAGATAAGGACGCCGTTGATATGAGCTCAAACTTCAGAATACGGTGGACTGCAAAATCTAGATGCCCTAAAGGTCCTGAATAATACCCCTCCAACCTGTCATGAGCCTGAGTTTTCTTAGCCAACTCGCATTGCGCTTCGTCAAGCATATTTTGTCTGGCCAAGCTCTGAAGGCTCTCACACTATGTAGAGCAATCATTCCCGGCCAAAAACCGATATTACGTGCTTTAGAGGACGCTTTTCCACGTTATTTATCGAAACGCCAAGTTGTCATATGCCTTCAATTTTGATCGTTCAAGATTCAAGTCATTTCTTCCAGTCTGCGTCCCCACTGAACCTGGTATTGCAAAAAGCTTTCTAAATTCACACTTTAAAGTCATCGGACTGTATACCTAGATGAAACCCCTCTTTCTCAACACAAAGCTATAGTAGCGTCAGATCAGCCTGATCAGGTACTTTCTCTGGATCTAAAAGAGAGCGACTTGCTTTACCGCATTCGCAAAGGAAGCCGCATTGTCTACGTGAGAATATGGATACCAGCACTTATACCACGGCCCGACAGGACCGAAAGCTCCGCAATACTTCGGCACCTTAGGTTATTGGGCGGCTGGCAAGATGACGACTGCCAAACGATGACAGTGACGGGCGTGCTTGAAGCACCAGCGTGTCGATTTAATTCATTTCTCCCACATCGTCTTGGGCCTGCCGATCTTCAAATTGGCAGTGCGAGTTCTTGCAAATGGAACGACCTTCAAATGGAGGATCGGATAAGCGATCGAATTTCCAAGGTCAATCATGGCGGTCGGCATCTGATGCTGAAGATTGCGAGATTTGAGCACGAGATTCGTTACCTACGACAGGAAATATAAGCATACCAAATGCTTCAGCTTAGAGGCTTTAATGCCATGCCAAAGTTCTATGGCTATGTTTTCGAAGAGACCCCGACCAGAGTGATTGGTTTCTTGATGAAGTATCTACATGGACGGCACGCTGGCCCTCATGATTTTGAGGAATGTCGACAAGTTTTTCAAGAATTGCATGGCTATGGCTTAATCCACGGAACGAGCATGCAGTATTCGGACAAGGTCGTTGCTCGCTGTCGCTGTTCGAGGGAGGCATTCTGCTGCTTTAGGGTGGCTAATTCTTCTCGTGATTCTCGGAGTTCCTTCTCAACCTTCTTCATAGGCTCATCCATGGTCTTTGTGTCCGGTGGGCGCTGCTGATGCCTTCGGTGCGCACGAAACTGCACGCGCCGCGCCGCGCACGTCTATGTGAGGGAATTTTCTTAGCGGCCTACGGAAGAGTATTCGTACGCGAGAACGCCAGTACGCATGAGGAAGGTATGGCGAGCCCAGCCTTGCCTAGTCACGTGATCATGCAAGGTGCTCTGCTGCTCTTTGATGCTCTGTCCTACAGAGCAACAGAGCATGACAGAGCATCCGGATTTCACATCTATATAACCACGCTCCCTAACACAACAGAAGGACTTGCTCCTTCTTCCGTAGTCAACTTCGTTAAGTAACTGGACATTACCATTGACGCTTACAACCCTTATCCTTCGTGTGACCTGTATACGTGAATACTCGGCGCTCTGCCCCCAAACTCAACAACCCACCTTGTTCTGATTCGATTAGACCTCGGTCTTCCGGAGCGGCTCATAACAAGCAAGCAACACTTATATCGCGAGTAGACCTTGATCTTTCGCGCACTTTTTGTATTCACTTTATGTCCACCTTCCTAATTGGGCGATAGGGCCAATATTTCGCGAGTCTTCCGGAATATCATTATTCCGAGGCCGAGAGCAAAGGCTTGACGCGCTAATTGTATCCACTTATACCGGGGCCAGTCAGTAGTGCCTAGAGCGCCTAAAGTGTCATTTACGTCGGGGGCACCCGCAGTGCCTAGAGCGCCTAAAGTGCTACATACTTTAGGGGCGTCAATATTGCCTAGAGTGCCCCCTACGTCGCCTCCAATACGCTTCTTGTTAATGCCGCCTAGGTGCTCCGCGACGTTGGTGATACCCAGCACCTCGGTCTTGCGGCTAGGTGTCAGAGACCGGGTCTCGACAACGACCACGCCAAGACACCAGATCATGCACCAGGGAGACAAGAGGAAGGTGTGGCGAAGTCCAGCCTTACCTGGTCACGTGATCAGGCAGAATGACATGTTGACCTGATGGCATGCCGCCAGGCCAACAGGACACCATGACATTCGGGATCTCCTACATCTATATAACCACGCTCCTTAGGACAAGTGAGAAGGACTTACTCCTTCTTCCTTAGTCAACCTCGTTAAGTAACAGCACGTTACCTTTGACGCTCAAACCCTTTGTGCCTTCTTGATCCCCTTGATAGTGAATGCTTGGTGCTCTGCCCCCCCAAGACAACAACCCACCTTGATCTAGTTCAGTTAGACCTCGGTCTCCTGGAGCGGTTCATAACAGTAGGCTAGTAATGGCACTTGTTGTTGATAGCCAAATGGTAATTCACGCAAGGCAATAAATTTAACAATCGTTTAATGCCTGTCTCTGTAAACTGATGTTTTTACTCAGAATTTCCACCAAAATTTATAGTACGTGACGTCTTGCGATGTTGGCCCTACTGACTAATTGAGCATGTGGACATAAAGTGGATACGAAAATTCGCGAAATATCAAGGTCTATTCGCGAAATAGGTGTTGCCCGTGTGAAGAGCGTGATGGAGTACTTCCCCAATGCGGACTTCCCTAAAGGCTACTGCTATGATCAAATCAGCAGGGTGGCAGGATGACAAAGTACCTCAGTCAGCTAGCCTGCGTTCAAAAGGTTCTGGAGTGCCAACTGGCATGGGGCACGGATGAACGCTGCGAGGTGCTGCCGTTCATTCGTGCTAGCGGTTAAAAGGACAAGATTCACGCCTACCGAATTCGTCAGGATCCAACAACTTGGTCCTGTCCTGGCCCTAGGTGTCGAAGATGTAGGCTTCCTTGACTCTTTCCATGTGACACCTTTCGGCCAATCACTGCTGTGTAATGGCCCGGACGACGACAAGATACCCTGGACTCAGTCAGCCCAACGGGCGGTCCACCAACGACCAGCTCCTGCTAGAGAATGAAGGCTGCATGAGCAGGCAGGCAACGAGGATCCAGTCGCAGGGTTTGAGTTTCCCTCCACCCCGAGACGTCTTGCATGCTGATGTCGCCGAGGGAACCGTGCGAATCCGAAACCGGGGAGAAGCGACCCCACCCTTTGTCCTGGCCTCGACACTGCAAGGGAGATATGTTATAGATGCAAAGACATGAAAGGAGAGAGCATAACTTGACACAACTGAAAACAGTGGTCACGGGCCCAGGCGTTTCAGGATGGTGCGGAGGGTGTCGGAAGGGGAGAAGGATTTGATTGGACGCGATCAGGGGGTAATAGTGCCCAGGCCAACTCGGTCGAGAGCAATCCGAGGTGCACGTGAACGCCTGGTCGCCTTGCCAGAAGGCCATCCGGAGCCCCGAACTCCGCCAGATCTCAGATCATATGTTCGATGTCAATCACAGCCAGACGCGGCAGTGGTGCATCCGCACTTCCGACTTCGTACTTCGTAGTGCTCGTGTTCGCAGTTGCTCTCGCTGCGTCTTGTGGTCCACACCTCTGCCAACGACGAGGACAAAGTAAAGTGAGGCAAGGGAGAAATCATAGCCAACAGAGGGGGTGGTCAGATAGTTGCATTTTTCAAATGCAGGACTCCCAAATCAGAAACACGTGATCGGTGCACGCAGCAGATGACTACGCTTTTCCTAATTGGGCCGTCTACCGATCGACCGCTGCGAAAGCGCGTACATTGGCGTGGTGGGGGGAGTAACAGGGAGGGAAACTTTGCCGCGAGTGACAAAACACCCCCAGGGCACGCAGAGACAGTAGCCAGCGACAGCAGTGATAGTGACAATTAATGTCAGATATGTAAGCTGGTGGAACCGCGCCGCACGCATGACTCCGGAGGACACTGGAGACCCGACCAACAGAAAGCGAAACAAAGTTGGAAGCCCGACTTTTGCGCCAACAGGTGTCTCTGACCATTCAGAGACATCGCAGGGCCTTAGATTCAGGGAACACGTTCAGTAGCCCCAATAAACCATAAAGACAGCCAGCGCACGCTGTAAGGCGGGTTGCGCGCCTGATCAGCGAGAACGAGATTCAGGTCAAAGAATAATTGTCAGCGACCACGAAAGGGGTATTGGTAATACTAGTAATGGGTGAGCAGTGTGGAAAGTCCAGGAAAGTCCAAGAAAGTCAGAGTTGCCGAGTAATTGGAATAATAATTCCTGTACGACGACCAACCATGGACGGTCCGCGGGAGGCTAAGGAGGAGGAGACTGGCTGGCCGTCAGGTAGCTTACCCAAGCAACTGCGGAAGCGTCACGAAGGTGGGGGGGTTTGGCTTACAAAAGCCAGGTAGATTGGGTGGGCGACGAAATCCAAAGTCTCCGCCGTATTACTATTACTCCAGAGACCAGAGTTCCAGACAGGGAGGCAGGCGTCGGCCGACAAATTGTGATCAGGAGGGCGTGTGATGATCATGTGAGTGTTTTCCCAGGTAAGACGGATTCTTGCCCAGCTTCAATAATAATGCCGAGACTGTGAGGACACACCCCTGGTTAACGTTGTCGGGGACGGGGACGGGGACGGAGAGATTGTACGAGATGTCAGCGTGGGTTGACGTGAACTCGGGATTTAACTGACGCCCGGGTCCGAGCCAGCAGTGTGGAAGGGAGGGCAAGAGCTGGCCCAGAGTCGAGGCCCATGGAGATGCGGATTGGACTTATGGGGCCACCTAAACGCCGCGCGGGTCGTTCGGCCGTTAGCAAAAGCCGTAGGGCGACGCTCCAACACCGGCTCCGCGGACCCTGGCCTTTTGCCTTTTGATCAGCGTGACTCACCGGAAACTTTTTTCGGTGGGGTGGAAGCAATAGTGAACAATAATGTTCCGCGGACGAGCAAATAGTTGCACACACAGGTCACAATCACGAGAAATGAAACGATAAGTCTTTGATGAGTTCAGATTTTTGTGTCCAATTTTTGAGTCTCAACCTCTAACAAGTCGAGGGAGAACTATCTGCTGTTGATTTACATAGGAGTAGAGTCATGTGAAGCGAGACCAGTAGCTGAAACAATCGACCTCGAAACAAAGCCACTCCTCGATGTTTTCCCGGGCTGGCAAGATGCCACGACTACCGGGTCCGCGGTGAGGAGATAGAATGCTTCGACGTCCATGTTCGCCCGGCTCTGTCCTTCCAATAATACATGATTCAACATATCGGGGCGTTTGAAGCCCTGATCCAAATCCAACTCCATGCTCGTATAAAAACGTCAAGATGCCGTGAAAATGCCGTGTTGCTCAAACGCTCGGGTATCACTCGCTAATGGTTTCAAGGGCGGTCAATCAACCTGCTCAATAGGCAGCGATTATGGTTGGCTGTTGCCTCGAAGGGAGGTAGAAGCCTTCTTGTTGGAAGGCTTCCGACTCTACCGGCGATAACGTGGTGTCCTTTGCATCGTAGAATGAGGTGGTGGCGATGGCTTGCCGTTGCTTCTCACTGAGAACCTCGAGGGTGTTGGTTGGTGGTGAGGGCGGCATGTGCTCGTCTTCTGATTCTGAGTCCGAGTCACTGCTCAGTTCGGGTGGGGAGTGTCGAGAGGCAGTTCGTGTGAGTGTGAGCGAGTTGTCCGCCTCGTCGTCGTCCTCCATATCTGAGTCGACTTCGACTTCCATGGCCGTCACGCTGGTGTCTGGCTTCTCCTCCATTTCGTCTTCCGACTCTTCCTCGCTGATCTCAGCATCTGCCAGTTCCCAGTCGGCCTCGGGCTCCTCGACGATGGTCTCGACCTGTCGATGTCTCTCGTCCTCCTGCTCGGCGGATCCGGATACAATGTTGTTGAACCACCGCTCCTGCTCCTGCTCGGCGTTGGCCAGATCGAGCATCAGCGAGTCGAGCATGTTGGCGTGTCCCACCAATAGGCGGAGATCGTGGTCAGCGCGGGCAGCCTCCTTGGAGAGCTTGCCCCGGGCGCTGTGGGCGAGAAAGTAGGTTTGGGTGATGCTCATCTTCTGCTTCTTCTGCGGTCGAGCGTAGATGGAATGTGTCGATGTCTTGGGCGCTGTGCCAGCGGAAAAAGTGATTGCGGAAGGCATGTTGGCTTCTTAGCGTGTTTGCTTTCTGAGTCACGTACGGGTGTGGGTCGAAGGTGGCTGCAGTGTTCGTGTGGGTGTTTCTGTGCGGTCTTCCCAGTGTGCACAAATGTTCATCGATGGTCTAGTGTTGTTGTATGATGTTGTGATGTGTTTGAGTGTCGATGATGGTGGAGGAATGAGAGTGGTGGCAGGGAGGGTGGACGATTGCTTTTGTAAAGCACGGTGTGGAGGTAAGAGTTGTGCTCCGTACGGATATTATTGACGAGTGCCTGAAGACCGAGAGCGACGGACCAGGGCCCCCTGCTCGGCCTCTGCGCTAGCTGGCAGTGGGCCTGAGCGACCCACTGGGGCCCTCACAGGCTCACACCCGTACTTCGTGTCGGGGTGTGGGTCGCAGGCTGAGAAATCTATTGATGACGCTCGCACACTTTTCGCCCTGGTTGCTGTCTTCGGCCGCTCGCTTCCACCGTCAACCGTCCGAACGCCCTTGGAAAAACCCGGCTGCCTGACGCTCGGACAGTTATTTCGCCCTACCGCCTCTTGCTGCTTTGTCGCGTCTTGGACTCTGCCCTCTCGCCCCGGCTCACGCTCGCATTCTCTTCCGAGAAGGGGTGCGTACAGCCGTGCTGAGCCCTCCTGAGCCCTCCTGCCTCGCGACTCGCGAGGGGCGGCTGATCTCACGCCCGTTTCCTTCCCAATGCGACATGCACCTGCCATTGGTTATGTCCGTCACGCCCTTTTCCCGTCGCTTTGGGCTGAGGGCCCTCTCGTTATCTCCATGATGGCCAGACACCCGTCGGTCTCCAGGGCAATCTGGCAATCTGACCATTTGGCATTTGGACCATAACGATGATTATTGATTATGCATTTCTCGCCCGACTCACCTACTCCGTACGCGCGATGACTCCCGCATGCCCCAGCTAACAAGATGATTCGTTTGTTCCCCGATGGATTACTTTCCAATCGTGCCCCTGGCCTGCCATCTGGCCATGCTTGCTGAGAAATACTGTGCCTCCTCCGCGAAACTCTTCACCCCACTTTCCCATGGTAGATGGTTGCGTCGCTGGCTGTGACTCCCCCGTCCACATCTTGGTAAGCCATGCGTTGTAACCTTGAATGTGACCTTTCTGTGCCCTTCTACAACGACGGCTGGCTGGCTCTGGTCTGCCTGGAGTCTGTAAGCCAGATCCCATTTGATTACCACTACTAGCTCCCCGTGTTGGTGCCCCTTCCTAAAGAGTATAGAGCTTGCTGTCGCTGCCGCAAAGGTTGATAATCCTGGATACAACAGCGGAACAGCCTGGGGCTGGCTATCTCAACCGCGATGCTTGGACGGCGTAGTGATATGTCCTATTTGATCGTTAGGAAACCTCTAGCTCAGCACCCTATCAATTTTTGCCGCAATGGTTGGGTGAATATTGGCATGGCCGAGCATGCGTACACTGCCTCGACCTCGCCGTGTCCTGTGCATTGCAGCAAGTGCCAGAGCGAGCAAAGAACCAGTGAGTGCCCTGCACACAGCTGCATCGTTGGGACGAACCTTGTCCAAGCTTCCCTCGGCCAGCCCGGGCGGCCAAGTTCAGCCCGGGAGGGGAAGCTTTAGGGTTGCAGCTTTGTTTCCAGGCGCCCGCACATGTGTCTATTGTCTCCCAGGGCGCCTATCGAGACCTAGATCTCGGGGCCGAGGACAACTCTGGCTGTCGCTCTCATACCACTACTCTGAAACCCATGGCTGAAGACATTGCACCTGAACGGTGGACTGTCTGTTCAGGCTCACCGACCTAGCTCACCGCTACAGAGGGCGTCAAGATACATGGCTGTGCTGCATAGCAATGCTGGCTGCCTGAAGTACATGGGCTGATGGCGTGTCAATGATACCAGCTTTGGAAACCCTCGCACCATCATCGCCGCTTCGGGTGTGCTCTCGCATTCGCATTCGTATGCGGACCAGTCGCGGCAGAACCTCAACCCGAGGCCGTTTAGGGCAGGAATTTGGTTCTGCCTGGAGCCTGGAGTGCGAACACGGCCGGATACGCCTCACGCTGCTTTTGCACCCCACGACTGTGCCAGACTGTGCCAGGAGGCCCCTGCCACTTCCCAGGCATCCTTGAAACCCTCAGGCACGATTGGCCCAGAGCGCCAAAGCTCCGTCACGGGCCAATGGCTGGGCAGCCCGCGACCGACGAAGCTCTCGTAAATCCGAAGTCGACAGCAGACTCGGCGACAAGGTCGCACGTTCATCCGAGTTGCGGGCGTGGCAGGTCGGGGTCGGGATAAAACAGAGCCTGGCTCACCCAGGCAATTTATGCACCAGCACTAACCCTTTGTGCACTTGTGCATGCGCTATGCACCTTCGCCCGAGCTTCTTTCTCCGCCACGTCGCTGCTCGGCTTTTGCATCTGTCGTAAAAGAGTCCGAGTCCCCGAGTACGGCCCCGATGCCCCATTATGCGGCGAACCCGTGACTGGAGCGGATAGCCGGCTTTGGCATTTTGTGCCCGTTTCATTTTGCGGTGTCCATTAATTCCACGCCCGATCCCTTCTTCACCCGCCTCGTGACTACGAAAACCACCAGGCTGAGGAAACAATTTCAGGGAATTATCGCCACGGCTGCACGCGGCAAAGAAACAAATCAAACCATTTCCGACTTCTTCCCGTGGTCATTCGGACTTGAGATTCAATCGGACTTGGGATTCCTTTCAGTCCTGCCCCAAAGGGCAAAGGGCCCACTTCGACCAGGAAGAGTAGAAAGGGTAGAAAGTGCGACGGTTGAATCAGTCGTGCGACTCCAGGTCGGCGAGGCACAAGAACCAATTAGAAGTTGAAACGAAGGTGGCAGCCTGAGGCTTGGAATCGCCCTCCTAGATTCGCGGACACTCTGGGCGGGCTGCTGCGCCCTGCCAATCCGACTCATGGCATGTCGTCTCAGACCATCAATGCAGTAAATTGGATTTGTGACCGTGGTGAGTGCCAGCGTGGAAGGTGAAACGATGGGTCACCTTGGACGCGGAGCTCGCAAAGTGATCTCGATTAGGTAAAGACCGAGTCGAATCGAAAGGTGTTGCCTGAGGAGGCTTGCGCAACCCCGACCGGTTGCGACGCCAACACCAAGCGAGTCAAGCGAGAGACTCGGGAAGACAAGTGTCATTTTTGTTCTTTTTTGGGCATTTGGAACCCGCTTGCCGTATTTGGTATGCTTCTCGAAGAAAGATCGAGGGAGGGGTGGAAAACTCTGTCTCGCGTCCCAGTCCCAGCCCCTGTGTGCTGACGATCCCGCCCAGCCCTGCCGCGTCCGTCGATGACCCCCGTCCTCGTGTACTTTTGCACACGCAGCCACTCAGGACCCAGGAGCCTGCAGACGAGTTCCACGTGTGCTTGGTTCCCACTGGGGGCTGTGTTTCCTGACACGGAGATCATCTCGCTTTCGTGTTCGTATCGCCAGACTCGCAACCCCGGACGACCCCCTTCTCGCGACTGCGACGCTTTCTGCATGCACGAGCAGCACTGCCTCAGGCTGCCAGATTATTCTGAGTCAAAGACTCGTGGCAACAAGAGGCTGTGATTAAGACTTTCTGCTGTGTCATTTTGGAAGATGCATCGAAATCTCAGTCCTGCAAGAAAATGGAGGGGTCGCCATCGCCGTCGTCTCATTGAAATTGCTTCAGACTAGACGTCTGACTCATTCAGATTGGCATGGCTTGGTTTCACGGGATCTCGCTTATCCCCAGCAGAACCCCGATGCAACATCCTCAGCCCTAACAGCAGGTCGCTCCCACGTCCTCGGGTCTCCCGACGAACAGCAACAATCACCACACGCACGAGTGGGGTGTTGGCTTACATGATCTGTCAGACGTGCCTGGGGACTGGACGGGGGTTAACAGAAATGCACGTGGAATTGTCATCTCCAGAGTCAGAGGCTTACCACCCACCATCACCTTCCCCCGAACCCGCGGCGGCTGGCTAGCAAATGGGAGTCTCGCCTTTTCCATCCTTCTACAATCCGTCTGGGTGAGCGCGCTTCGTAGGCACTATTATGTTTGCCAAGGATAGCACGTTACTTCCACTGTCGCCGCCCGTTGTTTTCGTGAGAGCCGCATGACACAGAAATGAATTGATGCAGGCCGCCCACCACCAATCAGGACAGAGAGAAGTGTTCTTTTCGGGACTCTGCTGACATGAGAAAGTCTGAAACGATCCAACCGTCGCTCTAAATTTCCCGACGCGGAATCCTCCTTTCGTGAAGCCCGGTCCTTCTGTCGGGGTCCTCGTGTTCGTTCAACCACGCTCGAACCATACTCACACTTTCGTGCCAGTCTAGAGTAGGTAGTGATAACCAGGAGACTCACATGTCTTCTTCAGGGGGGAACAACCTTCAAAAGAACCAACCGGAAAGTCAAAAACACAGACATCACCTTCAAACCTTAGTTGTAGTCCATATTCTCACCACCGCACTTTGTTCATACCATGTGGATGGTGAAGACAGGCCTTGTCGCCCACACGATCCAAAGTTTGCCTGGGAGGATATCTGACACGGAATGAACGAGTGGAATTTGCCACGACAAAACCAATAGACAGACATCCGACGTCCTTGGGGACCCAAGCTGACCAAACCTCCTCAAAGCCCAACAGCCCGTACTCGGTGCATCCAACAAGATGACTCCAACACCGCTGCTGCTCACTCACCGAGGGAGGGAAGGGGCCAAAAAAAAGACAAAAAAGGCAAAAAACTTTTGAGCCAAGCTCACACCTAGCAATTCCCTCGTTCTTAAGGTCTTCTAGGTAGAGGTCGGAACCAAGTGAAAACCCCGGCCACCTCCCACAACTCCCTATATGGAGATGCTGCTCTAGACCGCCCGGCCAACAGGAATCACCTTTTCCAGCGCCCCCCGAGGGGGGGAGGGAAAGGGCTTTCAGCCTGCTCTTCTACCTGACGTGAATAGGGGTCGACAACCAGAATTTTTTCTCGCGGGAGCTTGAAGAATTTTTGGGTGTTAACGCTCGTTGGAGGCAATCTCTAACCAACTCGGCCACCGTCCCGGGAGACGGGGCTGGCTTGGAGGGCTGACTTCCTCGGATTGTTGGGGTGAATTGCGAAATAATAAAATATAAAGTCACCTTTTCTGTGCCAAAATCAGGCTCGAACACTGGGAGCAAGTGACGCTTTTCGCCAAGATGAAGCCCTAACAGGGGAGGTAGTAGTACCAGGTGATGCCGTTCGCCAAGGTGAAGCCCTCATAGTAGGACGGACTCGGAGGAGTGTTGTTCGCCAAGGCAAGGCTCTCACAAGGAGGGATTAATGTTTGTTTCCCGCATTCAGTCGGTCAAATATCGAGAGATTTCATCTCAGCAACGGGGATTTCTAGATATCACAGGAGCACAGTCAGCGCGCTAGGACTAACCTATCTATGTGTGGGCCATCCATGGAGCACAAGTCCGGTGGCCTCGTCGGGAGGTCCACGATGCTAGTCCAGAGTCGAGCCAGGAACCAGGAAGCTGACCGAGGAGTCATGTGGCCGAAACATGGTCAATCCAGATCCAAACGTGTCGAGCACCTAAAGCGAAAGTCTCTCCACTAATCCTGTGGCTTCCTAGTCGAGCAGTTCTGCATGACAACTGCGCATTGACTGATCATGCTGGACGGGGAACCCAGGTTTTTCGAGCACGATCGCCTCCAATTCGGACCCTCCACGCGGGACCTCGCAGTCGACAGGCAGGATCGCAAAAACATGGCAAAACATCTCAGGAGAGCCCGAGCCCGAGTCCGGGCCTCTCCGAGTTAGTTCGATTGGAATGCCCGCTTACCAAAAGTCAGAGTGGAAATATGCCCGTGGCACTGCTCACAGAATCTCCCGTAGGATGCAACACTCACAAAAACTCCAGGACATCAAACACGGAGGTCGACTGAGGGGAGAGATCTTCATAGATTTCGAGGGGTTTGGTCAACGGTCCAGAGTATCTAAGTAGAGTTCCCCCGAGGTCAATGGCCAATTCCAATGCAGTTTTGAGCAGCGGGTGGGCAAATCAAAAACCCATCACCCTGCATGCTGACGCTGATGCTGATGCTGATGCCTATTTACACAAATGTTGATATATTGGAGTCTCCCGTCTTTTTTCCCCACAAATATGCAGCTCCCCCTTCCAGCCGGCACGTTCCAAGCTGACTCAGGCAGAGAACCGTCTAGTACTGTCTGGCGGCTTGCTGGCAGGCCTTGAGCTGTTCCATGTACCAGCCGCAAATCGTCATGTTGCCCTGGTTCTGATTCATGCAGTCGGTGAAGCTCTTGATGTCGGTGGCACAAGGGCCGGTCACCTCGGCCGCGGAAGATTGCGAGCTCGCGTACAGGGAGTTGTCGGCGGGCTGCTGCTCCTCGACCGGAGCAGAAGAGCTGCCGCCGCCGAAGAAGCCGCCGATGGCGTGGCCGATTGAAGATCCGACCGCGACGCCACTGTGAAGATCGCAAACACACACAATGTCAGCAGGCCGTCATTCCCTGGTCCTCTTTTTCTCTGCCTCTCTCTCATCTTTCTCCACCGTGCACAACTTGCAGGTCTCGGGGGGGCAAAAAGGAAGGGGAAAAAAACTCACGCAGCTGTGGAGGCCATCTGGCCAAACAGTCCAGGACCCTGGGATTGAACCGCAGGCGGGGCAGCCTGTTGAGCGGGTGCTGCGGGTGCAGTGGACATGGGTCGCTGCTGTTGCTTTGGTACGACAGACCGAGGAGCGGCGGCCGGAACTGTCGGCCTCGACGGAGCAGATCGGGCAGGGGCACCACCGCGCGAACGAGCCATTTTGAGGGATTTGTTGGAAAAACGAGTGGGCGAGGTTTAGATGGGTCGGGGGGGAAGCGTCTGGAGAGGATGCGGAATTCGAAGCTGGGATGGGTTGCGGGACGGTCGTCGGTGGGAGTGAAGAGGAAGGAAAGGAAGCGAGGTCAAAAAGTTGGAGGGCGAGGTGTAGAAGAAGCTGCGCAATGCTGGGGCCTCGGCGAAAAGACCAAATGAACTCCAGATGCCAAGACCGGTTGGCGTCACAATAAACCCGTCGCTCGCCCAATCAGGATGTCGGGAGTTGCACGGAGAAGGTCAGCGATCTGTATGGATGCTTTCTGCTCGATGCGTGCCTCAGTGACTTCTTCAGGCATCAACAGGGTGTCAAAATTCGGTCCTGTTGTTCCATCATCTTATAGTCGCGGGGATCGTTGACTGAGAAGAAGCAAGATACTCGCTGACAATTACTGGAGGTTCGTGTGCCAGTCCCTTTTCTTTTCGGGGATTTATGATTTATATCTTTTGGACTATTGTCCCGGTCAACCTGTTCTCTGGTATTAAGAACAGTTAGAAGACACAGAACGAGAGCAAGAGGGTATAGACCGGAAAGAGGCACACTAGATACGACGATAGTCCTCTCACATACGCGCGTATGATGCTCCTCGCCCCGTAACCGATTCACCCCGGCCGCACTCGATATTTCCTCTGCAGCCTCGTTCCAGTAGGCCCAATTTCAGGATGGCTCCGTCAGTGCCCCCGAACTCTGCCATTGACAGCATGATTTGAAGAAGCTTTCCATGTTCGAGTGAATCCAACCGCATGCTCGATGCAATGACGACGACAGATCGTGAGCAGCATACAGCGTACAGCGTACGGCCAGAAGTCTGCTCAAGCTGCTAGGACAGGGCCTGAGGAGCTTCTTTCAATTCTTTAATTTTGCCGAATTCGACGTGTGATCTTCAGGGGCGAATATGTGATAGTCCAAATGGCCATGGCCGAGTGAAAACGCGTAGGAAGCTGACAATATTTGGGGCCACTTTACGGTCGCCGGGTGAGTCCTGAACAACAAGAGAGCTCAATTTACAATTTAGCACTGCCCACAAACCGTGATGGTGAGCATGGACTGGCACATTCCCCCGATACTACAAAAGCTCATCACGAGGAGACGCTCGAAGAGTATGAAACTTGACTATGTTGGATACCTGAATCACTAAGTTACAAGAGCCGTTCGAGGCAAAGAAGAAAAGAGCAAAGAGCATTCTCCCAGAGACCCTCCCTCAGTTTCCCTGTCCACTTGTTTTTCCCGTACCAACAACAAATCCAAAAGTATTTGGATTATCCACAATTTCAAATCTCTCCCGTGGCTAGAGTGAAGGTCCTTGATTCCTCAAGAAGGGGGAGGTGGCGGCGGCGGAATGTAGTCGCTCATGCCCGGGGGTGGTGGTGGGTGACCATCAGGTGGTGGAGGTGGAGCCTGGCCGTCTGGTGGTGGTGGAGGCGCACCGCCGTACTGTTGAAGGAAGGAGCTGAGCCCAGGAGGTGCAGCAGGAGGAGGTGGTGGGACACCGTAGGCAGAGTGAGCATCATAACCAGGATAACCACCATAGCCGTAACCCGGGCCACCGGGAGGAGGCTGTTGCTGCCATGGAGCAGCGACAGGAGCAGCAGCACTTTCGTGGCCCGGAGCCGCACCGTATCCTCCATAGTGGTCACCGCCACCGCCACCACCACCACCACCCCGACTCTGGGCCCAGGGTGCGCGTGATGATCCATGGTCTCGGCTCTCATAGTCGCGATCTTGTCGATCTCTCTGCCATGGAGCAGCGGCCCCGGTCGGTGGACGGGCCCAAGGGCGTGCATCTCCTCCTGCGCCACCACCGCCAGCATACGAGTCTCCCTGATCATACGCACCAGACCCGGCTTCAATGCGACCAGCTGGACCATTGCCAGATGGGTTGCCAGACAGTTCTTGCATGAGATTCTAGAAAATGTTAGAAGAGTGACAATCTCGGCAGAAATCGGCGAATAACATACCTCCATCTCCCGATCAACAGCATCGCCTCCTCCAAGCCGTCGCTGTGGTCCATTAAATCCTCCAGGAACGTTGTTGCGGGAGTCGCTGCCACGTTGTCGGTCTGGGCAATCCCTAGCCATATGACCAGCGTTGCCGCACACGCGACAGATGATGTTGGCGGTGAAGTTGCGCTGCTCGGGACAATCGTATTTACGGTGTCCAATTTGACCACCTGGAAATGTCAGTCAGGGCATGCCCGAGAGGAGGAATCGACATACAATTCTGGCAAGCTTGGTTCTCGTCGTCACGGAGGGTTCCGTTGAGTGCTGCGAGTTCTCGAAGTTGGTTTCTCTTGAGTTCGTTTTGGCCCTCTGGGATCGAGGCGGCGGTTTCGATGACGTTGTGGATCAGTGCCTTGGCCTTGTTGACCTTGTCTTCTGTGTCGGCCATGATCAGACAATGCAGATCCTCTTCCTGGTTGCTAGTGTGAGCAGCGTCAGATCGGCCTTTGCCTTCTTTGACGGAGCCCTTGCCGCGAATGGCAATTTTGGCGCCGGACTCGGTTTCCATTTTCTTGAGTGTGTTTCCACGAGGGCCAATAAGCAATCCAACTTGACGGAGAAGACGCTAAGGGTTAGTCTGTGATTCTCAAGATGATAAATGGTAAGGGGAAAGGAGCCGTTGTTAGTGGAGGATGCCACGGGTACCGTCACAGCCAGGAGAAGCAGGTGATAGCACGCGGACGGAGAAACAGGAGACAAGGGCTTGTAACAGAGTTAGAGGGTTAGTTAGCATACTAAAGTTAATCTCGGGATAGTCGTTGACAGGCACATAGACTTTCTCTTGAGTTTTGGTTGGGCGTCTGTAGTCAGAAGGCGGGTGGTAGTTAGGGATGCTCTTCATGGCCTTCTCAATCAACTTGTGTCTCTCCTCTTCAAGACGCTTGCGGTAGCGGAACTCTCGAGTATTGACACGGCGACCGAAGTTGTCATATTGAGGAGGAGGCGAGGGCGACCTGTGATGATGGTTAGGGGCTGGGTCTGGTACGGGCGGTTGAGGGAACTTACCTGTCACCTTCGGCTGGCACCACATCGTTGATCCGGAGCTTCTGGCTAATCTCCTCGATCCGAAGATGTAGAGTATACGCCTCGAGCTGTTCTGAAGTCATGTTTGCCTGGATCATTGTTGGGAGTCCCATGAGGCCGGCGGCTTTGTTCTCAACAGCCTCGCCCCATCGATTGCGCTTCTTGCGTCTTTTCACGCCGTCGGCCGCAGGCTCAGCTACAAAGTTGTTAGCAGGGAAAGCGAGACGTGACAAGAACAACATACCTCTGGTAGGACTTCGTCCACGCTTGCCAGACTCCCCATAGGCTGAGGAGTGCATGGAGCCTCCATCTTGCGAGTCACCATTGCCTTCGCCTCCGAACCGACGACGCGTCCCAAGAGGGATGTTGTTGGAGCCTGTGATGCCTTGGTTGCGCCACGCCATGATGAGAACAGGATCGCGATGAAAGTATTGAAGTGGTTGCGGAATGCGCAGCCTGAAGAATAGCTGGCAAGTAGGAGTTTGCAAGTTGAACTCGCGACCTGCGCCTTAGTCGAAGGGGCCAGCGAAGGTTTCGTCGCGCCAAGGCCGATCACGTGACGTGTTCCTTCGCGACAATCTGGCCCCTCCTGTTTTTCGGGTGACAGCGAGACAGGTCTGGACGGGTGAATGAAAGGTATTATCCGATTTGTATAGCATAGAGAAGTTCATGGAGTATGATTCCTGCCGAGGCTACAAAATGTTTCCTTCTGGACGGGCTCTCATAACTCTTTCTTCAGCGCCGCAGGAAGTTGGCGCCAGCCTGACCGCACAGAATCCACCAGCTCTCTCACATGGCCCATTTCCCAAGTCACGGTGTCGACATGGACAAGACACACAAGAAGAAACAAACTAAACAAGCTGCAAGTTGATATCACATACAAACATTTCAAACGCAATAGCTGCCTCCGCCTCCGATCGTCCCTGTCCCTCTCCACGGAGATATCCTGCTGCGTGCAAAAGTAGGCAAGCATCAAGGTAACGGAGATGGTGATCCACGCAAGGAGACTGCGGCTTAGTTTGAGAAGATCTGGCTCAGTTGCCGCGGAGAACCGGAAGATCTGCATGCAGCCGAAGGAAAGCAGGATCGACAGGCTGCAAAGGCGGACCAAGACTGCAAAGGGGGAATAATGCAGAAGCCAGCGTGACATGAGCGACGATGCGAACATATGCGCAACATAAGCTGCTGCGCCGGCCTGAAACTGTAGTTAGCGAGAAGACCATCGTAGCAAACGGCCTGGTATCTGCGCTCGCGCCTTGGAGGCGGACGGCGAAACAGCATGCAGACGGCTGGGGAAGGGGAGGAAGACGGGCACCTACCCACAAGAAGCTTAGGCCAATCTGCGCAATGACTACGCGCTTGAACAGCCGGTTCTGAAGAAAGCCATCCTCACTGGCCACCTGCATGGAGCCGTAGACGAGTCGGTAGATGCTGATGCAAGTTTGGCAAGCCCACCAGGCCGCCGAGATGGTTGAAAGGGAACGACAGAGGAGAAGAGGAAGGTGCCATTGAGGCTGGACACCTAGAATGACAGCTACTCGGGGATATCGGGCACTTCTGGCGACGCTCGCCTTCCTGTTGGGTTCGAGGCCATGTTGGGGTGGGGAAAGGGGGCTGGGGTTCAAGGCAAAGCTGTAAGACGGAACAGGATCTGTGTTCGCCAGCGAGAGATTGGGTGCAGCTATGGCGGCTGCATCGCCTTTTCCAGGTACGACCTGAAGTAAGGGATGATAGACGCTGGATATGTTGATCAGGCTGTAGGATGGTGGGCTGTATGATGTAAGTAGGATGGTCGTGGAAGGTGCCCTACTGGCTTGTCGTCGTAGTAGAATTATTACCCCAGATCTTGGCCATGTTGGCGATGCCACTGGCACGCCGCACATTTATTATTGCGCCTAGACTAATTAAGATTAGTATAGATCTGACGCGTCGTGACTCGTGCAGTAATACCGCGTCGTGTCGCGAGCGCCCTACTTATCAACACCTGTGTATCGAAGAGATGGCCCATGGTTGCCGCTTTGCAAGTCCGTCCATTAAGAGAATCCCACAGCCTTTCATCTATTGAGAAATATCGACGAGGAGAAGGAGCAGAACATGGCGAGCAGCATCGGGTGAGTAGGATATCTCATCCACCGGCATGGTCAAGGTTGACTTGCTGTCAGAAGGGGAAGACCGTTGGCTGCGGCTTGTCTAGAACCAGTGGTTCCATCTGCCTTCTTTGAGATGTGCAAGCTTGGCCATCTCTGATTAAGAAATCGATCCCAATTTCAATGGTATCGTGACAGTCAACTTAGCTCGTCCAGACACTGAGCTTTGATGCGATTGCTCTTGCGTAGATGGGCATTAGTACTGGGTCTCGTCGACTGCCCAAGCGGCTCAACACTCCGTGGACAACGTGTTCGCCTCACGTGCCCCTTTGTGTTCGTTTTGGTGACTTTCGATGAAGATATGGGCCGTAGACCGTTTGGTTTGGACTTACTGGGGTGGCTGGGGTGGCTGGGGTGGCTGGTCTTAGGATTGGGTGGTTACTTGCTTTGGCGAGGTTCAGGGTGCATTCTCGAATCATACCGTGTTACTGTGGCGAGCGGCGGCTTGTCAGAAGGTGGAATGTGTGTCTTGGACACTTTCTAATTCCTAGAGTCTTTCCTCGAGTCTCGCCAGTTCCCGCAATCTCCATAGCTCCTCGCATTTCTCTTGTTCTACGAACTCCTCCTGCTCCTGGAGCATCTTTTGTCGTCTCTCTAATTGCTCCTGTTCCTTAAGTCTGATCATCTTCTCGCGCATTTATTTAACATGCTCTGTGGTTCGCGGAGGTATCCACACTGTGCATTCCGGCGAGCCATCTTCCTCAGCATGTCCAGGACTGTGCACAGTCTCACCACCGTTCTGCCACTTCTTCACATTTTCTAGAGAAAGTTCAAGAACTGGTGTGGATGGTCTGGAGTGCTGTCGCTTGTCCAAATCTTTATCTGGAAAAAGGTCACCAAGAGGTGAGAGCGATCGGAAGGAAGGTTAGGGAGCGCAGGGACGTCTAGGAGATCTTCCGGTGGTCCATAGGCTAGCTCGTATACTATTGAGCCGTCGGTGTGTCAGATGTCCTGCGACCAAGCCGACAAATCGATGATCACGAACTCCTTTCATGAGGAGATTTGCTAAGGCTTCTAAAGTGTTCGAACGGCGTATCCGTGCTAGCAGGCCCTTCGGAACCGCCCTTAGCGAGAGTAAATGTGACAAGCATCTCAGGTCGGTGGAGGTATTTAGCAAGCTAGTCGCGTATCTCGTGGCAAAGCCAGTCGATGACGCCGTCCGTGTTGCGAAGCCAGTCGTTGGTGGTGTCTATCTCTATCATTGTCTCGTTGAGGCTCTAATGGAACAGTCCTTGGAGATGGGTGCGCATCATGTTTGATGTTCGTACCTGCCAAGTCATTTCCCCACGCCTCCGGCGAAGCCTTGTCACATACTACTTAGTAAGCTGCTGTGGCTGCTCACGCTCCTCTGCCCCTCTCGGCTGGTTAGTCCTGGTGCCTAACTTCAAGATTTTGGGGCGTGTTGCCAGCCATCCCCGCAAGGCTTGATTCACGCTCAGTTTGAATGACGGCCATGTACGGGGTACGGAGTACACTGTGCACGCTTTGTCTTCCGACACGGCAGCTTCCTGATGGAGGATCTGGCGATGCTGGATTAGAGAGTTCTTGCTGGGTTCATCAGGCTAAGGTTCCCATCCACGGTGATCTCACAGCAATGACCAAGTAATCAGTCAATGCGCTCGTCGCCGAATTGCTTATGGTCCCCATTTTCTTTGAGCTTGGGGCCGAGCTTATTTTAGTCTGCCTGTCGCCTAAGCGTTATTGCTGTTTCCATCTTGTGGTTGCGACCCTTACAAGGCTTTGACGATGACATGGTTGAAGGTCTGTTTGCCAAAGGCGACTCCCACCACCAAGGGACTCCTTTTGGTGACGGAGATTTTACAAAGACTTCACGGAATAGAACAGGCAGATGACGTTGAAGTGTTGGCGCCAGCCTGACACAGTGTTATTCCAACCCTGCATGACATTTGGACATTTCCGCTTCTCAGGGTACCCGGCCCTAACAAAACCACTTGGACACAGCTCAATAAGAGCTTTTTTCAGGGCTGTCTAAAGATGATCGACTTCGAAAGTTGCAGCATTGACGGCATAGAAGCGACATCATGCTTCAAGTGGTTGGGATACCAACGATCAACATCAACAACCTGCTAAACGACCGACGTGTCCGCACATGACTGTGCGGTGTGCCACACCACCACTGGCAGACCTCCACACCACGACCTTGCACCATCGGGACGATCTAAGACGCCTTGTCAGCCAACTGTATGCCGCGAACCAATTCATAGGTCTACCGCTGGGCGAAGTCATGCAAGAATGCTGGCGTGGCGCTTTCACCTCCATGCGTGAAGTCACCCGCACTCGAAGCGGCTGGCTTTCTGATGGCAAGGTTAAGCGATGACAGACACAAGAATCTTGGCCGCTTGCTTTAGCGTCTACTGAGAAAGGAGTTCGCGGTCAACGATTGTTGGAATTCGGGAATTGTCGAGCTGTTGGCAAAAGCTACGGCATGGGTTGGATAGGACCAGGGTCGGGAAATCGAAGAGACAAAGTTCGGAACGCTGTAACATGCGGCTGGCAGCACGGATCTGACGGATCATCTGGTTGGCTTTGTCAATCCACTTGTCTCGCTGCATCATTGCCAGGTCTGGGGTCTCGCAGTCAGGCAGCAGCCCCTTCCTGGAAACTCTTGTCCCGTCATTGCATGGGGATTTTGTTGAGTCACTTGATCCTTGTCGAGGTCGAAGTGTTGGGCGGTCGAAGACGACGCTGGTGCCTATGAGCGGACGGAAACGTGTGCTGGGATGAGAATAGCAGTACGATCGGGCGCAGGTCGTCGAAGGGGCGTCACGAAGGGGATGTCCTGTTTCTAGCTAATGCAAGCCACATTTCTGAATACCGGTTTGATTGGATGGTTCTCTCAGTCAGTGCTCGAACCTGTCGTGGCTGGCACCGCGAACCTTGCCGTCAAAGGGCCCCTTCCGCAATATGTTGAGTTGCTGAGATGCATGCTGGTCGAACAACCACTTTGAATCTGAAGCCGTGAACCATAAGCCAGCGGCGGCATCACGTACCTTGATAGCATCCACATCTCGCCAATGGCCACCACGAGGACGAGAAGCACCGAGAGTGAATTTCAGCCTGATTGACCTCCGCAGCCGAGAGGGACGCCTTTTCAGACGACCAGCCTGATTGCAATCCCCATCCCTGTCGAACCTTGACCGCCTCTTCTCCGATCGGCCTGCGTGGTGGTTATCCGAAGACACCATGGGGCACCGTGTCGCTCAGTAGCCGCAAGCAGCACGGGTCATGCTTTGCGATGCCCCTCCTTTCCTGGGCAATAGTGCAGAGGAAGTCAGCATCCCCGACCAATGGGGGACAGAGTCCCTGCATGACCACCTACCAGTTCTTATCCTATGGGAGTCAGCAGGCGCGTTTTTCGATTGATCGATCCCTGCCCACTCCCCGAATGTGCAACAAGGCTGAGAGCAGGCAAATCGAGATCTCGCCCCCAGAACACGCTGATTCCTAGGGGTAAACGGGCAGACTGTCACACCTGCCGATACACAGCGTTCATAAGCGGACACCAGAAAGAGATTGAGGCACTCTACGTTCTTTGGGTGGAAAGAAGTCGTGGTTGAGCGTTCCATGTATTATGGCCCGCTTTTCTCATCGAGCAGTGGGGCACCTGTCAACCGAAGCCGGGGTTCGCGTAGGTTCTGGAGTTTGAGTGGCGTGCCCCCCTTGTCCACCCCCCCTTTCCGCGCCGTCGTGCCGTTGCGCAACCGCTTCGCTTATTGTTGCGATTTATTTCTATGGCTTCTGTTTTGTGAGCGCTCTTAGGCTCTCCCAATGGACCTCTTTCTGGTTTGAATCTCGATCTAGCGTCGACATGGTGCCGATGATCTAACCGTGTGGACCCTCAGCTCATCACTCATCTGTTGTCCCGCCCCTCCTCCGTCGCACTACCAATGATCGGCGTTGTTTTCTGACATCCGAACTTTTGTTTTTGGGCTTATTGATGCGGTACCAACCCACCGGTACGACGGGTGATTCGTCGAGTTGTCGCTGGACAACGTAATGTCAAGCCTCTCCTTCTTTGCCTGAGTTGTGTACCTGCGGCAGCCCTAGGCTGTTGCTACCACCACGCTTCTTATTTCAAGCCGGTGCCCGCCCTCCTGAGTCTGAACATTCCCAGCAACTTCTCCTCCAGCCTTGAAACTTGATCTTTGTCTTCCACGTCTCGTCTAGAGAAAGCAGTTCCTTCGTCTCAAAGTTCCCTAGCTTCCAAGCCCAGGTCAACCATGAATGACACCAGCCCGGACACATCACCACCCGCCAAACAGAAGGCTTGCCACACCTGTCAGGCGATGGGTTTCATCTGCAAAGGAAACCCATGTCGCCGGTGTGAGAGGCTTGACATGAATTGCTCCAAAATCCCGCGGCAAAGTTATAGGACCTCATGCGACAACTGTCGCATCAAGGGATGGCGCTGTGTCGGCTCGCCAATCTGTGAGAAATGTCAGACGCTCAACATAGCTTGCATGAAACTGAACAAAGGAGAGCCGCCACTCTCCAACGGGAAGACTTGTGACGACTGTCAAGTATTGGGTCTGGCCTGTTACGGAAACCCATGCCGCAGATGTCTCAGACACGATCTGATTTGCTCCAAACCACCCGTGAAACGTTCCAGGATAGCATGCAACCGCTGTCACCAAGCTTCACGGCGCTGTGAAGGTGCACCGAACTGCGAGAGATGTGAGGGGCTCGACCTGCCTTGCGTCAAACCGGACCCACCACACCCCTCGACGAGAATTTGCGAACGCTGTCAAGAATTGGGGTCGCTCTGTCTAGGAAACCCATGTCGCAAATGTGAGAGAGAGCATCGGACTTGCTCCAAACAACCTATGAAAACTGGCCGGACGGCATGTAATAACTGTCACATGAATGGACGGCACTGTAAAGGGACACCGATTTGTGACTCCTGTCGGAGGAACGACCTACCTTGCAACAAACCGGCGACCTACCCGAACGACGCTGACGACACAGTTGTTGTCGAAGACGACGAAACTTGGGCCTGGATCTCGCGTACCGAGACTTCCGCCATCAGCGACGAGAGTTGGACCTGGATCCCGGATGCTGAGACTTCCTCCATCAGCACCGATACGGGGCAGCCAACCCCCGGAGATACTCTCGACCCATCGTCGGAACAGACATTGTCAATGGAAGACCAGTTAGTAGATGCCGAGCATCTAGACTCAGACTATGACTTGAGCGAAATCGCAGCGGCTATTGATCAAGAATGGATCTTCCAGTACAATGAAGATCCGGCCTCTTCCCCGGACAAGTCGACTGCGACCTTGACCCACATGCTCGACTACACAGTAGAGCCTGCTCACGTCGATATTCTTCTACCGTTCCCACTGTTTCACGGGGAACGTCGGGTCACCGTTCAGTCGTCGTACACTTTCATCCGCTTGGATGACGGAGTTCTCTACGGAATCTCCTGGCCAGAGCCATTCCTGCACCACGGGGATCGCAAGACACCACACCACATTACCAGCCTTGCGGCGATCCACGAATTACTGGTCAGAGAGCCAAGTACCTTCGAGAGACCAGAAGTGGAACATGGCGAACTGGTGCGTGCAGTCATGTTCCTTCATGAGATCGAGGCACGACGACTCCAGTCTCTGATCATCAATCAAACCCCTTGCTACAATACAATGTTGGCTCTTCAGCATCGGATGAAACTCGATCGTCTTCGACAAGTCATCATGTGCGTTCCATCAGAGGATCCCATCGGCGGTTCTCGCTATGTCTACGGGCGTCTCCAGCAGGCCTTATTTGCTTCGAATCGTCAGACGATCGGAACTTTTACGTATCCGCTGGAAAACGGCTTGGAAACCCAAACCTCCATCGAATTCCCCTCCCTGGACGCCCTGGCTGACCTTGGTGTTCTGTTCTGCGACCACGTCATGTGAGATGAGCCGGCGCTACATCTTTACAACAGCCGAAGCAGGATTTGGAGTAACATAGGCATGACATTGAACGACAAGAGCTCCTCCAGTCTACGCCGTTGCTCTGATTTGTTGCCGTACTTCTCTGCCTGCAGTTTGAGGAGAAATGTCGGCGTTAGATGGTTTAGCTTTCTTTTGGGTGTTTTGATTGTTGCCGCCCTCCTCTGCTGGCAGTTTGAGGGGACATGTTGGCGTTAGATGGTTAACCTTCCTTTCGTTGTTCTGATTGTTGCCGTAATTCATTGTTTGCAGTATGAGGGGAGGTGTTGGCGTTAGATGGTTTGGCCTCCCTTTCGTAGTTGGACCGGGTATTCTAGTTTGATTTAATAAAATTGAATTCTACTGAAATCTCTAATTTCTAGATTAGGGACATTAAAATGCCCTAACGTAAAAGGTCGGCGGTATGATGTCATTTTATTGTGGTGGACTTGGTTTCGTCGACAGTGATGGAAGCCTCGCCTAGATACAAAATCGTACCCTTTCCATCCTCACTCGCGCCGTGGACTTCCTTCTCCCATCCTATCAAGGTCAATCGCTCCGGACCAGTGACTAACGTTGCGTTGATACCAGACAAGACAGATCAACAGAACGATTGCCATTAAGAGTGCATCGAAGACGTAGATTGGCCATTCATGTTGTAAAAGGTACCCGTCATCTAAACAAGTATCATTAACGGTCGTTCTCTGAAATCGTATGACGACATAGTAATTCAAGGGATGACTTACTCCCCATTCCGTACTCAATGACGCGAAACAAGTTTCGAACCGTGATCAATATGCTGACAATGTACAACTTGTACATGAACTTCGCCCAGGCGAGAGTTCCGCTGTTGGCCTTTTCCGTTGGCTTGCGGCGCAGTTGCTTGTGGAAGACGGCGGCGACGACCAGGAAAAACCCAAAGATCAGAATTTGGAAAATCAAGCCGGCCAGGATGATGTTCTTTCCCAGGTTGATTTTGTCGGCGTTGTCGGCATTCGCCAGCATGGACCCGCCCACGGCCTGCATCAAGAAGCAGAAGATATCGCCCCCGACGAAGATTTTGGTGAGCCAGTTGACTCGGACAATCGAGTAGGTCTCGGCGCCCGTCGTGCAGATGAGGCGACCGAGAATCATGTAGACCGAGGCAGCAAAGCGGATCGGAGCCAGGAGGATCAAAAGCGCCTGTACGATGTACCGAGGAAGAGAGCCCGGGTGGGAGTGGCCCACCAGACGTGCCGCATATCCTATGACCTCGACTGGGAGAATTATGTGTCAGAGACAATACCCAAATGAGACACAATTTAGGGTGACATACAGCAGCCTCCAACGATAAACGGGAGACAAAACCAAGTTCGATTCCGTATCAAACGAAAGATATGGATACCAGTGAGGAGAGCAAAGATGGCTGCAAAGATGACGGCCGCTGGTAATGAGGGCTCGTAGTTGTAGTGCCCGTGGATGGATCCCGTTATGATGAGATGATGAGGGAACGCTGAAAATGAAGTTTCAACATTTGTCTGCAAAGATCTGGGAGGACACGCCACCAATTGAGTGTCTACTGGGTGAATCTGCCCGAATGTCATTTGGCAAACCCGTTCCATGATTGGTCGACGGCAAAGAGGATGAAACAATCGCGGGTTTTCGTATTCCGAGTACCCATTCAAGACTGTTTGCCGCAACTGTGTCGATCTTGTGTCCTCCGCAACTTGGCATCTCCCGCAAGAGATCCAGCCCAAGTCCTGGACTCTGGACTGAGATGTGGCGAGCCACCCCCTCTCACAGTAAGTCAGTCACCAAGTAATGCCTAAATCCAACCAAAGCCCCCAGGTCAGCAACGGCAACATATCGCACAACGAATCTAGATGTATCAACCGCCCGAATATAGCCGAACATCGGCATGCCGATTGAGGGGACGCAGTTCCCTACCGACATGAAATCCTTTGATGCTGCGAATTCTTCGACGGAGGAAACGAAAGCCGCGAATGAAGCGACAAGTTCGCAATGGCAAAAGATCGAGGAGGATGACAACAATATCACGGCAGGGTCAAGAATGCATCATTGCATCTCGATCCGAATGGAGACATGGAGACTTCAATTTTTGCATTCGCGGACGGTGATGCATTCTCTGACCCAAAGGAATCTCCGACGCGGGCTGTTAATCCTTTGCTGGACCGACAAGAACCTGGGAAATTTTACCAAGATCATGAGAGATGCCATGAAGACCAAGACACATTGGCTTATGACCAGTTTGAACGAGCCGCGAGGGACATATAATCTGTTTCTCGAACACTTGCAACCCCCTTTCGCCGCAGAACATTCCGACGGCGAGTCTGCCGTCCAATTCCAAGAAATTATGGCACATGGGACTCTGGGTTGGTAGAGACAGCAATTCTGTGTCGCTCTTGGGCCGTCCTATGTTTCCCACTTTGTGCTGATGACTTGACAGGCTTGAGCAGTGGGTGTCAATGAAAATCGGCAAGGCAGATAGGACATGTCACTCTCAGGAGTTTCTAAACCTATGGGCATTGTCAGATCATGCCAACGGAAATTTAGGCTCGAAGCATATGCTTCAGCTTCTGGAAGATTTTATTCTCGAAGGTCCGAATGGTCACCCTCAGTGCCTAGTATTGGAATTGCTCGGTCCTCCCACTAGTTTGATAGAGGCCGACTACTCGTATGAGGTGGGGGATCGTTTAGATAGTGAAAGTATTCTGAAAATCTTCACATCACGACTGCAAGCTCTTGCCCTTCTGCACGAGACTGGCTATGCGCACGGAGGTATATTTGACCCTGGAAATCTTTGGCTCCTGCCGATTGATTGTCAGAGCTGACCCTTTTGCCCAGACCTAAGTCTCAAGAAACCTTGCCTTCTGTTCTGACCGACTGTTTTATCTCTCGGAAGAGGAGCCTTTCGGAGTCCTTGATCCTCCGAAATCAGCAGACGTTATTCGAGTCGACGGTCAACCCCTTGAGAAGGGCATCCCTCGTCAACTGGTCAAACCAGCAGAGTGGTTCGGCCGGCCACATGACGACGATGAAGAAGATGAGGACATTCTATTGATCGATCTTAGAGAGGCTTTTAGTCAGGATACCATCCCTGAAAAACCGTCCCCGCTTGCAGGTCTGCAGGCTCCGGAATCCAATTTCGACAATAGGTTTGATTATAGGGTCGACTTGTAGCGTGCATGTGTTATAATGAGTGTCGCCAGGCTCTAGACTTTGGAGGAATGTCAACTAACATCGACGAGATTTCTCATCTTGTGCTGGGAGCATTGCCATTTCGTCGTTTCCCCCTGGACAGCCTGGTTGCATCAAAGGTCGAATTCGTGGGCGAGTTACCGCGAGAGGGGCAGCCAAAATGGGAGCAGCTGAGACGTGATGCCGGAGGAGAGTTGGCACCTAGGGAGAAGGGGAAGCTCTCCGGCTCCAGACTGGAAGCCAGTTTTGATAACCATGTCCATGAGCCGGAACTGAAACTTCTTCTTCCGGTCATCAAGGGTTTAACAAGATTTCTTACCATCTGATCGCCTTTCGCCCTCGCAGGCTCTTGATTTGACGGGAACGTCGCCAGGACAATGAGGATGAGGATGAGGATGAGAGATATGCTGTCTACTACTTAGAATTCTTGTTGATATCTGTTTTCTATCTCTTTTCTGATTGACTCACAATAGGCGGCATTAAAATGCAGCCAAGGGAAAGTAGAAAAGTCGGGCATTACCTCTTTGTCGTGGCGGTATTAATGGAGGACGGCGCGACATGAGGTGCTATGGTTGAAGGGCGACCGTCAGTCCACACTGTTAGCGTGATCACGCATGATGGTAACGCAGCCTCGCTCTGGGTCATAAGGGGTAGCAGAAGGGGAGGAGGGGGGAGCTCGACTCGGATTTTCCTTTTTGCAGAAGCGGCATATGGCTAAAGGGGATCCATGGGGTCAGTGGCAAATCAAGAGACTCAAAAGGATACAAGCATCGGAAGCTGGGGTGTAGATAGGAGAACCGGTAGGGATTGAAGGAAATCGACTAGTGCGTTGATCCCGCCTTGATTCATTGCAGCTATCACGTCCGGAACCGGCAGACGAAACGAGAGAGAAGCCCCTCGGCTCAGTTCTATAGCATACAGTTGGCATTGCTGTCAGCACACCGTTCATTTCCCTTTGGGCCGTCGAAATGGCTCGCCGTCCCCTTGAATTCGACATCATCCCACCATCTGAAAACAAGTTTCTATCATGGGTATCATGCAACACATACAGCCTATCTCATCCGTAGAATGCTATCATAAGGTGGCCGCTGCAAGGGCCGAGGCGCAATAGGGAAGAAGCCATCGATCAGTCAAAAGTTTCTTGTCGGACGACAACTTCTATCTGTCCTCGAAAACCGAGCAGGATAGCACGGGATGTCGGCTAAAGCGTTTAGAAGCCGTGGACCTACAGGAGGGTCAGCGTTTATAACCAGGGCCGAAGAAGAGAATCATGTACCTTGATAGTCTTTAAGTCGAGCTCGAGGCCGTCTTTGGCGACGAGGAACTCCTGGACATCTTTACGTTGATCGCCTTGGAGTTGGATCACCTCGCCCATCTCACTGTCGGAAACGATTGTGCCATTGCAAGCTGCGATTGTCTCAGTATTTGCCCTGGCGTCGGCTTTTGGACTCTATCACACATACCAAACTTCTTCTTGATGACCTTGAGGATCTTCTTCTGATCGAACTTCTTGGGAAGGCCTTGGACGGTGGTCAAAGTCTTACGACCATTGCGCTCTGTACCAGTTTGTCAGGCCATCTATCTTTCTCGGAGGGGTTGACTCTTCCTTACGTTGGATACGAATATGGATGTAGTTCTGGGATTGCTTTGCTTCCCCAGTGTCGTCGTCGGCCTCCGCGAAGGGGTCTGTGAGAATGAGAAGTTAGCCATCGGTCGCTCGTCGGGGCAAGAGTGGTCCAAGGGAAGGCGCAGGCGGTTGAGATCTCGCAGCCCATCATGGTGAGCGCGTCGGCGGCAAGCGCAGAACACCACTAGACATGGCTCGATGGCGATGCGATGTGTGAATGTCGGATGGGAGGGAGCGGAGGTAGCAGGAGGGTTGAGAGAGGGGTCGCTTACCAAAGGTTTTGAGGTTTTGGATAGTTGACATAAACTCGTCTGTTGCAAGAACCTGATTGAGTCCAAGTAGTGTAATAGAGGGGTCTGAGCGACTGGCGTTGACGTTGAGGGCACGAGGACTGGAGAGCGGAGAGTTGTGATTGCGACTGGTTCAAAGATGGCTTGAGGGAAGAAGGAAGAACTAAGAACTGGGCAGGGAGAAGTTGGTGGGGAGAAGTCGAGGCGGCAAAGTGAGAGGCGAACGCGCACCATGGCTGTTGGATGCCAAGCCCTGCCAGCCGCAGTCACATCCCCAGCGCCCAAACAGGCTCGCAGGCAGGCAGGCTCGCAGGCACACAGGCACACAGGCACACTGGCCCTGACAGATAGGCGCAGAGCACAGTCATTCGAGGTCATTTGAGTTTATTCGACGGCTGGCTGGCCACGGCCGGCGGTCTGGCACCCTGGCACTCTGGCACTCTGGCTACCTAGGGAGGTCAGAGGTGCGGTAGGTGCACACCCCCCGGGATGTGCATCATTGCATGTACCAGTCATGTGCTTAAATCTCCGTCCTGACATGCCAGCTGCAGTCATTTCAAACCCTCACGTCGCCACCGTGCATGCATTGCTTTTGGCGGCGACTGCGACTGCGACTTGATGACTCCGGGTTTGGGGCATGGGGCAGCGCATGATATCTGGTGATTCCGGTGGAAGCCCGCTGAATTGTCCATCTCGCCACCCTGGAGGCAAATTGGCACTATTATCTATAGACTTATATCCGGACGTTGGGTCACCACCACCCCCACAACTACAAGTAACAGCATCCCTGTTACGCCGAAGCCGCTGGAAGCGCTGCTGTTCCTGCTGCCCCCCTGGCGTTTGGTGGTGGAGGAAGAAACAAAGGCATGTATGTCTGCAGGTTCTCGTAAGTATCTCCTCCCAAGGCCCTCGACATCGACTGCGACATACCACTGCAACAGCAAGGACTATATCATGCATCAGCGTACTTCTCCCAGTTGAGACAGATTTGGGCACTCACCAGACATGCCAAACGATAAGTAACCTGGCGAAGCGCTGGTCTGTTTCTGAGCTGGGGTTTCCCCAAGCCAACTCAGGAGAGACGATAGCAGGGAGAACCTAGAACGTCAAAATGAAAGTGCGCTTGGAGCGAACCAGGGAGCAGTCCTACCAGCCGAGCATCCTGATGATCAATGTCAATAAGCGGTAAACAATCAACGCCCATGAGCGCGTGATCTTACCTGTTCCTCGTAAACATCTGTGATCAAACATTAGCACTGCCACCATCCAAGCAAAAGTGGGGGTCGACTTACGGCCGCCATAGGCATGGTGCTCGTCAGCGTTGAACCGAAATCACTGGCCTTCTCGTCCTTGGGCTCGACATAGGGAATGACTGCCAACCTCCTGGTTAGATGCGAGCTCAGATCCAACGCGAGGAGTGAGCTCCTGGGGACAAACTGAGATCCGCCCTCCGCATATCCTTCTCTGAAGCCATGACTGGGGTAGAAGGAAGGTGAGATGATGTGATTTGATATTTGATGCTAGGTTTGAGCTTCAAGGAACAATTGAGAAGATGTCAAGTCCAGAATCACGGTTGAAGATCACTAGTACTGGTAATTAGTTAGCAGTAGTAGTACTAGGCCGCCTCTTCACTAGTGGCTGATTTTGGTCTTGGCGGGCAAAGGAGGAGGCAAATCACGTGGCAAACCAACTGGTTACTCAGGTGGGCACCTGTACATCGCGCGCTGGTTTTCATTACGCGCATCCTCGACTCCAAACCAATCACCTCGACTCATCTAAATACTCCTGTCTGAGCTTCTGCTTCTTTATTTCTTCGCTCGGGAGTTGAAACTCGATTTCGCTTCCCACTTTTCCGAGGCTGAGCCGAAGTTGAGCCAGGTCACATGATACCAGCCTAGTCCGTAAAGCGACAAGGGCGGCGTCGCTATCGTCCCAAGAGGGACTAGTCTGTTTGGCAAAGAACTCTCCGGCTTCAAGTTCAAGTTCCTGCGCAGCTTCGTGGTTTTCGCATAGGGACGAACACAGCCCGTCTTCTCCCCATCCACCCCTCCGGCCATCCTCGGGTTCACCGCCGGTCCGCATCCATCGAGATGTCACGGCCGGTCCTCACAGTCCCGAAAAGGGGAATCACAGCCTCCTCGGCCTTGTCCTTCATCCGTCCAACCCCGGGAATATGTCACCAATGCGCAATTCTCCCAGCCTCGATCCTGTCCCGACAGTTCACAACGAGTCGACGCAGGGATGCGGCGGTAGGAAGAGCCCACTCGGTCAAAGAGCTCTCCCGAATGATACCGAAAAGCCAGTCACAAAAATCTCAGATGATGGGCATGGAGTCGAAAGCCATGGGGAACGACCTGGGTAGATTGCCTGGGTCATTTGTGTTCCCTCCGTCCAGCCAGCTTCCTCGCTGGCTAAGTCGCCATTTCGTCAAGCGGAGCAGACTCGAGTTCATGCGCGTCAAGGACTCGGCGCAGAGCCTGTTGTCGTACGTCAAGGACTCCCTCCGCATCCTTCACTCTGAATCTATGGACGCTGACTGACGGGCCCCTGCAGACTATGGCTATTGCTCCGATGGTATGCAAAGAAGGATCCGGTGACAGAAAAGAAGATGAAGCTGCCCATGGAGCTGTACAATCGACTCGAGACTGCGCAAAACTACCATGTAGACGTCAACGCGGCCTTGAGCGATGGAGACTTTGCGAAGCTACAGAAGATATGCTGCAGCGGTCTTCTTTCCAAATGCAAGGCTCGCATTGACTACCGGAGAACATACGACGTCACGAACGAACCTTGGAAGTTGGTCAAATATCGAGGCATCCCATATCCTCGATTTCTGCAATACTGGCCATTGTCAGCGCTGCTCCCCAGAGCACCCTCCCGAGTGGTGTCGGACAAAATCACCACCCTTCCGATCCCCGACTCGTACCTCCGTCAATGCGTCGTGCGCATCAATTCGGTCCAGAGCTACCAAACCATTCAAGACTTCAAGGACGAGACGAGGCAAACACGTAACTTCACTGAGTATGTGGTCATACAAAAGCTCATATTGCGGTCGGAGGACCAAGGCTGGAGAATGTGGGGCACGATTGAACCCAGCACGCTGGAAGAACTGGAAGAGCTGCTTGCAAAGGGTTCCGCAAGTACAGGTTCAACGATTGCCGAGAGGGTGAGAGCCAACTTCTCGGCCTTCAGTGGTATGTAAGATTAGAGAAAATGTTCACCTATTTGTCTTGGAACACACCCAGTTTGTGGCCGTGCAAGTCTTCTTGTCTGTGAATTTGCCGTCGAGTTTTGGCTCCAAAATGCCCTTGGTATCGTCCACACTTGCTGAGAGTGCTGTACATACATACATTTCAAGTACCAATATCGAGAGTCACGTCCGCCGACATTTCAGCTTTGTCCCAACACCGCTCACCGGCACTAGAATGACCTTGGACAGGTAACGACCGATCTCGACCTTTGACGAATCTGAAGTGAAGCCACTATCCAACCTGGGGCATTCAGGCGGGCAAGGCAAGACGTGTGCCACTGCAGTTCAGGTTTGTGAATCATCACAGAGGGAATCAGGTAGTCAAGTGTTAAGTACCTTACTTAATGCGATGATCCTGTACAGAATTTAATCTGAATGTATACTCCAAGCATCGAGCTTCATCGTTAATAGTTATGCAATCTACTCTCTGTGCGAGAGTTGAGATATTCAGTACATTGGTCTTTGCCATATCACGAATTGCACCTCGCAAAGTCAAGACAATGAAGGGGGGAAAAAAACCAGAAAGACGGCCATTCAATTCGGTGCCGATCCCACCATGGCTAAGCTGTTGCATTCCTCGCCTTCCTTGCCACTTTCCTTAGAGACTCCACCACTGTTTCCAGAAATGGACCGGTCCCCCAAAGGCACACACTGTTGAGCGTTATCAGAAAGTCCTCGGCGCGCTCCGGCACCAGGCCATTCCAACTATCCCAAAGCTTCGACTCGAATACGCGCACACCACCTTTGACGACAGTCCAGTGGGCCCAGAGCTCGTGGATGGGGCCTTGCGTAGTGATGGAGAATAAGACACGGGTTTGGGTTTCGGTTGGTGTTCCGCGATTGGCCATGCGATCTAGACGATGGAGTAGGTTGTGCGCACAAGCTATGGAAACCGCAGCTTGATTCTCTGCCTCAAAAATTTGTTTGCCAGTTGAGTAGGCCTTGCCTTCGACAACGGCAAAGGGAAAAGTGAGATCTAAGGCGCGTGGGGCCGGTACTAGGAGCAGCATTGGCTCAAGCGGCCGGTCTGGCTCGTGCTGCACCATCTCGTCCTGAAGCCATTCGATGAATTCCGTGGCATCGTGCTCCTCAAAACCTGGCGACGAGAGAGCAGAGATGAGAGCCTCAAGGTCCATGCCCATTAAGAGGTCGGGATGCGGGGTTTTGACCGGGGAACGATCTTCCTCTTTCTCCATGACAGGAGCTGGAGGAGGCATCGTGCTAGATATCTGTATATCCTTGGCCTGTGAAGTGGACGTGTCAACCATTGAGGAGTTGGGGGAGATATAATTCTCGTTAGCTGGCTTTTGTTTGTTAGGCTGCTGCTGGCGCTTCCGTGGTGGAACCGCGGCGTTGTCAGCTGAGGCGTCGTCCACTTCTAGTTGCTGGATACCGGCCATGAAGCTCGAACTGTAATGCACCTGCTGCCGGATCACTGGCTTAAGCTCCTCTCGCCAGGCGGCCTTTTCATGAATACAGAGATTGTCGAGGCTTAAGGCTGTTATGGCCTTATGGAGTAAATTAAGAAAGTCATCCTTACCAGACTGAGCCCTCACGTTTTGAAGGCAGCCCTTGCGGAATCGTTGGGCTATAATGTGAATTTCAGCTTGGCGCTGCTTGGAGATTTGGGTGTTAACAATGCCTCTAATAGTGGTTTCAACCTCGTCAGGCGGCTCGGCATGAAGTCGGATCTTAACCGCTGCAAGATTCTTGCAACGGTAGACGGCGTTGGTGTTAGTAGATCCTGTTTCCGTTTCCGATGAAGTTCTGGAACGATGTGACGAGGACCATTTAAGAGAGTTGCTGGCTGCGGAGGTTATGACTTCACTGAAGACTGATTGGAGTGATCGTGAATCCCTCTCGGAGAGCAGAGGGGGTTCTCGGGACTGTTCAGAGGGACCTTCTGGCCTGTCGGCCCTGGCTTCCTCATCAGGGCCTTGCGAGCGCTTCCGTTTGGTGCCGGCTGGCTGATTGACAGGTGCAGGAGACATGGAAGACGATTGGACAGGGTGAGCCTGCCCAGCGTGCGAAGCTGGCTGCTTGTTTTGCAATCGCAAACCTTTCCGAGTGCCAGAGGTCCGTCTGGGCGACATGATGACGAGGGCTATTAGTTCTGGGTACCCGCCCTTTCTTCTTGGAGGGGGCAGAACTAGGTCACGGGGCCATAAGCATGGAGAGATAAAGGCGATACGCTCCAGCACAGCGCAGCATATATGATGACGGGATGGCAGGATGATCGAAGGAGGGACGCCTAGGATGGGTGCCACACGTGCCAGTGCCAGAGGTTGGTGTGTTCCAGGCTTGGCATTGACAAGGGGGCATCGCTCGCCGAAATGCGCTATCCGTACTTAGTATGTGTGCCAGTAGTGGCTTCTGGTGCGAGCATGATGCTGCATTCTCGTCTGTGTGTAGTGAAGGAATAGAAATGCATTGAGTACGGAGCAGGCTCAAAAGAGTGTAAGTAGAGCCTTAAGACTCAAGAGGGATCTCGAGATGCAAGGAAGACGCGTCAACGGCTGGCCCCGTCACTTAGTACGGAGTAAAATGATATTGCCGAAAGCCACGTGATCTAGTCCCCTGACTAGCCTTGGCAGCAAGCCTGTGACTGTACGAAGTACGGAGTACAAAGTACATACTAGTACAAACAATATGTATCTACCTGTCGAGCTGTACAGTCGTTCCCGAAAGTGGTTCGCATGTGCGGACACATTGCAACTTTCTCCAACTCGAAGCCCAAGGACAGTGGTGGGTTCCACTTACCCTAATCAATGATAGTTCATCCCACCATAACCACGAATCACCGCCGAGTATTTATGTCATCGTATTGCTAATACCGTAACATCATTCAAAAATGACTTTGGTAATAAATTCAGGAAGGCTTAGCCCGTTCCCGCAAATAGGTAGTGCTCTAAACAGACATAAAAGCGGCAATGAAAATTCGGCCACTAATCTCCAGGTGCGCATAGATGGGCACGCCGAATGACTTAGTTCTCGTAGCACTGAAGCATGAAAGCGTTAGAGCACTTTTAACAGGGATGAATCTTCCCGGAAAATCAAGTAGTGTGATTTACAGTCAAAAGATTTGGCGACTCCCGCCAGGGTCTGCCGGTTCAGTGATTCAGCCTCGTCGTGCCACACCTCCAGCCAAGTGCTATGAACCGCTCCGAAGGACCGAGGTCTAATCAAATCAGAACAAGGTGGGTTGTTGAGTTTAGGGGGCAGGGCACCGAGTATTCACGTATGGAACAATACGAAGGAGGAAAGGTGTGAGCGTCAAAGGCAACGTCTTCTTACTTAACGAGGTTGACTAACGAAGAAGGAGCAAGTCCTTCTGCTGTACATACTAGGGTGCGTGGCTAATAGATGTATGAGATCCTTCATGTCATGGTGTCATGGTGCATATGCATCCATGTCAACATGTCTGCATGGCATTCCCATGATCACATGACTGTGCAGCGTGGCCGTTGTCGAGACCTGGTCTCCCATCTCGCCAACGAATTTGAGGATGAAATGAAATGGGGATGGCCAGCTCCAAGGATCCGTTGTCGAAGCCGCACACACTCCCTCATCAGGTCTATAGCTTCTGCATCTCGGCCCTGTTCCTTCCATGTGAATGCCAGGTTGTTCATGCTGGTCAGCGTATCTGGATGGTTCGCTCCCAGCTTCTTCTTGAAAGTCTCCATCACTTGCACTAACAGCTCTTCGGCGTCATCCCATCGGCCTTGATCCCTGTACGTTAACGCCAGATTGTTCATACTGCCCAGCGTATCTGGATGATCCGCTCCTAGCTTCTTCTTACTCGTCTTCATTACTTGCACCTCCAGCTCTTTAGCGTTATCCCATCGGCCTTGATTCCTGTACGTCGACGCCAGATTAGCCATACTGCCCAGCGTAGAAGGATGGTCCGCTCCTAGCTTCTTCTTAAAAGTCTCCATCACCTGTACAAATAGCTCTTCGGCGTCATCCCATCGGCCTTGATCCCTGTACGTCGACGCCAGATTAGCTATACTGCTTAGCGTATAAGGATGGTCCGCTCCTAGCTTCTTCTTGAAAGTCTCCATCACTTGCACCTCTAGCTCTTTGGCGTCATCCCATCGGCCTTGATTCCTGTACGTCAACGCCAGATTAGCCATACTGCCCAGCGTATCTGGATGGTCCGCTCCCAGCTTCTTCTTGAAAGTCTCCACCACTTGTACCTCCAGCTCTTTGGCGTCATCCCATCGGCCTTGATTCCTGTACGTCGACGCTAGATTGGCCATACTGCTCAGCGTGGAAGGATGGTCTGCTCCCAGCTTCTTCTTGCTCGTCTCCATCACTTGCACCTC